>JAQQAC010003639.1:20216928-20245641 GCA_029783875.1 Phataginus tricuspis | reverse complement strand
TCCCACTTGTTCAGTTTTGATTTGGTTTCCCTTGCCCAGGGGGATGTGTCCAGGAAAAAATTGCTCATGCTTATATTTCAGAGATTTTTGCCTATGTTTCCTTCTAAGAGTTTTATGGTTTCATGTCTTACATTTAGGTCTTTAATCTATTTTTAATTTATTTTTGTTTATGGAGTTAGACAGTAATCCAGTTTCATTCTATTGCATGAAGCTGTCCAGTTTTCTCAACACCAGTTGTTGAGGAGACTGTTGTCTTTTCCCCATTGTATATCCATGGCTCATTTATCACATTAATTGATCATATATGTGTGGGTTTATATCTGAGCTCTCTTCTGTTCCACTGACCTATGGATCTATTCTTGTGCCAGTACCACTCTGTTTTGATTACCATGGCTTTGTAGTATAGCTTGAAGTCACGTAGCCTAATCCCCCCAGCTTTGTTCTTTCTCAGGATTGCTTTGGCTATTTGGGGTCTTTTGTGGTTCCATATGAATTTTAGAACTATTTCCTCTAGTTCATTGGAGAATGCTATTGGTATTTTGATAGGGATTTCGTTGAATCTGTAAATTTCTTTGGGCAGGATGGCCATTTTTTTAAACATTTATTGAGGGTTTATTGTTTATGAGCCATGCCCTGTCCTAAATTCTTCTTTTTTTATTTTGGTATCATTAATCTACAATTACATGTGCAACATTATGGTTACTAAACTCCCCACTTCATCAGGTCCCCCCCACCTACCCCATTACAGTCACTGTCCATCAGCGTAGTGAGATGCTATAGAATCACTACTTGTCTTCTCTGAGTTGTACAGCCCTTCCTGTGCCCCCCCAACATTACGTCTGCTAATCGTAATGCCCCTTTTTCCCCCTTGTCCTTTCCTTCCCACCCATCCTCCCCAGTCCCTTTCCCTTTGGTAACTGTTAGTCCATTCTTGGGTTCTGTGAGTCTGCTGCTGTTTTTTTCTTTCAGTTTTTTTTTTTCTTTGCTCTTATGCTCCACATATGAGGGAAATCATTTGATACTTGTCTTTTTTGGCTTGGCTTATTTCACTGAGCATAATACCCTCTAGCTCCATCCATGTTGTTGCAAATGGTAGGATTTGTTTTCTTCTTATGGCTGAATAATATTCCATTGTGTATATGTACCACTTCTTCTTTATCCATTCATCTACTGATGGACACTTAGGTTGCTTCCATTTCTTGGCTATTGTAAATAGTGCTGCGATAAACATAGGGGTGCATATGTCCTTTTCAAATTGGGCTGCTGCATTCTTAGGCTAAATTCCTAGGAGTGGGATTCCTGGGTTGAATGGTATTTCTATTTTGAGTTTTTTGAGGAACCTCCATACTGCTTTCCACAATGGTGGAATGCAACTAATTTGCATTCCCACCAGCAGTGTAGGAGGGTGCCCCTTTCTCCACATCTTCACCAACATTTGTTGTTGTTTGTGTTTTGGATTTTGGCCATCCTTATTGGTGTGAGGTTTGGAGAAGTGTCTATTCATATCCTCTGCCCATTTCTTAATTGAATTATTTACTTTTTGTTTGTTGAGGGGCGTGAGTTCTTTATATATTTTGGATGTCAACCCCTTATCTGACATGTCATTTATGAATATATTCTCCCAAACTGTAGGGTGTCTTTTGGTTTTACCGATGGTGTCCTTTGCTGTGCAGAAGCTTTTCAGCTTGATATAGTCCCACTTGTTCATTTTTGCTTTTGTTTCCCTTGCCCAGGGAGATATGTTCATGAAGAAGTCGCTCATGTTTATGTCCAAGAGATTTTTGCCTATGTTTTTTTCTAAGAGTTTTATGGTTTCATGACTTACATTCAGGTCTTTGATCCATTCTGAGTTTACTTTTGTGTATGGGGTTAGACAGGACGAAGAGGCTGTCATCTCCCCATTGTATATCCAAGGCTCCTTTATCATATATTAATGGATTGTATATGTTTGGGTTAATGTCTGAGGATGGCCATTTTGACAATATTAATTCTTCCTATCCATGAGCTTAGGATAGATTTCCATTTATTTATATTTTTGTTTTCATTTGTCTCCATGTATTGCTTGACTTCATTTTAATTTGTTCATTGATCCACTGATTATTCAGAAACATGTTGTTTAGACTCCATGTATTGTAGGCTTTTTTGTTTTCTTTGTGTAATTTATTTCTAGTTTCATACCATTGCAGTCTGAGAAGTTGTTTGATATAATTTCAATATTTTAAAATTTATTGAGACTCTTTTTGTAGCCTAGTATGGATCTATTTTGGAGAATGTTCCATGTACACTTGAGAAATATATGTATCCTGCTGCTTTTGGGTGGAATGCTGTAGATATCCACTACATTCTGATTTAATGTGTTGTTCAGTACCTCTGTTTCCTTACTTATTTTCTGTCTGATTGATCTCTTGATGTAAGTGTTGTGTTAAAATTTCCTAATATGAATGAGTTGCAATCCATTTCCCCCTTTAATTCTGTATTTGTTTTACATATTTAGGTGCTCCTACATTGGGTGCATATTTATAATGGTTATATTCTCTTGTAGGATTGAACCCTTTATCATTATATAATATCCTTCTTTGTCTCTTTTTACTTCCTTTGTTTTCAAGTCTATTTTGCCTGATACAAATACTGCTACTCCTGCTTCTTTCTCAATATTATACGCATGAAATATCTTTTTCCATCCCTTCACTTTTAGTCTGTGTGTGTCTTGGGTCTGAAATGAGTCTCTTGTACACAGCATATAGATGGGTCTTGTTTCTTTATCCATTCTGCCACCCTATGTCTTTTGATTGGTGTATTCAGTACATTTACATTTAATGTAGTTATTGATAGGCATGCACTTATTGCCATTTTATTAATTGTTTTCTCATTGTTTTTGTAGTTCCTCTCTGTTCCTTCTTCCTCTCCTATTGTTATTTGATGGTTTTCTTTAGTGTTGTGGTTGGATCTCTCTTTTTTAATATTTTTGTGTATCTAGTAATGGCATTAGGTTTGTGGTTGCGATAAGGTTCATGGATAGTTTCCTAACTATATAACAGTCTAAATTAAGTGGATGATTGCTCTATTTCAAACACTCTAAAAGTACTTTTTATTATTCTTCCTCCTCCACACTTTATGCATTAGATGACACACTCTGCACTTTCTGTGTATCCCTTGACTGACTTTGTGTACAGTTGGCTTTAATATTTTTGTTTTAATTTCATACTTGCTTAGTAATTAATTGGTCTACTACCTTTACTGTGGGATTATTTTCACTGGTGAAAACTATTTAGGCTTAAGAACATTTCCATCTGCAGAAGTCCCTTTAACATATCCTGTAATGCCGGTTTAGCGGTTGTAAATTCCTTTAGCCTTTGTTGATCTTGGAAATGTTTAATCGCTCTTTCAAATTTGAGTGACAGTCTTGCTGGGTAGAGGATTCTTGGTTGAAGGTCCTTCTGTTTCAGTACATTACATATTTCATGCCACTCCCTTCTGGCCTGTAAAGTTTCTGCTGAATGTCTGCTGATAGCCTGATGGGGTTTCCCTTATAAGTAACCTTTTTTATCTCTCTGGCTGCTTTCAAACTCTTTCCTTATTCTTAATCTTTGTCATTTTAATTATTATGTCTTGGTGGTGTCTTTTGCAGTTCCTCTTGTTAGGGGCCCTCTGCACTTCCAGGTGTCTATTTCCTTCCCCAGATTGGGGGATTTTTTAGCAATTATTTCTTCAAAGAGACTTTCTATTCCTTTGTCTCTCTCTTCTCCCTCTCGTTACCCCTATTATGTGAATATTATTTCATTTGGAGTGGTCACACAGCTCTCTTATCATTCGTTCATTCCTAGATATTCTTTTTTCTATCTGTTCCTCAGCTTTATTGTATTCCTGTTCTCTAATTTCCATTTTATTGTCTCTTCTACTTGAAGCAATCTATTATTCATTCCCTCCATTGTATATGTCATTTCAGTTACTGTATCCTTCAGCTCTGAGTGGCTCTTTTTCAACTCTTCTATCTCTTTTCTAGAAGTCCTCCTTGAGACTGTCAATGCTTTTCTGCATATCACTGAGCTATATTTATGACTGTTACTTGGAAATCTTTATCAGGAAGATTGGTGATCTGTGTTCATTTAGCCCTCTTTCTGGTGTCTTATCCTGTAGTTTTGTTTGGAACATATGCCTCTGCTTCCTCATTTTGTTAGGGTTTCTGTGTTTCTTTCTTTGTATTAGATATATCTGCTATGCTTCCTGGTCTAGATTGTAATGGCTTTATGAAGAAAGTGTCCTGTTGTGCCCAGAAGGTCAAGACTCTTTGCTCACCTGGTTCTCCTATGTGGTGGGGCTTCCTTTCTGTCTGTCTGCTGGCAGTGGTCTGTGTCAGTCCACCATGGACATTGGTTTGCCTCAAGCTGGCCCTTTGTGAGCCAAGCAGTGGTGCTTCTACTGGAATTGTTGTGGGTGGGGCTGTCCTCTGTCTGCCCTGCAGCAATGGCAGTACTGCTGGGCTGAGGGGGTGGGTGGGATGGTCATGTGGCTCTGGAGTGGGCACATGGCACTGGGCTGGGCCACCTGTGAGAAGGAAGGAGCATTCAGAGCTGGCTCCTCCCCAGTTGAGCTGAGATGGGGCTGAGGAAGCTGTGAAGGCCTCCCTCTGCCTGCCAGGCAGCAAAGTCTGATGCCGCTTGGCTGAGCTGACCAGGCAGGGGGGAGCATATGCAGGGAAGCACCTAGGGGCTGAGCTGCCAGCAAGGGCAAGGGGGATGGAGCATTTGGCCTCCCAGGAGTGCCCAAATTGCTGGGCTGAGGGATGGCTGAGGAAGTGCCCTTTCTCCCACGGAGAGAGCCCCATTCAACCCTCAGCCCTCTGGCACCCTTCCTATTCCTGGTAAATCTTCAGACTGCCACCTCTTCTCTGGGTTTCAGTGGGACTGTCAGAGCATGCTTGTCCTCCACAAGTGGCAGAGTGCTCCAACTCTCCCTAGTGTCCAGACCCGCTAATCACCAAAGGCTGATGCAATGTGGACTTGGATTTCCAGAGAAAATCTCCAGGGCCAGGTGTGCAGAGTTCCCAAGCACTTTTAATAACCTCCCCACTCTGTTCCTCTTCCTCCTGCATGTGGGCTGGGATGTGGGAAGGGCTGGATTCCTGACTGAATGTGGCTCTGACACTTTACTCTTCTCTGTGTGGTGGTCTCTTCTGCAGTATTCAGGTTGTTTTCAGGGTTAGTTGTATCTGCTGTAGTTGCCTCCTTGGTGTATGTGTGGGAGGTTTCCACCTCGCATTTCACCATTTTCCCCCCCTCTGTGCCAGAATATTTTTAATAGAGGCTGTCCTAGGATGAATGTTGTCCTCCCAAAATTCATGTCTATCTGGAACCTCAGATATGACCTTATTTGGAAATAGGTTTATGCAGATGCCATTGGTTAAGATGAGGTCTTACTGGGTTAGGGTGGGCCCTAATCCTGTTGTCACAGGCCAGTGACAACAGAGGCAGAGGCTGGAGTGATGCATCTGCAAGCTAAAAGAGCCAAGGATAGCCAGCAACCAGAAGCTGAGAAAAAGCAAGGAAGGTCTACCTCTAGAGTATCGGAGAGAGCACGGCCCTGCTGACACCCTGATTTTGGACATCTAGCCTCTAGAACTCTAATATAATAAATTCCTGTTGTTTTGAGCCACTAAGTTTGTGGTAATTTGTTAGGTAGGCCTGGGAAATTAATACAGGAGCCAACTTCTGTCAATAATTTTGAGCAAGTTGGTATAAAGCATAAATGCATGAGAGAAAAATAACATTACATAAGAGAATATTTTTACAAAAAAGGATAAGGAAAGGGTATTAAAGTACTATAGTTAGTAGAATGTGGATGAGACTTGAGGTCAGAAGACCTAGGCTTGATCTTGGGCAGGATTCTTAACTTCCTGAACCTCAGTTCTCTTATTTGCAAATGGAGATAGTACCACTTACCTGCAGGGGTGTTGATTAAATCAAATAAGGTATGGTTCAGCATTTAGAAAATAAGATCAAGGCTAGTGCAGAATTTGGACAAGGTATGGTACAAGGTAGATGTTAATATGTATATATTCTTTTATGTAAGAAGAAAAGTGCAAAAAGGAAGGCCAGGCATGTCAGACAAATTTCACCAGGCAGGCTCTATAATTTTGTTGCAGGGCAGGTGAGTCGTGGAATTCAGCTGGTATTTATTTTGAATAGGAAAACTCTGATTTTTGCCATTTCCTGACTTCTTAGCAGACATGCTTACTATGAACAGCATTCATGCCACTTAAAAACAAAAACAAAACTGTCCTAAAGGAAACTGAAAAACTAGGAAGAATATGGCCCATCAATTTTGCACATTCGTATCGCTATAAACAGTTCTGAAGGTTGTACAGGACTCAGTCAGCAGAGAACCAAGGGGGCCACCCCTCCCCTTTTACTTCAGCTCTTTTCAGTTGGAGACAATTTTCTGGCCGTCTGAATCCCTAAGGAGGTAGCATGTCAGTTAATATTACATTCACAACCACAAAGCCATGAGAAATGGAAATTATACCATTGTGTCATTTTATGTCTACTGCAGAAATAGAAAATAGCTCAATGGGACTTTGAAATGTAGTATTTGAGGTTTGTTTCTTTCCCTTTTCCTTCTCCGTGGCAGTTTGGGTGGCACTAGTGTACCTGCTACAGGGAGGCACTGACAATTTCCCTCAGGGGGACTTTGAGGCATAGGGTCAAGACAATATACAGTATTCTCAACTGTGAGGCATATCCAGGCCCCTTCTCAGAGGAGGGAATTCACCTGGGCTTCTGGTGTTGAATTTTTTAACAAAATATTTTGTTTAACTTCTTATTTTAAAATAGTTTCAGACTAGTGTTAACTTATTAAAGCACAACACTATAATTTGCACAAATATGAAACTAGGTATACAACTTGCTACAACAAATGTAAACATTCAGATGAACATTGACGTGACAGGTGACACCATTTTACTGGAACTAAAGCCCTGCTTGGAATGTGTAATGGGTATTCACTCTCTGCTTCAAGGCAGTCCCTTTGCAGTATGGAATTCCTCCTCAGGACTCAATTTTGCCACCACTTTCTTATTTCTGGTTACTGTAAAACCCAGCTAGCTCCTTGTAACACCACTTGACCTTCACTCAGTACAAACTCATCATTGATATATTTTCTGATTTTGCCCATTTCTAATTAGCCCAAGAAAATAAAAAGGGAGCTACATGGTGCCACCAAGACCGTCAATGAACACATGTGCCATGATTTCACATGGCAGGATAATTTTTGTAGTGTTCTTTGTCTGGTTTTGTTATTAACATGATGCTGGCCTTGTAGAATGAATTTGGAAATTCTCCTTCCTCTTCATTTTTTTGGAATAGTTTGAGAAGGATAGGTATTAAATGTTTGGTAGAATTCTCTGTGAAGCCATCTGGTCTAGGACTTTTGTTTATTGGGAGGCTTTTTTTTTTTTTTCTGCTTCAAATTTCCTGTTTCTTCCTGGTTCAGTTTTGGGATACTGCATACTTCTAGCAATTACCAATTCTTCTAGGTTGTCCAATTTGCTGGCATATAGTTTTTCATAATAATATCTTATAATTGTATCTCTGTGGTGTAAGGTGCAACTTCTCTTCTGATATAAGTCCTCTTTTTTCCTGGATGAGTCTAGCTAAAGGTTTATCGATTTTGTTTATCTTCAAAGAACTGGCTCTTAATTTCATTGATCTTTTGTATTGTTTAAATATATTTCATTTATGTCTACTCAGATCTTCATTATTTTCTTCTATTAACTCTGGGCTTTGTTCTTTTTCTCATTCCTCTACGTGTAGGGTTAGGTTGTTTATTTGAGATGCTTCTTGTTCTTTGAGGTAGGCATTTAATGCTATAAGCTTCCCTCTTCGATCAGCCTTTGCTATGATCCAAAGATTTTTGAATTCTTGTATTTCTATTTTCATTATTCTACAAGTATTTTTCAATTTCCTCTTTGATTTCTTCATTGACCCATTGGTAGTTTAGTAACATGCTGTTTAGCCTCCATATTTGTGGTCTTCTCCCATTTTTTTTTCTTGTAATTGGTTTCAGGTTTCATTCTGTTGTAGTCAGAAAAGATGGTTCGTATGATGTCAATCTTCATAAATTTATTAAGACTTGTTTTGTGACCTAACTTATGATTTATCCTCGACAATGTTCTGTGTACACCTGTAAAGAATGAGTATCCTTTTTTTGGCTATTATGTTCTATATGTATCTATTAGGTCCATTTGGAGGAATGGAGGCATGTAATGTGTCATTCAAAGCCACTGTTTCCTTACTGATTTTCTGTCTGGATGATCTACCCATTGATGTAACTGTGGTCTTTATGTCCTCCACAATTGTATTATTGTCAATTTCTCCCTTCATGTCTGTTAATATTTGCTCTATGTATTAAGGTGCTCCTTTGTTGGGTGCATACATATTTACAATGGTTATATCTTCTTGCTGGATTGAGCCCTTGATTATTATATAATGTCCTTCTTTGTCTCTTGTTACAGTCTTTAAGTCTATTTTGTCTTATATAAGTACTGCTACTCTTTTTCATTTCTACTTGCACAGAATATCCTTTTCCATCCCTTCAGTTTCAGTCTGTGTGTGTCTTTAGGTCTCTGAAGTGAGTCTCTTGCAGGCAGCATACAGACGGGTTCTGTTGTTTTAATCTATTCAGTCACCCTATGTCTTTTGACTGGAACATTTACTCCATTGACATTTAAAGTAATTGTTGATAGGTATGTACTTATTGACACTTGGTTAAATGTTTTCTGGTTGTTTTGCCTGTCTTCTCTGATCCTTCTCTTGCCCTCTTCCCTTGTGACGATTTCCTTTAGTTTTATGGTTGGATTCCTTTCCCTTAATTTTTTGAGTATCTATTCCAGGCTTTTGGTTTATGGTTACCCTGTGGTTTAATATAGTGTCTTATATATATAGTGGTCTTTGGTAAGTTGATGGTCTCTTAATTTGAATGCATTTAACAACACTACATCTTGAACTCTACCACCTCCGTGTTGTATGTACATCATGTCTTCTTTAAAATCTTTTAACTTTGTGATTCTCAACTAACTTTTAGTAACAACTGATTGTACTACTTTTGTCTTTTAACCTTTATACTAGCTTTTAAGTGACTGATCTACCACACTTGCTATATGTTTGCTTTTACCAGTGAAATTTTTCATTTTGATAATTTTCTTGTTGCTAGTTATAGCTTTTTCTTTTCCTCTTAAAGAAGTCCCTTTAACATTTCTTGTAAGGGTTTAGTGGAGGTGAACTCCTTTAACCTGTGTTTAAGAAGGTCTTATCTCTCCTTCAACTCTGAATGATAAACTTGCTGAGTAGTCTTTTTGGTTGTACCTTTTTCCCTTTCAGCAATTCGAATCTATCATACCACTTCCTTGTGGCCTATAGAGTTTCTGCAGAAAAATCAGCTGATAGCCTTATGCGGTTTATCTTGTAGATAACTTACTGCTTTTCTCTCTGCTTTTCTTAAGATTCTCTCTTTGTCTCTGATCTTTGGCATTTTAATGATGTGTCTTGGCAGGGACCTCCTTGGGTTCACTTTGTTTGGGGCTCCCTGTGCTTCCAGGACTTGGATGTCTGTCTCCTTCCTCAAATTAGGGAAGTTTTCAGCTATTACTTCTTCAAATATTAGGATGTTTGATGTTGTCCCAGAAGTCCCTCAACCTCTCCTCGTTTCCTTTTCTTTTCTCTTCCTTCTGTTCGGCTTGAGTGCTTCCCATTTTACTCTTCTTCCAAATCACTGATATTTTTTCCATCCTCTAGTGTACTTTTCATTTTATTTATTGTATTTTTTCATCTCTGATTCGTTCCTTTTTAATATTTTCTACCTCTTTGTTGAGGTTCTCACTGATTTCATCTGCTCTTCTCCCAAGTCTGGTGAGCATCTGTGTAGCCATTACTTTAAACTCTTTATCCAGTAGATAGTTTAACTCTGTTTCACTTAATTCTTTTTCTTGTTTTGTCATGTTCTTTTGTTTCAAGAATATCCCTCTGTCTCCTCACTTTGTTTGACTTTGTTTCTGTGGGTTAGGTGAGGACTACCTCTCCCAGTCGTGAAGGCATGGCCTTGTGTAGGACTGTCTCCTGGGTAGACTGCATATGTCTGGGGGTTATGGCTGGGTGACTGGGTGCCAGGTAAGCATGGGCCTGTGTGTGCCAGGGGGGCTCCTGGGTGGGTACTGGGCCAGGGATGCACTGGCTGTGTGACTGGAGTGGCGGGGCACAGTCAGTCTGGGGAGCTCCTTAGTGCCTGTGAGCTGGGGCTGCTAGGGATGAAAGGGCCGAGGGCAGGTGAATCTACATGAGCATCGCTCTGGCTGCCTTGCTGGGCTGCTGGGTCTCTAAGGAGTGTGTTTGGGTGTAGGTGGGAGGTCGCCTCTGTGACTCTGCTCCTGTCCCGTCTGCACTAGCAGCCTGGGGTGGGGGAACATAATGGCGCTTACGAGCACCTTCCGACCTAGAGAGAATTCTAGCAGTTCCCCCACTGTTTGGTGGGCGCTTTACTTCTGAAAATTGTTTTCCTTCAGAAATAGTGTAGCTGCCTCTTAAACTGCAGCTTTTTCTTTCTGTGCCCCAGGGCCGGTGAATCTGTTTGATCTTTAGTGATAGCCCCTCCGTGCTGTAGGGCTGTGTTAGGGTTGTTCTCCCTCCATTACTGTGCCTCCATTCCTCCTACTATTTTTTTATGTGGTCTTTTTATCCCCCATTGCACAGAAGGGGTTCCCTCAGCATGAGTTTCTTCCTCAGGATGGATTCCTCTTTGTATAGGTGCAGACTGGGCGCTCACGAGAGAGGGTTGGGTAAGGCCTTTCCTACACTGCCACCGTGGACCCGCCTCCTGTAATCACCCCCGTAAAGTCCGTACCTCCAAATACGGTTATGCTCTCAGGGGCGGGGGGCTGGGACGCAGTTTAGGTGATGTTCTTGGTCTGGAGACCACACTTCTGGTCTGGAACCAGAACTGAGTTACACCATGAGGAAATCACCAATCTGCCACCTTTCACCAACGCACAGCTATTCTTAATCACAGCACACAGAGAACCCAGGCTCCTTGTCTGCTGCCAAGAGACTCCTGGTCCTACCTGGAGCCCCAGCCTTGACTCCATTCCCTCCCTTTGATCACCTAGAAGTGTGGGTGAGGTCAGAGGAGAGCTGATTCAAGGAAACCACGAACCCGGCTATAGGCTCTGGGCTGTGTCTTGCTTTCTCACTTAGATGTGTCTTTTTAACTTGGATGTTTATAAAAAGGCAACTAATTAGTTTAAATACCAAATTCAGAGACTGTTTAAAACTACATTTCATCTTAAAAGGAAGAACGTGGGTTTCCCTTAAATTAAAACATCTTCTGTGGTGTTTACAATATCTCTCAGACGCAGGAACCCAAAGAGAAAGAGGAACAATCTGCTCAATTTTACTACCCTGGGTGGGGGAGATGCAGAGAAATGGAAACCCAGAGAAAAAAGTAAAAATCGGAGGTATCAGGTGAGTGGGGCTTGGCGGGTCTGCCGTTAACAGCTTAGTGTGGGCTCAGGCTCAGTTTCTCCAGTTGAAACTCCTAACATAAAACTGCTTCCAGCATCCCGGTCGCACTGCCACCATCCCGTCGCTGTTGGAGCTGGGGGAGGGGAGGAGGACCCGATGATCCAATTTGCTGTGTGACTGTTACATTTCCTACACTTCCTTCTGGAAGTTCCTAGGACTTCGGTAGAAAGTCCTAAAATCTCATGAGAAGGGCTAGTCCCGAGGAACTGCTGAAGAAACAGCAAAATTTGTCCTAGCTACTATTCATTGAGCACTTACTATGTATAGCCACTGTTAATCTCCACATTCTCGGAGCTAGGGATCATTCACATTCCCAATTTATGGATGAGGAAACTGAGGCATAGGGAGACTAAGTAACTCGGTCAAGGTCAGGGAACTGGGGTTGAGGTTTGAATCCAGGCAGCCTCCCAGGGTCCTCAGACCCACCTGGGAGTTATAATCTCTAGGATAGCCACTGGAGCTGTGGATCTCAACTCTGGAAGCTCCCTGGGCCCACGGGGGAGCTTTAAACACCACTGAAGCCTGAGGTCCGCCCCAGGATCTGATGTAATTGTTCCGGGCATAGCCAGCTCCCAGGCGGAGAGCCCCACCTCGGAGGCTGCAATGCCAGCAGCCGTGAACTAAAGCAGAGACTGGAGAGCCAAGCAGTGCCCTGCATTGATCTTGGGCATTTCTTCTTCCTGGTCCTCATATTTAAGATAAGGGGCTTTCCATTCAATGGGACCAGAGGTCAATGTTCTAAAAGGCCACAGTACTCAGATGTCTTTGGGTGCATCCTTAGGAAGCTGCTAATTATATAATGCTTAAAACCCTTTATGTTTAGAAAAGAAAGAAAAATATTAAGCCTTAAAGGAGAACCATTTGCTCTGACCCTGTTGCAACACTTAAAGGGTTTAGGAAAGAAGTGATTCCATGTTAACATTGCCAGGAAAATTGGTTTCTTAGGATTTGAACTTGTTACTAAGGAAACACCTGCTTGACTACAGGCACTGGATCTCTGCAGGAGCTTTTCCTACCTTTCCAATGGATGGGCAGCATTTTGATGTGGAAGGTGCCAGGAGATGGTGACCAAGGGCCGGTGCTGGCCTCCGGCTGCAGTCCCCCCTAGCCACGCGTGAGCTAAGGCTCTGAGGGGCATTTTAACATGGGAGCTTTGTGGGCGACAACAAGGGAGCAGACGGTTGCTTCGGGCTAGTGGCTAAGGCACTTCTTTTGTATGCAGCATTATAGCTTGATGACCTGAATTAGGGTCACAGCTAAATGCCCTGCAGAGCCAGCTGGAAGTCACTTAAATCTTACTCAATTTGTCATGAGGGAGTGGGGACCTGGCCTTTCAAGATGCTTCAGTTACTCAAGAGAAGCCTTATGCGAAGTTCTGTCATTCTTAAATGTCAGCTATATTAACAAAATTTTGTTAAACAGTGTGGGCCACCAGCTGGCGCCCTCTCCCAGGCATTTGAGGGTCCCAAGGCTAGTGAGGCAGTGCCCTCTTGGAGCCGGCTGTTCTGAGCCCCGGCTCAGTTAACAGAACCATAGGCTACTGAGTGTGGAGAAAACCCGGGTGGAAGTAGCCAGACTGCAGGGGTTCTAGAGTGCAATTAGGAAAAGCCCACAATTACGAGTAGTTACTAAGAGAATGCACTGGAACTCTGCTCCCCCCAGACCCTTTCCTGGTTGGCACTCACCTCCTTCTAAGGCTCTTCTCACCAGTTCCTTATCCTGTCTCTCTCCCTTCTAGAAAGTAAACACTGAGAGGGCAGATAGTATTCACATTTCTGTTCACTCTTGTATGTCTAGCGCCTCGCACATACCAGGCACTCAAAGCCTTGTTGGATGCCTGACTGAACGATGAATGTGTGCATTCATGCATGACTTGGAGACAGCAGGGATTTTTAAAGACCACAAGATGCCTGGGCTTCCAGGTACCTAAACCTTCCGCCCCAGCCCGTCTGCCCACAGAGGGCTCCTAGCACAGATCCTACAGCTGTATGGGAGAGCCCAGCCCAGAGGCCAAAACAGAAGCTGCTGCGGCGGTGGATGGAAATGGGCTGAGGGGCGAAATGGTACCTCCCACCCGTCCGTGAGGCCAGGAAACAGGCGGAAGGGAATCACTAGAGGGGCTGCCAGCACCAAGGGCTGCCTCGGGAGGGTTGGGCATGCGCTCCCCCACCCGTTCCCTTTCAGCCCTGCAGGTGCGGCTGGAAGGGCCCCATTTCCCTCTCAGATCAGCTGTTTGGGCTTCCGGAGGCCCGGGCAGGGTGCAGGAATAAGGGTGGGATGCTGCCAAGAAGGACTGGCTTCTGATGAATGGTGGCGTGGAACAGGGACAATGGTGGGGAAGGGATGTGGTTCCCACACTGCTCAGGAGGTTGAATTTCCCAGGAAATCAGCAGTCAGCGGGGTGGGGGGGGTGTGTGCAGAATAGGCACCTGATGCTTTGGGGCCCTTGGAGGTCACTGCTGGCAGGAAGAAGGGGGAAAGAGGGGGCCACTGCACCACTTTGAGCTCAGTGCCTTTCCCAGCCCAGGTGGAGCACAGTGCCCTGCCCAGGGGGGCTCACAGGGGAGATGCTCTTCTGAAGCAGGGGGTTATGACCTCTGGCTTCTCCTGTTCTCTTCCTATATTCACCAGAATGTTCTACCACTTGTATCTTGCCCAAATCACTTGATCCCTTCAGACCTTAGTGTTCCCATCTGTAAAATGGGGACAGTAAGGGCATCTACTTCTCAGGGTTGTTTTGAAGATTCAGTGACAGCCCGCAAGGAAAGCACTTAGCATGGTGCCTGGCACACAGTAGGCACTCAGTAATTCTCTTTACCATTATAAATGTTACCAATGGCTGCTTCATAAGTAGTAAGGCCGGCAGTATAGCATGAATACTGCTCTGCCTTCCTTGTCTAACAGCAGTTCTTAATCTTTAGTGAATGTAAGAATCCCATACATGTTTGCTGAAATATGGATTCCTGAGAAATTCTGACTCCGTGGGTCTGGTTGTCCTGGGTACCCGCTCTTGACCACTGCCCCATGGGGCTCCAGAAGGCCAGTTCTAACACTCGTGGTCCTCTGTCCCATTTGGAGAACTGCTGGTCAAGAGCTCTTACACGAGGAGGCTCCACAGTTACCATCAAACACATCTGTCAGCTGTGCAAAATATCCCGCCCACAGTGGTTCGATATCTTGCTGACACAGGAGACCGGGAGAGGCGATTGGTGGCAACTTGGATTGGCAGCTGTTAAGCAAACTGAAGGCCTAACACGCAGTTTTCTAGCTACCCAGAGATTAGCCATTAATATGTATGAACAGACTATACTGTATGCGTGGAATTCCAGTTTAAGGGAGCTATGGATTGAGACACCCAGAAAGATCGATTTCTCTCTTAATCAAGTAGCCGTGTTTCAACAATATCCCATTTCCCTATTGTTCAAAAGGTATGCACGAGCCACTCTCTTGGGCTCTCACGTCTGCATGGTGTGTGTTTCCAGGAGGTGGGAAGGCTGGTTTTTCACAAGAAGGGGAGGTCGAGCCAGGGGCCCCAGAGCTGCCGTTTCCACCACCTTCCCCAAGGCCCTTTTGTCTCAAGCTGCTCCATCCTTATTATAGTTTTGTCACCACAACAGACACCAGCACAACTAATTTCCCTCCTCCAGGGCTGCTAGGACAGGTCCTGGGTATCTCTGTTCCCAAGTGCCAGGCACTCAGTGCCCAGTGCTTACAGGACGTAGAAAAGGGCAATTAGCCTTGTGCCAACATCTTACTGCCTTTCCAGGACTGAGATCTGTTTGTCTCCGTCACTTCACTGCCTTTTCCCTCTTTCAGGGACGGCCCGTTTGGGATCATAATGGAGGTGTAACAGGAAGAGCATCACGCGTGCTACAGGGACAAGCACATCTAAACCCACCAGCTGTTTCCCGAGAAACGTAAGAACCTGGGCTGCTTCTCCGTTTGCGTCTGGGGACATACAGAGCTCAGCCAGGGCCCACAGACATAAGATCCCCTCCAGTTGATGACACTGAGGTGTAAACACCCTTCTCTTTGTAGAGCTTTAGAGTCACTTCACACCCCCAGGGTCCTGGGAACACAAGCTTCAAAGTTGGAAAATACCTTTGTGAGCATCTAATACCACATTCTGATTTTCAGGTGGCAAAACTAAGGCCCAGAGACGGGAACTCATCCACCCACTCCCAGGAAGTGGCAGAGGCAAGACTGGACCCCAAGGCTTCTGCTTTTTCTGTCACTGCTTCTACACTGTAGAGCAAAAAGAGGGATTTTCTTGTTCCACCCACCCACCAGTCCTTGCCGATGGCACAGGGACGGACTCGGGCAGGGCCACCCCTCACTCTGTCCCTAAGGCCCATCTACGAGCTCCTGAGCAGACCTGATGCTGGGCTTTGGAGGTCCGACTCTGGAGTCAGGCAGACACACCTGGACAGGAATCCTGGCAATGCCCCCGTCTAGCCACATGACCCCATCCTGGGGCAGTTACTTCCACCATCCCGGCCTCAGTTTCCTCATCTGCAGAGTAGGGATTGACAGCAGCACCTACCTTGGAGGCTGTTGTGAGGTTTAAAGTTTGCAAAGAACTAAGCACAGAACCTGGCCCAAAGCTGCTCTTAAAGCACATGCAATTAGTATGCAAAGGTAAAATGCCCTTCCCATGAAAAAAAAGTTGAGGTCTTCTTTACTCTGTAGCTCTTCCACCAAGGGGCAGAGTGGTTCAGCACACAGACCCTGCACCCAGGCAGCGGGTTAAAATCCAGCTCTACTAATTCCCAGCTGTGGAACTTGGGTTCAGCCTTCTCATCTATAAAATGGGGCTGAAGGCAGCGCTGACCTTCTAAGGAGAGAGTGGCTTCCCATCAAACACACTGGGGGTGCACAGGTGACTGTCCCAGGGGCATCACTGGTCTGCTCTTCAGGCCAACGTGGCAAAGAGATTAGGAAATGCCCCCCCTTCTCCTTCCTCAGCTGAGGGGCTGACACGGAGGGGGGCTGGCTAATGCCACTTGCCCTTTCCCTTCCCTGCTTCCCTGGGGGGAGGCCAAATGGTGGTGAGTCCCAGGCAGAGTGGGAGCAAAAGGTCAGGCCTGCGCGTGCCCACACTGCGGGCCTGGGTCCTGAACAGCGTGGAGAAGGGCTCTGCCCTCCGGCAGGCTGGCACACCACTGGTTCCCTGGCCTCAGCTGACCCAGCCACAACCTGCAGGCCCTGCTTCACCCCTCGGCAGGCCTCAGATTGGTCAGTTCCCCCCTCCCACTGCCGAGCAGGTAGCTTACCTCCTGGCCCCACCCTCCATTCCCGGGAGGGACACCCCAGCTTGACCGCCATTCCACACTTTGCCTCAATCAGTCAGTTGGCAGAGGTTAAGCAACCAGATCCCGGGCTAAGGTATTGGAGGGGCCCAGTGTGAAGCAAGGAACGTTTGTCTTCTGGGAAAAATCTCAAGGGACACGGATGAAGAAAGGAAAGATGACAATGCCACGCGTGTGGCAGCTGCCAAGTGCTGACCCAGGGATTAGGAGTATGCTGGCCTCACACTCCCGGGTCCAGCACCTGCTAGCCGAGAGGCCTGGGCCTTTCTTAACCCTCCCGAGCCCCCTTTCCCCATCTGTAAAACAGTCCCTGCCTCACAGGCGGCGGAACAGATCAGAGGAGTCCACCTGAATGCCCTGGCACGTACGTGTTCAGTGATGTCTTGCAGAATGGGTGAGGATGAGGGCAGACAGAGCTCAGGGAGTGATTCCCCCACAAAAGCCGTGTTCCTCCGAGGCTGGGGAGGCGAACTGTGAGCGGGGGGAAAAGCAAGCCACACAGGCAGGGCTCAGGGGAGGGCCGAGCACCTCTGGATCCTGGAAGCCGGCGCTCGGTCGGGCCCAATGGCTGTCCCTGCTCAGACCGTGTGCCCGAAGTGACAGGGACAGGTTGATCTCTAGAAGCTGGAGAAGACTGCAAAGCCCCACCCTTTCCCAAAAAGAAGCTTCGCAGACATAATTACATCGGTGGAGCAAGAGGGGCCACTGGGCATCCTTTTTTATACACTAAGTGGCCTTCTCTGAGCCAAAGCAACGAACAGAGATTCGGAAAAGCAAGCGGATCTGGGTCGAGCTGGCGTCCTGAATGAATCTACTTCCTGTGCTGACTGAAGCCTCCAGGGGAGGCCCTTTGACCCCGGGGAACAAAGGGACCTGGTGACAGCAGGGGCCGAGGCCACGGCACTCCCTCCCCCACCGCTCATCTTTCACTTCCCTGCTCAGCAAAGCCTCCAGGCTGGGCCAAAACCATCGGGTGGGGGATCCCCTCCTCTATTTGTTTTCTTTTGAGAAACATGAAAACTACGGCCACGCAGGAGGGGCAGGAATACCTCCACTCTGTGTCCCCCGCCTGCCCTGAGGAAGGTGCTGGGCAAAGCGTCCATGTCTGGAAGAGTCCAGATCAGCTGACCATTTGTTAACAAGTTACAAGCCCAAGGCGGCCAGACGACGGGAAACTACAGATTCACTCGCAGGCTCGGGCGGAAGAAGAAAGAAAAGCAGATGTTGCATTTATGGAGGTCGACATCAGCGAGTGCCTATCATGTGGCAGGTGAGGGGCAAGTCCAGTGGGGGCAGGGATGACCAGGAAGGCCCAGGCTGGGCGAGGGCACTCTGCGGGCCGTGGACTCCTGCCTGCGACCAACAGGACTGAGCAATAAACTGGCGTGGGGAGGCCCCTCCCCCGTTACTACCATGGGGAACTCTCCATCCTTAAGGGAAGTCATGGACAGTCAGAGGCAGACTGACAGCCGGAGTCCGTTGGTCAATATGGAGTTGCAATGGTGACAGGCATTCCTGGAAGACCCAGACGTGGAAGCCCAGCATCACAGTTTAAGAATTCTTCAAAGCATGTCCCGAATGGGCTGCCTCAAGGCACCCTCCACTGTGACCTGGATGTTTTGTGCCCAGAGCACAGTCTGCTGTGTGGGAATATGGAGGCTATCTGGGTGCCATGCAGGAAGTGCTGGCGGTACCTCAGTAATGGGACGGGAGGGCACTGGGTGCCCACCATGTGCCAGGCATCCTGCAAAGCACTTGAGAGCTGCCGTCTCAGTTAAACCTCCCAGTAACCTGAGAAGTATTATCCCCAGTTTACAGGTGGGTAAACTGAGGTTCAGAGAGCTTACACACATATCTCAAGGCCCAGACTTGACCCTGATGGTCCCATTCTGGATCCAAGCCAGTAACCCCCCCCATACTGACCCCTTTCAGCTTTGTGGCCTCATAGCCTGGAGCACAGGCCGATCACAGCCCACATCTCCCTTGCAGGGGCAGGCCCGGCTTCTGCATGCATGGAAGACACTGGGGCAAAGACTGCTGAAGTGGCCTTAGGAAAGAAGCTCCGATTCAACTCCCTTCCTAAAGTTGCTAAGAGAGTGGATCTTCAAGTTCTTGTGACAAGGATAAAAAAATTGTTAACTATGTGTGGTCATGGGTGGTTAACTAGACTTACTGTGGTGGACATTTCTCAGTATATACAAATATCAAGTCATTGTGCTGCACACCTGAAACCAGTGTATGTCAATTTTACCTCAATTTCAAAAAATGAGTTCCCTTTCTGAAGTTGTTACAGAGTTTTAAAAAATTCCCATGACAAATTGCTTAGGCAGCATATCCCGTAAAGATCGTCTATAAATGGTGTTAAAGGGAAAACAAGTTTTCTTCTCAAGGATTCTAGTTTCGTTCTGTAAGCTCTGGAGCCTGGTCTCTGCCTTCTTGTCGCCTGAAGCCAGCTTTTGTTGCTATCAGGACGGGTACTGAGGACGCCTCACGCAGCAGAGCAGCACATTTCTCTCTGGCTTTTATAAATCAGATTTTTGGGGTGGTTTACCCTGACCGCTAGCACACCTACAGCTCTGTTTAGAGAACTTCAGGGGGCCCGAAGGGAACACAGGCAGCTACGTGGAGTTCAGAACTGAACCAGCACCTCACAGGGTCACTCTCTGAAGACCCCCCCAGCCAGCTCAGGGCACAGGGAAGCCTGTACCGGCGCCGGTGCATGGCTGTCCACATGGGCTACCCCAGAACCCCTCGATGGGGGGGGCCCATCCTGCTTGTCTGGGCTCTGCTACAGCTCGGTCAGCCCGAGCACTCTTCAAACAGGCCAGAATCCAGAAGGGTGGGGCATTTTCTCGGAGTTTTATAGCAACTTCTAACCAGAAACATCTGGAAATATATGGGACTAAGCTGGATGCCTCAGAGAGAAGATGCCGTTCAGGCAGGCTGGGCACTCAGTGTGTGAGCTCGAGAGTCACTGGCCTGTTTCCCAGCATCCTCTTCTGCAAAATGGCCCTCCCCCTGCCTTCTTTCCTCCTTTCCCTCCAAGGGAGGCGAGGGTCGCCCTGCCAGAGCCCTGGACATCCACGTCCCATAGCCTGGCCACTGCTGCCCACCTGCAACCTTGGCACAAACCGTACTGCCTCCAGCCTGTACTGCTGCCAGGGCTCCGAGCCCGGGTGCCCTCCAGACCTCTAAACACAGCTTCGAGAGACAAACCGTCCCTCTAAACACACTGTTCAGAGGCACAGGTATGCTGTTTTTGGCGGGGGGACTTTAGGGAGGATGGGATTTGTTGGGGAGGCAGGAAGCATGGTCTTAACCTATCTGACCAATGTTCCACAGGAACCTCAAAATATCTGAAAGTGAGTTGTCACCTGCCTCTTCCCATGTCCTCACCACTGGGAATGGTCCTGCTATGTGCCCCGGTGCCCTGCCAGAGCCTGGACCGCCCCTCCGCACAGCCTGGCCTCTGCTCCCCACATTGCCTCTAGCTGGGACTGCTGCCGGGGTCTGCTCTCCAGACCGGGACAGTCCCTCTAAACACAGCTTTGACTCCACTGGTTCCTGTGCTTTAAGCCCCCAGTGTCCCTCTGCCTTTCTTTGGGGAGTTCAGACGCCTGAGCGGGGCCTCAGGACCTGTGTGCCTGGCCCCTCTCTGCAGCCCCATCCATGCAGGCTGTGGTGGGCATGGTGGCTGCTATGGCTGCTAAAATGCTGTGTTTTCGGGCCTAAGTCTTCTGCCCCGAAGCCTCATGCCTCACACGGCCCTCGATTGCCCCTTTCCCTTCCCGCTGCCTCCTGGGGGCTTGCAGACTTCCCTTTACATCTCACTTCTTCCAAAATGTCTTTGATGACCCCCCATCGTCCACTCCAGGCTCAGATCAGTTAGGTGCCTCCCTTTCCTGGTGCCCCCCCAGGGGCCTGGGTTATCCCTCCTATAGCACAGAGATTACTGTTGACATTACCACCAGCACCACCAGCAGAGCTGGTATGATTTGAGCGCTCTGTGCCAAGCATTCTTCTAAGTTCTTGAGCAATAACATAATCGATCCGAGGGGATGAGGGATGGGACAAGCCAAGGCCCTCCCCCCGACCCTGGCACAGGAAAAAATACAGGACTAGAGTATTGCAATCCATCCCACTTTCCACCTACATGTACAGTCAAGACGAGGGTAGGGAGGAACAGGCAGGCGCTTGGTTTGAAACCCTGGGTTCGAACCCTGCCCCTCCCTTGCTGCATGACTTTGGACAAGTCAACCTCTCTAAGCCTCAGTCTCTGTGTCTGTAAAATGGGCCCGAGTGGAGAGGGAAATGAACCCACCCATCTCGTGCCTACATGGGGTCTGAAACCGCTAGCCCTGTGGGTGGGGCCTCGCTCCTGGTCAGGGCAGAACCAACATCAGATCCTGAGACTAACCACTTTCTTATAGGTTTGGGGCAGAATATTCCTCAAGCAATTACATGTCTCCAAACTGCTTTGAAATAAATTTTTTTTAATAATAAAAATGATAGAGGCGCGTCCACCTCTGTAGAGAAGGGTGAAGTCACCCGGCCCCTCCACCAGCCAGATCTGAACAACCAGGCCCGGTGCCCCTCCCAGAGGCGCCACTCACTGGGTGAGTCTCGGCAGACAGCCTGCTGGCCCAGGGGAGCGCTGCGAGTCCTTCCGAGGAGCTGGGCCAGCCAGAGCCTGCACAGAGCTGGTGGTGCAGAGAGGGGCGTGCACCTGCATGCCTGGGCAGCGTCCACAGATGCTTACTCAGCACCTGTGCCTTCACCGGGGTGGGCCCCAAGAGCAGTCACTGTGGCCTCCCATCAGAAAGCTCCAATCACCCCACGGGGCTTTTCAAAGAAACACCTTCCCCACTCCTGCCACAAACCCACCTCCTGACTTCAAGTCTCAGATGCAGAGTTCCCCTTAGAACCAGGGTAGATAATCTCCCTGGGTTTCGATCCCTGTTAGCTGTGTGACCTCAAGCAAGTTACTTGACCTCTCTGTGCCTCGATCTCCTCATCTGTAATGCAGGACTAGCAGTAGTATGGACCTCACGGAATATGTAAAACACTCAGAAGCATGCCTGAAACATAACTTGTGCTAAGTGCTCAAGTGTTACCGTTATTATCGTCAGGGACCCTGGCTCAGTCCTGCTTGGTGGGCAGGCTCCAGGGCTCAGAATGGGCTCTGAGGAGCTTGCTGGGTTTGAAGGTGCCCCCAGAATCAGGCAAGGCCCGTTCTTCACATCCCCGATTCCAGTGTTACTTCCTCCCACAGAGGCCTTATAAACTTTCCCTGTTGTCTTTTTTACATTCTACTGGGCAATCTTGGATCTGTTTGGAGATCCTGTCCTTATGGGATCTGGACATCTTACATCAGGCCAAAAGCACAGTCTGGCCACATGCCCTCCACACCCACAGCCCAGATACTGCTCACCAGCATCTTTTAATGAGTCCGACTACAGCAGAGCATTGTGGAAAAGGCACACTGGAGGTGAGGGGCTTGGGTGGGAATCCCAGCTGTGTGGCTCTGCACAAGCCACTGAATTGCTCTGGGCCTCAGTTTCCCCATCTCTAATAGGGCTGGTAATACCTGTCACACAACAGAACACTGAGGATTAAATGAGATGATCCACGTCAAAGCACAGGGCTGATTCATGGACTGTGTGTCTGGAAATAAGAGCTTAAAAAATACTTCATAAAATAATTCCTGAACGAGAGAAAGATTCTAATTCCTTATGTCACTGCAAATAAAGTCACCATTTGTTTTGCCATCTGGTCTCATGAGGGATGAGCGAGCTGAGGAGCAGGATGCCAAAGTGACCCTGGAGACAGGGAATCGGTAGA
Source organism: Phataginus tricuspis (assembly GCA_029783875.1). Lineage (NCBI taxonomy): Eukaryota > Metazoa > Chordata > Mammalia > Pholidota > Manidae > Phataginus > Phataginus tricuspis. The sequence continues at coordinate 20,222,924 of JAQQAC010003639.1, read as the reverse complement.
TCCTGTCCTTATGGGATCTGGACATCTTACATCAGGCCAAAGGCACAGTCTGGCCACATGCCCTCCATACCCCGGGTCCGCAAATGCCCCGGTGGCCCTGATGTGGATGGGATTTACCTGACTGAGCTCAGGTTTTGATCCAGCCACTGCGACATGACGGACATTGGGACAGGGTGATTTTGGCAGGCTAAACACCCAAAGGCATTTTATTATCTAGTGCGGCAGGTGATGGTACCTGCGCCCATCACCCATCCTGCAGTGTCTCCCATCCCTGACCCCTGGGATGGGAAGTGAGATGGGGGAGACTCAGGGGTAGGGCAAGAAGATCTATTTCAGATGTGATAGGCAGATTTTTAACAAGTGAAAGTCCAATGATTTGGTTTTCAGGCCACATACAATGCACCCGGAGTTAAAACAGCCACTAAAACATACCATAGTCTAGATCCCAGGCCCAGTATCATCTTTCCTTGGTATGAATATATGCAGGAAAAGCCCTGCTGGTTTCTGGCATGTGGATGAACAGGGGACATGCCACTGGCACACCTGGTCCACGCCTGCAGATCTCACTGACCCCTGGGAGGCCATACTGGGAGGGACATAACCTGCCACCCCCTGTCCGTCCGTGAGCCCCCGACGCCCGAGATGCCATCAGAACACAACTCTGGCCACCAGCCGTTCAGTTCTCTCCGGAGGGACAGAGCACGGCTGCGAAGTGGTTTCCACTTTCTCCAGCCTGAGGCCACAGTGGGGATGGCGAGGCAGGTCTGCCGTCACCGGAACTCCAGCAAAAGCCGGAGTACCTGCCAGGCTGAGAGTGCGGGGCAGGCTCCACATCGGTCTCCTTCCCGGCTGTCTCCTCGATGTCTAGCACAGCACTAGGCACTCAAAACTATTTGGTGAATGAACGTTCCTTGGAGAAGGCTACGGTTCCGTTCAAAAACCACATTTTGCAATCATTAGACAGAGACTTCATCCCTGGGAAGGGGAAGGAACTGACATCTTGGGAACCTTTACTTGGTGCTAGAAACCTGACTTGTTATTTTCTGAATCCCCTCAACGCTGAGAGATGACTTATGGATGAGAACACAGAGACTCAGAGAATCCCAGTTCTTGGTCCTGAGTCTCAGCGCCAGCACGGAGGGGTGCAGGGGTAACGTCCAGTTTGCTTGCTCTTCTTTTATAAAATGGGACCTCAGAGCCACCGCCTGGGAGCCCATTTGCAGGACAGCAGCTACCAGAGTCTTCCCCTTGTCTGCTCTCCATCCCCCCAAAACAGAACCAGGAGGTGCCTCCTTTCAGGTCTGTTTTCTTTATATTTCCAACGCCAGCAGGACTCACTCGCCAAGGGCTGAGTGTAACCGAGAGTCACCTACCCACACACGCTGGAAAATAATCCAAGCTCTTTGGCCTAGTCTTTCGGGCTTGGGTTTGCTTGTGGACTGGACATCCTGCTCTGCTTGCTGGTGGGACAGTAACTGCTGGGATGCATTTCTTCTCTGGGGCGGGGGATGGAGATGCCCCCTCTCCGCTCCTCTAAAGCCTGTGCAAGCAGGCAGCCAGGAAGCTGTGTCCCACCTGTGCAGGCCCCGCCCATGAGCAGCTTCGGCTTCCAGCCCCTCTCCTCTCTCCTACCACGGTAGGTGTGCAATAAGTGGTTGTGGGTGAATGCCTGATAATTGCCATCGGCAGCTAATAATTATTGAGCCCTTGCCAAGTGCCAGGTCTCACAACAAGGCTTTTGTATGGATTACCTCAGTATGACAACCTTCTTGTGGCAGAAACCATTGTCCTCATTTGACAAGAGAGGTCATGTGGACAGAGAGGTTAAGTAACTGGTCTCAGGTCACACAGCAAGTAAATGGCAGAGACGGGATTCCAACCCAAGCAGGTGGCTCTGGAGGGTGCTGACCTTTGTGCTGTGCCACCTCTCCAGTGAATGAGTGAAGGGGCTGCGGGGCAGGCAGGGGAGCGTTTACAGTCTGTGGGAAACAGACCAGTGGGTATAAGGCCCAAGAGGCAGCCCCGGTGCTGCCTTTGTTTATGGAGTGGCTGTCAGCTGATTCCAGCCAGCACAGCGGGTTAGGGGACCAGGGATAACATCTGCACAGCAAGTCTAGTGCTACTCGGAGCCCCGAGTCCCGGGGGCAGGTTGAGATCAGGGAACAGAGAGTGCAAAATCATCCCCCCCCTCCCTCCCCAGCTGCCTGACACACACAGCCAGAGAGGGCGGCCAGGAGAGGGGTGGGCCTTCCCTGCCGCCTGCGGGGACCTGCTCCCCAGCCAGATGCCCAAGCTCCCCCAGCTCTTAGTCTTTCTCGATCCAATCTGGCCTTTGTGGATCTCCCTTCTTCACCTTCACTGAGCTCCCTCTGAACCAACAGGCACACACACCGACACCTTGCCTGCGCGCCCTGTGTGACTCAGATTCCTCATGGTCCTGCCACGACACTTTGCTCTAAATGGCTGGATCCCAAACTTTAATGAACACAAGAATCCATAGGGTGGGTTAAAGGGCATGTATGTGCTGGTTAAAATGCAGATTCTGGGGCCCCGCTCCCAGAGATCCAATCTGTGCCACAGGCCTGGCAATCTGCATTCTTAACAAATCATTCGGTGACTTGCTGCCAAGAACACTGTTTAAATCCCCAGTACCTGACTGGTGGGTGAAAACCATCCTCTACATGTATACAGTCTCTCCTAATTTGCTGGGTCCCTCTCATCTTCTCCCTTGAGTATCACAACTGGTAAGATGGTCTGGACAGGAGGCACAGGTTTGAGTTCATGTAAGAGAGCTGATGTTCAAAGAGCCGTGAGCTCGAGGTGACAGAGCAAGTTGGACAGGACGCCAAGTTCAGACTGCCCTGATTTTTGGTCATTCTAGCCAGTGTGTCTGTTTCTCTGCCAGCTTAGCCCGGCCTCTATGTCTCTGTTCCTTTTTTCTTTCTTGCTATAATTCTTAAATCTAGAAACTAAAGGTAAACTATGTGAGGAAAATAAAAACCCTCCAAACTTCCATTAACCAGAGATAATTATTATGAACATTTTGGTGTATTTCTTCAGCTTTGTTAGTAAGCCACATTTTTTCCTTCCAATTAACCAGGACCAAGGATGGTATTGCTCTAACTGGCTTTGAAGGAGGAGGAAGACACTAGCTGTCTACGGTGTCCCTTTCTGCCCACTGCTTTGCCCAGCGACCTCTGCCCCTTCATCCTCTCCCGCCTCCTAGAAATTGAGAGGCTAGGCGGCTCCTGGGAGGGCAGGGTACACAGCAAGCCTTCCTGGGCAGGGGTGGGGCTTCTGGACATTCAAGGCACTGAGGTCAGGACTTCAGGCTCTCTGCTGATTTCCTGAGTTGCACTGAACCAGGGGGACAATAGCAGAGCATAGCCAGCACTTACTGCAGGGACACGGCAAAACGCAGAGCATGAAGAGGAACTCGTTTTAAAACAGGTCTGGGGACCCTGAAACCCATCCTAACCTCAGGTGGACAGGTGGCTTGGGTCTGAGATTCCTATTCCAACTCCCAACTCCTTGCTTCTTGCAGAGAACAAGGTCACAGCTGATGTAAACCGACCTCGGTCTCAGTACTTCTAATTTTTTTTTTTTAAGTAAGAGTTTGGAGTTGAAGACCATTTGATTATTCCAGATGCTTCTGAATCGAAAACAAGAGACTGTGTGTGCTGGTGTGTCTGCTAACTGTGGGCACGTCTGACTTCTTCTTTTGTCTTGGTTTGAAATCCAGCCCGGCTCCTCGGTGCTTTGGGTCACACATAGTCACAGTCTTGGGGAACTTTTAAGGCCAGACCCGAAGAGACTTGCAAATTAGTTCCTGTGAAGGCTTCTGAATAGAGGCTGTTTACAATCTCTGTTTCTAAAGAAACCACTTACCCAATTAGAGCCACAGCCCATGAAAGGGAAGTGAAGTTTCTCTTGATGGAGAGCAGTGAGAAATCACAAATCGTATGATTTTCATCATTATTATTGTTTTCTAAAATCATGCTATGTCTAGAGGCCAACAACTCTTTCAATACTGGATTTTATCCCCAAACATCCCAGAAGGCACAGGGATCTGCCAGGAACTGCCTCTCCCTCCTCTAACTCACCTGTCAGGCTGGGCTAAAATGTCTCTCCTGGGGGGGCCTTTCCCGAGCAGGTGAGAGTCCCTGGGCCCCTCCTACACAGCCTTCTCATGAATCTCTGACCATCTGCTTGTCCGGCCCCCAGTCCATAAGCTGTGGAAACAGTTCATTTGCTGTGTTCACTGCTATGTCTCCTGGGCCTAGAATACTGCCTGGCACATAGTACATGCTCAATAAACACCTACTGAATGCAGCTGAATGAAAAGAACTAGAGAATAAAATACTTCCTCCTTGGGTTCCAACTGTAGATTTCCATCTAAACTTATAAAAGCACACTGACTCATTCATTTATTGAACAAACATTGGGAACACCTGCAGTGTGTTGGGTGGTAGACTGGCGGGTCCGATCCTATTATTTCTCTTCCGCCACCATCCAAGACCCCATTCTGGGGTGTGTGGAGCCCGCTTCCCTACAGCCCTGCCCTCCTGGGGCCTGCCCATTGCCACTGGCCCTTGCCGTGGCTCCATAGCCCAGCACTGTTGGGCTTTGAGGAGTGAATTTCCGTTTGGATTCATAGGACTTCTGTCACCTGGGCAAATAGATCATTTCCCCAGCCTTAATGTGACCTCTCGGCCAGGTAAACACACTGCTTCTCAAAGGGTTGAAGGGAGTGAGCTAGGAGCAAGATTTGACCTTCAGGGGTTCTGAATGTAGGACCCTGAGGGTCGCGACACAGAATCTGACCAACCGAGATCTTAGGAACCCCAAAGACGGGCAGGGGGTGGACACCATTCCTTCTAGAAGGTTCTAACGATGTAATTTGTCATTGCCATGCCTACATCATTACTTGGGGAGTGTTTGATCAAATAAATGCCTATCTGTTTCTTTCTAGATTCCTAGAGACCTTCTCGGTCATAATTACACTGGTGACTTAAGGCAGCTTGGAAGAACAGACAAAACTGCCAAGCAGGCAACACGTTCTTCCTAATTATAGTCCCACTGGACGTGTCTTAGGCTCGTCCCTAACATCTCCCCTATTCCATCCGCCGGAATGTATCTGCCCCACATCCTACTCTTTCAGGGCCCGAGTTCTGCCACACAGATACTGAGATTATTCAGATAGTAAACTTTGTTAACAGATCCATTGAGCAGTGTATTCTAACCACATATAAAACACATGTCTAGAAAATTCACAAGAAATTAAGACTCTAATGTCTCAGCCTTACAGCAAGTTTACAGCAGCCTCTGATGCCCCTCAAATCCTAGCACAACCCCCATCCTCGTCCATCATACCAAGACACTGGGATTATCCTTTCTAGAAAATCCTATTCTGGAGCAGGATCGCCGAGGTCTGGGTCGAGGGCGGAGTGGGGAAGGCAGATGCATGCCGCCAGCTGCCGGTGGCCCAGCAGCACTGGGATTCTCCGGTTTGCTTTGCGGTAGGGTCCATTTTCAGTCGGCCATAGCAGGCACTAGTCCCAGGCCTGGTTCATGCCACAGCTTTTTAATTACAAGCCCCGTAGGTCTCCATTTTCACCCAGCCGCCTTAGTTTGCTCTTAGAACATACTGAGGGGCGGGTCCAGTGAATACCTCATGCTTGGACGTACCCAGAGGATGGACAATGGGGTCTTCACTGGTCTCCAGAGACCACCCAAAACCCAATTTCTGTATCACCTGTCAGATAATGAAAAGGACAGAAACTCCCTTGAACTCTGAAGATGGACCTATAGCAAAGGATTAAAGTCTCTGGTTACATATTTAGCCAAGGGTTCCAGGTGAGACACTAAGGATTCCAGGTGAGACACTGAGGATTCCAGGTGAGACACTAAGGGTTCCAGGTGAGACACTAAGGATTCCAGGTGAGACACTGAGGATTCCAGGTGAGACACTGAGGATTCCAGGTGAGACACTAAGG
>JAQQAC010003639.1:20192414-20209292 GCA_029783875.1 Phataginus tricuspis | reverse complement strand
GTGTGTGTGTGTGTGTGTGTGTGTGTGTGTGTGTGTGTGTGTGTGTGGTGCGTGCAGTACATGAAGGAATGAGTAATGGCGGACAAGGACAGTGCACGGATTATTTGAATGTATAACAATGATGGCTGGCTTGGCTACTTTCCGAATCAATGCCGTGGGCCACTCAGGATCTCAGGTAGTCACCCAGGGAGCCATCGGATGGCCTAGCAGGCAGGGCCTCACAGGGGTGGTCTGGCACTTCCCCTACTCCGGAACCACCACACCCAAGTCAGAGGCCTGGGCCCAGGCGTGCAGCCCGGACCTTGTCAAGCAAGAGGACAGGGAGAGGCTGGAGCTCCAGCTGTGCCCGTTCTGTACCCTCGACCTCAGCGGTAGTCATCCGCCGACGGAGAGATGCACTGGGGCCTGTGCACCCCGAGCTCCACAGAGCCTCTCCTCACAGGAGCGCCCCTCGCTCAGCTCGTTCCTCAAGCCTCACTGCCTGCAGCCAGGTACCTCCACCTGGTTTAATTTAGACATGGGTGTAATGAGGGCTGTGTCCACTCTGCTCTCGTCCACAGGACTGAAATTTTCACTGAGGAGATCCTGGGAGACCAACCACACTTACTCCCCCAAGTCTCATGTCCGCCTGCTGGTTGAGACCCGCTGGCTAGCAAGTCAAGTCCTAAGTGGCGGGCAGGAGACGCCATCCTATTCTCCTCCTAAATAGTAGCGATTACTTACCTGTAAGGGTGGGCGGGGAGGGAGGCAGGGTGGAGGACGAAAATCAGCCAACACTCCTGCAAGGGACTGGGGGGCAGGGAGGGCTGTGAAAATAGTCATCTTGAAAATGAATTTTTTTATCAGTAACCTGTGGCGAGGCAGCTCGATGTAGACGAAGAGTCTGGTGGCTGGGGAAGGTGGGCTGGTCATTCGTGACTTCAGTTTCCCAATCTCAGCAGCGGGATTAAAAAGAAATCCTGTCCTCACAGGGCGGTTGTGCAACTGAAAGGAGAAGATGCGTGTGGATGGTGGACACGTAGGAGAGGAAACCAGAGGAGAGCAGCGTTCTAGAGTCCAGCTCCCTGAGTTCAAATCCCAGTTCTGCCACTGACAGGCTGTGCAACCTTGGGGAAGTCATGACACCTCTCTGGGCCAGCATTCCCTCATCTGTTAAATAGGGATGATGACTGAACCTACCTCAGGGGCCTGAGAGAACTCAGTGAGGTAGTGGGCATCCTGTGTCTGGTAGAGTACCTTTCACAAGTGCTCAGTAAAGACCAGCTCTGAAGAGCAAGACGGCTGCTGAATGCAACTAACCCTGCCGCTCGCGAGGGGCTTCGCGAACATTTCCTGATCCTGACTCTGGACTATTATACTTTATTAAGGCTGGTTTTACTCGCACCTGGATTCAGCTCCAGAGAATTGCCACGGCACAGACACCTGAAGCCACGCATTTCAGGGACAGCGACCAAGAAGGTGGTACCGGCTTTAAGACCTTTACCCTCCAAAAATGATTTGGGGCAATTAAATAGAGTTTCTGCACCAGCTTTTCCATCTTCCTGAATAACTGAAAGTCCCGGTCATAGGCAGAACAATGGTCCCCAAAGATGTCCAGGTCCTAATCCCTGGAACCTGTGAATATTATATTACCTGGTAAGGGGGAAGGAATTAAGGCAGCGGATGGAATCAAAGCTGCCAATCACATGACCTTAAAATAAGGAGGTCATCCTGCACTATCCAGATGGACACAGCGCGGTCACAGGGGTCCTTGGCGTGCGGCAGAGGTGAGAGCCAGAGCAATGCAGAATGAGAAAGTCTCCCTGAAGCTGGAAGGGGACATGAACCAAGGAATGCAGGGGGCCTCTAGAAGCTAAAATCCCCTAGATTTTAGCCAAGTGAGACCCATGTCAGACTTGCGACCTCCAGAATTATAAGATATAAATTTGTATTGTTTTAAGCCACCAAATTTGTAGTGATTTGTTACAGCAGCCAACAGGGCACTAATAAAATCTTCAGTGTTTTCTTCTAAAGTAACTTCTGGGCCTGTGAACCCTTGCAGGGCTCAGCAGCACCCAGAGACACCCCTGGCCCCCAAAACCCCATCGTGTTTGCAGCAGTAATATTTATATTTACATTTATTCACTCGCCCTTTGGCAAATACTTCCTGAGAACTTGCCCTAGGTCTGACCCAGCAGTAGGTATGGGGGACACAGCAGTGCAGGACAGACAGGCCCCTGGCCCTCACGGAGCTCAGAGATGAGAGTGAACACTGAGCTTTAACAGATGTTTGCAGAGGATGATAAGAGAAACAATTTACGCTCACTATGTGCATGGCACTGTGCCAGCCCCTTACATATATTCACTCATCTAATCCTCACAAGCTGGCTATCGTCCCCATGTACAGGTGAGGGAATGGCGACATGGAGCATTGGGTGACAGAGCTGGGGGGCGGTGGACCAGGTTTGGAACCCATGCAGTCTTTTAGATGCTGTTCTCAGCTGCATGTGAAATGACAAGGAATGGGGATAGTCCTAGAGATGGAGGTGTGACTGTGGCCCCCGGGGTTCCCTCTGGCTTAGAGGAGGCAACTCCCCAGTTAAAGCAGGCGTCTGTGATGCTGGCTCTGGGGGCTGATTTTGAGAGGGTTAAAAGAAAACGTGGCTCCCCCTGGGCAAAATAAGCATCACCAGCCACCAGAACCTGGGGGGCTGCACCCTTCTCTGGGCTTGGCATAGACCCCAGAACCCAAGCAGGGCCAAGCCAGGTGAGAGTCAACAGGTCTTTATTGACCGTCCATTCTCAGCAAGCACAAGGCTGTCCATTGACATGTGGATCCAATGTGACTGTGTGCTGGGCGAGCTCATCAAGAGCTCATAGGGTGACGCTCACTCAACAAGAGACAGGCGCCACACACATGAGCTCATACAGTCCAGCAACAGCCACAATCACAGACCCATTTACCCCGGGGCAATATTCCCCCAGGGGTGGGGCGGCCACAAGGCAAGGCTTCCAGTGGGGGTGGCGGAGCAGGGGGGACCTCAGGAGCCTGAGAGCGGGGAGGGGCGGGCATGTACAGGGGCCACACCCCTGCCTGGATGCATTCCCTCCACCTGCACCTCTAACACCCTCTTTAGCCTCGTGGGGCCTGGGTTCCACGTCTCTGAAGTACGAAACAATACGGTACCCTCAGGACGGGGTCAGTGAGACAATATGAAGCGTGTGGCTCTGCGGCTGGCACCAAATGACCACTCAGCGCATGCTGCGATTGTCACACAGTTTCATTTAATCCCTGACAATGGCTCTGAGAGAAGTAGCCATTCCATCTCCATTTTACAGATGAGGGCTGTAAGGCTCCCAGAGGGGCCAGAAGGGATTCCTGGCAAGTCCAGGCCTGGGCAGGATTCGCACCCTGGACTCCAGACTGGGCTCCCTTCCCACAGCCCTGCCTCTGGGTTGGGTGCTCTGCGTTTGCACGGGGTCTGTTTTTGAACATTAGGGCTCGAGATCCAGTCCATGGTCTTTGAAACCAAGGACGCTCTGAGGGTGGGGGTGTTATCACCCCCATTTTACAGACGAGGAAACTGAAGCACAGAGTTTGCGTGATGTGCCCAAGGTCACAGAGCTGGGTGGAAGTGGACCCACATTTGGAAACCAGGCCATCTCTGTCACTACAGGGTGCTGGGTCTAAACCATGTGCCACGCTATAATATGCACTACATGTGTTGTGGCACCCCCCACCACCTCCAGAGCCCACTTTGAAGGGTGCCTCTGCGGGCTGTGCTACGTCCGGTGTGAAGCAGCAGCGGGGTTGGGAGGAGCTCGTCGTCTGCGTCACCACCATGGGCGTCATCACCATTGTCACGAAGGATTCCCGATTCCTGACATTTCCCAAGCACCTTTTCCACTTTTTTTTTTTTTGCACCTTTTCCACTTTGAAGCCCCTTGTCATCCATCCACTGGCCCCTCTGACCTGCGTCCAGCCCTGATAGATCAGAAAAGCAGGAAGACCAGCCTGTGGGGGTGGTGGGAAAGGGGATGAAACCCCAGGGTCCCGGAGGCCCCGGGCACAGATACGGCTTTGCACTCGGCTCCAGAACCAGCCAGGCAGGGCCCTGCCCCCATGTGCTCGTCCTATGGCATTTGTTTGAGAAGCCCCAGGGAGCCACCCCAAAAGGGGGCTGCCTCGGCCACGAGGACCTGGGTCAGTGTGGGGCTCCCCTCGGGGGTCTCTTCCTGTGCTTCAACCTTCCGGAATACCCCAGCCCACGATACTGGACTTGAGATGATTGAGTCACCATGTCCCAAGCCATGCTTGTGGGGAGGTGTGCGGTAATGGTGTTGCCCCAGAAACATCTTGGTGGCACATGTGGAGGGAGACTTGGAAGCAGCTCCTTCTGCCCAGCTGACCCGGAGGAGAACCCAGAAGGCTGCCAGGAGGAGCACAGAGGGCCCACTAAGGGGGGCCTGGCAAAAATGCAACCACCACGTCTCCACCCACTAGCCTCGCCCGCAGCTCCCACGGGGCTCTCCGGGCAGCCTCTGCCGCGGCTCGGGAACCTGAGGGCGATCGCTGCTGCGGCATCAGAGGCGGTGAGGACAAAGGGCCCGGAATCTGGAAACATCCCTGGGTGACCAGCCCACAGGGAATCAGCCGCACGGGACCCAGCCCAGTGGGCTGGGCTCCCCAGGAAACACAGAGGGACTGTGCAGGGAGAGGGGCTCAGGCTAACCAGGATTCCTCCTGGCTGGTAGTTCTGCGGGCTACAGCTGCTTGGTGGATACTTTCCCACTTGTCTTCACAACACCCACTTTTCCACAGGGCTCCAGAGTTCAGTGGCTCTGGAAGAAGGCGGCTGCTTGGGCGTTGGAACCAGACAGACCTGGATTTTCATCTCAGCTCCACTACCTTCTAGCTGTGTGACCTTGGACGTGTTACCTAACCTCTTTGGGTCCTAATTTCCTTGTCTGTAAAGAGGGAGTGGTGCTAAGTGGTAAGGTTGCTGTGATGAGCTTGATATCAGGCACACAGCTGATGCAAAACCAGAGTATGTCATCTATTCCTTTTGCCTCTTACCCCAAAACGAAGATGAGGAGTGAAAGAGAGGTTCTGAAAGCAGGAAGCTGTGTGGACCTATGGGAAAGTTGTGCTGCTCTGTGCCTCAGTTTCCTCAGATGTAAAATGAGAGTAATAAGAACAACGCCACCTCACGGAAACCAAATGACACAATTTGTATAAAATGTTCACACAGTGCCTTAGTCGTAGTGAATGCTTGATACACGGCAGCTCAGTGTGACTTTTCCATCTTAATAACTCCTGACCCCACCGAGACCAACCTTGATGCACCCTCACCCACTCAACACATTTCCAAGGTTCAGCTTTTCCTGCAGATATTCCTTTCCTATCTAAGTCTGGTGCTCCCCACCCTGCCCCTCCCATAAAGTGAATTCTTTGGGGTCACAAAGCACCAAGTGGATCTTGCTGAAGCTTCACAGGAGATTTTTCTATCTCTGGTGGCTTCTCATTTTTCTTTGCTGGAGTGAGACGAGGCAGGCTTGTGAGACACCAAGCCTAGGGTGAACTCAGAAGATTCATCAAAGTCCTGTGTTTCAGCTATTTCCTTTCAAGGTTGTTTTATTTTTTTTAAGTTTCTAAAAGCATCCGTCATCTTCAAAGAGTCTGGCTGCCGACTCGACTCCCTCTGAAGTCTTTGTAAATTCACTCTTGCAGGCACTGCTTTAAAAAGGACACTGCAAGTGGCTGAGAAGAGACTAAACCTGTCACTTCCCACTCCTGCCACCCCTCCTCTGCCCCAACTGGGATTCAGTTATAAAGTGGCTGACACTGTCCTTGGGTCTTTCCCAAGATTAAGTGGAAACCCAGCATTAAGGGTATTTTTTTTTTTAATGAGCCTGGCTGTTTATTCACAGATGAAAGAAAGGGGGGACAATTTTTAATGCTATTTTCTCCCATCTTCCTGTGGCATCCCTGCCAGAGGCTTCAAGATAAATATGTCAGCAAACTGATCAAAATGCCAGTGTAATTCTGCAGTGTCAACTTTCTGTTTTCTTTTAAGAAGCACTTGTCCTTTATTTAGCTATATAACCTATTCAGATGGTGTCTTGGTGGGGCAAGAAAATATCACGAGCTCTCCTACAAAAGGAAGCTCATCTATAAGCCACTGGAAAATCAGATCCACCTGGGAACTTTAGGCACTGGTTTTTTTGTTTATATTTTTTCTTCAGCTGCTGTATTAAAAGGGGTATCTTTAAAAAGCATTCTCAGGGCATCTCAGAAATGTATCCAGCAGGCAGGCCCATCTTGGCATGAATATGGTTCTACTCCAGGGAAGGTGTAAGAATGTCCCTCACCCCCACCAATACTTTATAATTGTATCAGATGTTAAAATGGAAGTTTCCACAGAAGCATCAAGCTACACTACATGTTAGGTGTCTCGGCTCAAAGTGGGTGCTGGACTAGAGGCAGACTGTGCAGAGGAGGTCCTGAGAACCGAGGCTGCGACCCTAAGCCCGGATCCAGAACTCCTCTTAACCTTGCCATCAACCATGGGGCCTTAGGGGATGGGAAAGAGGTTTTGGAAAGGTTCCCTGAGTGGAAAGACTGCAAATCCCACCAGCTCACACACCGAGGGAGGGCCCTGGGAGGTTTAGGTTTCCTCCTCCTTAACAGAGAAGGGCTCTGAAATCACCAGAGTTTAATAGATGTGCCCCTGCCGTTTGAGGGGCCGCCTTGCCCAATCAATGTCTGAGGCTTATACCTGTGACTTCCCAGCAAGTCTGACGACACACAGGGTGCCTGCTGAGCGGGAGAGCAGCCTGCCCTCTCAGCCCTGTCAGACTCCCCGAGGGCCAGCCGGGGGCCTCGCTCAGGGAAGGACAGCAGGGCGCATCCTTGGGCCTGACCAACGGGAGCTGCCCCCAGGGGTGACTGCATTCCCAGTCCCCTGGGCTGTGGAGGAGCCAGGGACCAGGGGGAAGCAACAAGCCGGAAGAGAGTCTCTTGAAGGGAACTGGTGGCAAGAGATCCCAGGGAATGAGAATGACCCACAGCAGAAAGAGCTCGCAGTGGCGGCCGGTCTACTAGAGACAGCTGTCACCAACGCTGCATCGGCACGCCAGGATTTTCTTCCTTGCATCTTCCCTGCTTTCCCCTCCACCCTCCCCACATACAAGCTCAAGGCAGAAAGAGGGGGAGTGAGGAAGCAAGCCAGCCGCCGACCAGCTGCTCCCCAGCTGCAGGGACAGCCGCCGAGAGTGGGCACGAGGGCTCCTCTGGAAGGAAAGTTTTCAGAATGGTTTTCTCCAGCTATAATTCGTGTGCCCTACCGTTCTCCCCCCTAAAGTGTACTATTCAATGGTTTTCAGTCCATTCACAAACATCTATTGTCATAACTAATTTTAGACCATTTTCGTTATCTCAAAAGGCACCCTGTCCCTCGGCCCCTCAGCGCCCCCCGCCCGGCACGCAGCCCTGAGCAGTCACTCCTCCACCGTCTCTATGGACGCACCTATTCCCGACATTCCGTAGACATGGAATCACACACTGTCTGGTTTTCTGTGACTGGCTTCCAAAGGGAAGAACCGTGAGTGCTGACCACGGCCCGGCTCTACGACTCTCCAGCATGGCTCCTCGGGTGTCTGCATCTGCCCTCAGGTTCCTGCTCAAGGTCATCTACTCGGCAGGCCTTCCCTGCCCACACTGCGTAAAGTGCAGCCCTCCCCTTCTAGAATGTTAACTCCACAAGCGCAGGGGTTTTGTGCTATATATTCCCCACCTAGTACCCAGTTGGTGCTCAATAATTAGCTATGGCACGGGTCAGTGAGTAACAGCTCCCAAAGGAAGTGGAAAGGACTAAACAAGATGTCCCCAGGGGTCTGTTTATTTGGGCAGGTTCACAGAACCTCCCGGCTCCGCCCTCACGGCCCGCACGCTGGCCCTGGTGGGTGTCATTATGTGGATAATGTCTGTCCTTCCATCAGATGAAGACCTCTGTGAGGGCTGTGTCCGCCTCCTTCACTTTCCTGTCCCCAAAGGCGCCTGGCCCGCGCCTGCCGATATCAGAGCCCCAAGAAACATTTATTTGCTGGCTGACCATGGAGGGAAGCAGAGAGGAGAAAGAAAAGGCCCTGGGGCCCCCCGGGAGTGTGGACCAGTCTGTGGCAGAGGAGCTCACGGGTCCCCCACGTGTGGACGCCTGCCTGGAGGGCCAGAGGCCGCACCAGATGGCAGACAAACTCTACAGCTTTCTGGTTTTCATGAGCTTCTTTGTCACTGACATCTGCTGCTTTGGATTGTTCTGGAGGCAAAATGTAGAGCAGAAATCGCATCTGGGATGCTTTGTTCCTCGCCATCCTGGGGGCCCTACTGGGACATGCCTTGTCCTTGGGCCCAGGACCAACAAAAACCCTCACAGCCCTCCTTGGTGACCTTGTCTTTCCTGTGTTTGCCACTTGTCATCTCTTCCCCTTAAAGCCAGATGCCATGAAAGTAAGAAGGTGAAAATGATACGGTCTTTCAACTGATGGGCATGAGTACCAGGCCGCTGCCCCAAGACAGGTGACATGGGGTCAATATGCCAGAGCCTGCTGGAGGCGGGGAAGCTGATCCTTAAAGCTCAGGACCAAGAGTGGATCCCTCCATACAATTACAAATATCATTTCAAAGGGACATCTCTGGATGGCTGCAAGGGTGGCTTTCCAGGGAAAGCCCAGCCTGGCTGACATGTGGCCCAGAGAAGGTGAGGACAGCATGGGGTGGTGTGGGCTGGGAGGGGCACACAGAGCAACATGCAGCCTTGGGCCACAGAGCATTGAGCACCTACCCAGCCTCACCCAGCCACCGTGCTGGCACCTCTGCAGACTTCACACGATCCTGCCAGATGCAATAGCCCCATTTTACAAAAGTGGTATCTAGGGCCAGGGAGAGGACCGCATCATCACATAGCTGGGGAGAAGCACAAGAGGGTCTCCACACTCCCGCTGGGACAGCTGGTGAGTATGATGTGCATGCTTTCAGCTCATCACCACAGCTGCCCCACCCCTGGGAAACAGGCATGACATTCATTACCCCCGGTCCCCAGGTGAGGCTCCACGGAACAGAACAACCTGACCAGGGTCCCTCAGCCCAGGGAAATTCAAACCCAAGTCCACATAACGGCAAGGCCTGTGGACTTGCTGAGCCCAGGCACCCTGCTGACGCTGCTTGGGGAACAGGCTGTGCTCTGATGGCCCCCGCTCGTGTGCAGATCTGAAAATGGCCGGGTATCTTCACAGGGGAGGGGGGTGACAGTGCATGAAATGCAAGAAATAAGGATGTTCTTGTGTGGATATGTGTTTGTGTGTGTATGTGTGTGTCTATAATTGTGTGTTATTCATGGAGCTCTAACAGATGTTTGTGAGTGTATCTATGTGTCTGTGTGTGTCTGTTTGCACGTGTGTGTATGTATAGATGAATATTTGTTGAGTCTTACTGCATGGGCATGCATGTGTGTGTGGATAGAGGGTGGATGTGTCTGTATGCATGTGTGTGTCCATGTGTGCTTATATGACTATGTATGTGCATCTGTGTTTATGTATACTTGTATGTGAGCGTGTAAATAACCTATACATGCCATGCCACTGGAGACTTAGGAGATTGGGGCCTTTCTACTGGGAAGTCATTCATTTCTTTCCGTTAATAAGAAACAAAGGAATCTTTTCTTAAAGTTCTGCTTTGGTGCCCCAGAATGTAAACTTTATGTGACTAGGTTTATAGTCTCTCAGGGAAGAATGTTCCTTTTGAAGATGGAGCCTGAGAAAACCTAAGACTTCACTGTTGAGTGAATTCAAACTTCCCTGACAGCTACTCCACAATGAGAAAGTATTTCATTCCATTTATATGTACATGTACATACATTTTTTTCAAACAATACTCACCCTTACCATATGTAATGTACTCTGATATTTTAAATTCCTTTCTACTTCTTTTTAAAAGTGCTAGCTGTGAGCCACTAAACTGATGTCACAACCCACTAATGGGGCATAATCTGCATGATTAAAAAACACTGGTCTAGGGTGACCCCTCCCTGGCTCTATATAAAGGGGCTTCATCCATCCGTTGAACAACCGAACAATGAATAGTTAACTATGTGCCACCTTCTTTTCTCCATTCTTGGGAAACAAGTTTCCTGTCCTACAGGCACTTTCATTCTAAAGGAAAAAATGAGCCATGAACTCAGAAACACTTAAGATAATTTCGAGTGGTGACAAGTCTATGAAGGTAATTCGATCGGCTGGTCAGGGAGGACTTCTCTGAGGAAGTGTCGCTCGTACTGAGACCTGAGTGATGGACGAGAAGGAGTTGGCTAAGCAAGGGGCAGGGGAGAAGGGCTGTCTTGTATTTTGTCTCCAGTCTCCATGGTCAAAGGTTAGAAGTGACCTTGACTGGAACACTGGCAGCAATTCTCCCTCCCTCCCCTCCTTCCCTCTCTCCTTTCAGCTTTTGCCCCCGGTACTCCACATTAAAATTTGGCAGCCCTACAATGGCACATACCCATTTTTACCCTGGAACATTTAAAAATAACATTTGGTCCAATTAATTCTGTTAAGACAGATTCCCTGAAGACACAGCCGATTTCGTCAGGGTATTTAGTTGGTCAATAAGGTTCAGAAATGAAGGGGCAGAGGCCCGGTAATTGGGCTCAGAGAACCACGTGGAGGAAACAGCCCTTGTGAAAGAGCTAAAGATGGCAACAGGCGAGGCTCCCCCACCAGGCTGTTCCACAGATGGGCCCCACTTCTCCAGGTGTCTGCATCTGCCCTCAGGTTCCTGCTCAAGGTCATCTACTCAGCAAGCCTTCCCTGCCCACACTGCGTAAAGTGCAGCCCTCCCCTTCTAGAATGTTAACTCCACAAGCGCAGGGGTTTTGTGCTATATATTCCCCACCTAGTACCCAGTTGGTGCTCAATAAATAGCTATGGCACGGGTCAGTGAGTAACAGCTCCCATTTACTGAGCACTTACTATGCGCTGGGCTCTGCGGATGTGGTCCCTAAATCCTGCAACATGGTTATCATCATCCCCGTTTTACAGATGGTAAAATGAAGGCTCAGAGAGGGGAAGTGAATGCAATGAATAAAATGATGGATTGGCCACGCAACCTGGGTCTCACCGACCCTAAATCCCCCAGCCATTACGCGGCTTCTACCCACAAAATAATAACATCACCCACACCAGAAGACCCACGCCAAGATCCTGGCAAAAGCAAGCCCTGTAGGCACAGGGCGTTCCTCTTATTCTGCCTCCGGAGGGGCAAGAGGTGTGTTCACGAGCAGAGATGCTTCTCTGCCAAACGGCTAGGTCACACCCGAGTGGCAGGGAAGCTTCATGTTGCATTGTTCTTCCTAAGAAGTTTCTACACTTTCTGTTTTTCAACAAACCGAGGCACATGGAACATAAATAAGCAGACACTCTTGCAGCTAGACACCCTCCTCCCTCGGGTGTCCTGGGATTGAATCTGGGTATGCGCTTCTGAGGGCCGCAGGGGCGTTCCATGTTGTAGGGGCCACGGTGGCCCCGTGAGGAGGGACCAACGACCTCCCATTCCCTCCACACCTCAGGCACAAAGAGCCGAGGTCGAATTCACCAGGAGACCTCCCAAGGCCGGGCTTCAGGGACACCAGCAGAGAGGTTTTTGCTCGGGGACAGCAGCTGCTTCAAATTATGAGCCACTCTAAACAGAGAGCAGATTAACACGGCTTTTCTGCCCTGGAAAGAGACCAAGAGGCTCCGGCCACAGCCTTCATCTTCAGGCTCTGCTGGGTGAGAGCTTCTAGCTGAGGCCGAGAGAGAAAAGGCCAGAAGCAGGGCCAGCAGAGGTGGAGGGTACCCCTCCCTGACCAGCAGCCATCCCAGGTACCTGTGCAGACCCTGAGCACTGAGGGGAGGGTGGCAGAACCCAGCACTAAGGGGTCATCTCTGCAGGGGAAGCTGTCCCCAGCCCATGTCACCTCCATCCTTTCCCCTCCCCGGGCCACCCCAAAAGCCCGGTCAGGAGCTCAGTTCCTGCCAGGAGGCCTCCCCATCAGTTTCCTAGTATCCCTGAGGTTGGACCCAGGAAGCAAGGGATAGTCCCAAGGGCAGCGACCCTGGCTGGGGTACCTCCCCAGGCTGGTGGGGCAGTGAGGGTGGGAAGGAAACTTTGTCCCCGGGCAGCACAGAGATGATGGGCTTGCATCCATTTCTCAAACCGTAACGTCCCCATGGCCTGCACCAGGCAGGGTGTGCACCAGCTCCCGTGGGCCATCTCTACATCTTCAGCTCAAACGTTCCTGTGCCCATTGGGGGCCCGGCATTGGACCAGGCTCTGGACATGCAGCCCATTCACCACCCTTAGCGTCTGCTGTGAATTAGGCCCCCAGAACCTGCTATAAGAATACAGTAATAACTAACAGCTATGGAGGTGGGCACTGTTCTAAATGCTTTTCACATATTAACTCATTCATCCTCAAAGCACCAGAAGTGATTTCTGAGCAGAGGCCTGAAGGGAGTGAGGAAGCGGACCTCGAGGATGTCTGGGGAAGCAAGGCAAAGCCCAGCTGGGTGTGTGCCTGGCGAGTGCGAGGGGCCACAGGGAGCCTGGAAGGGGGTGGGGGGTGCCCGGCTCACAGGCCACGGGGAGGACCCGGGCCTTCCCTCTGAGGTGGAGGGGTGCTGTGAGAGTGACAAGATCTGCCGTGTGTTCTGGAACAGCCTGCCTGCAGCCCCAGGATGTTCTTTGCTGGGAGAAGGGTGGACTGTGAGGCTCTCTGGGATAATCCAGGTCAGAGTGGAGGGCAGTGCAGCAGCGGGGGAGGAGGCGTTGGATTCCTATCTGTTTGAAAGTAGTACTGAGACAATCTGCACACGGGCTGAACACATGGCGGGGACAAGGAGGGTGTCAAAGAGGGCTCTGAGGGTTTGGCCCTGAGCAGCTGGGAAGGGGGGGTTGCCGTTTGCTGAGATGGGGATAGGAGAAGAGCAGCTTTCCTAAGCTCAGGAATGTTAAATCTGCAATGTCAAATGAAGACGTCCAGGAAGCAGATGAGGAGACAAGGCCCAAGTCCAGGGGGCCCACGTTAGCCAAATAATACAATGAACAGGAACTGCGAACGCTTAATGCAACAAATACTCTACTGGGCGCTACCAGGGGCTGGCGCTGGGGCAGAGGATATAGCAGGGAACAAAAAGCCAGCCCCTGCCCTGGAGAGCTGACAGGATCCCACAGGCACGGGAGGGCAGGATGACAAGGAAAGATGCCAGGAAACCTGAGAGGCCAGCCTTCCTTGTTATTAGTCCCAGAGGCTGAGAAGTCAGGAGGTCAGCTGTGACCACCCACTTGCTGAGCCCTCCAGGCCACTGCCTCAGAGCCAAAGCCCTTCCCGGAGGTGGCACCCGGCAGCTGCCAGGGCACAGGGAGGATTTGGACACCAGGCTTGCATTACATCTGAACGGAGTTCATCTGCTGGAATCCATTACTGACTCTAGCTGACCCACTGTCTGCCCTTGGGGAAATTTCTACACTGTATCTCTGAGCCAACACCGGCTAGGAGGAATAGCAGGGGATGGTTAATGTTTCCAATGTACTTTAAGGCACTGCTGGGGGCAGGGTGGGATCTGGGACGGAGCTGAAGGAGCAGGAAGGGAGAGATGGGCCGCTGTGGTGGGCTGGGGGTCGTTCAACCACTCGAGACAAAGGGCTCTCTCTTCCCTTCCTGAGGCTTCCTACCAGACCCCGAGGAATGACCTGGGTGCACCTGCCGGTCTGCATCTTCAGGGAGACCTTTGGAGGCACAGGTTCCGGACCACCCTCGGTTTCCAACCCCACAAGCTACCTAACTTTGGGCAAAGGACTCAGCCTCTCTGTGCCTCAGTTTCCACATCTATACATCAGGGCTCCAGTGCAATCTCCCAGAACTGTTAAGCAGATTCAATGAAATAGCACAGAGCATGGCCTAAAACAAGGTCTGTCATAAAGTACTCACTAATCCTAAGTGATTATTACTATTTATTGAGCACCTAGAATGTGCTGGTATCAAGGATTTCTTTGAAATGGACAGTGGTGAACTTGTAAGATGACAAGGTGAATTAAACACTATCATGAGTTACCCAAGGTGGAGAAACTCTCTCCAAGACTCTCTGGAGATGGAAGACAGAATTTCTTAGCCTACTTATTGAATGAATAAAAGATGGGCTTCTAGAAGCCTCGGTGATCTCGGCAGCCACGTGACCATATGCTGGGAGCAGCATGTGAACCTGTGAGTCCTGCCTGCTCCAGCCCAGCCTCGCTGCCAGGGATGAGTGCCTGCTGAGTCCAGCCAGACTCCAAACTCGGGGGAGCTTGGCTTGGAGAAATAATGGGAACCCATGAGTGGCGGAGCGGGGACGTAGGATATAGTCTGTGGCCAGAGTCACACTGTGCCTCTATCACGTTCCAGCACCCAAATGGGCACCAGGCTCCATCTTCCCCAGCCAGTTCCAATGGAATTGAACACACGGACTTGTACTGGGGTGGCGCAGGTCCCGCCTCCCGTCTGATTCCCTGATTCAGTTTCTGACTTCCCATCCTTAATTCTCACCTGCAGGTACCAGTGCTAAACATTCCTGAACATGACATCTCCTGCCTCTGTTTTACTCCTGTAGTGATGGGAGCCGCATATACCCAGGCAGAGCCTGCCCCATCGTGCCACCTTTAACCAACACCAGACCCCTCTCACACTGCAAGGACAGCCCACCCAAGAAGTGTGCCCAAGGGGTACACTTCACCGAAAGCAGGGACTCTCTTGTTTTAACCTCAGTTAATTTATTTTTGCCTGGTCTTCAGTAATGTTGGGGATGAAAATATCTTATTATGGGAAAAGATGTTCAGACACATTGAAAAGACTGATCCCATCACTTTAATGGAGAGAACTTGAGGTGGTAGACAGAGCAGAGCCCTCGTGAGCAGAAGGACTGGAGTACGGATACAGCTTGGCCACTCAGTGGCAAGTCACCCTTGGTCAGCCTCTCAGAGACTCAGCTTCCTCATCTGTGTCAGATGGAGTGGTTGTAAAGATGAAATGAGACCACGTGTGTAGTGAGCGTGTAATGGGACTGGACTAAGGCCAGTGTTTAGTAGTAGTATTACTGTTTAATTTTACCTATTATTTGTCCAACCCCTATGACTTTTCATTTCTGAATCTTATGGCTGCTTACACTTGTCATCTTCTCACTATGTCATGTGCCCCAAAAGCTGATGTAATGGGGGAGGACTTCCCTTCTCTGGGATATTGCATGATATTGTGGATGCAGAATGAAGGATTTTGAAACCGTTATCAATAACATAATCAATAATACTACTGATATATTATCAGGTGCTAGGTACCATCCTGACTGCTTCACATACATTACTCTCATTTAACCCTCTCAACCTTACACAGGAGTTTACTACTAGTATTATCCCCCTTTTCCAGATGAAAAAACTGAGGTATTGCATTAATTTGCCCAAAGTTACATGATGTGGGGATGGGATTTGAACCCAGATGATCCCCCTCTGGAAAATGCCCTTTTGATCACCAGAGAGCCTCATGAATACATACTTTTCAAAGCAAATGGAGGGGAAAAAAATCCCATTGATGTTTAACCTGATATTTCTAGAGCTGAGTCATGAATTACAGGTGAAGGGATAAAAATGAAAAATAAATTCCAGAAGTTACGTGGAGACAGCTGTAAGAAAGATGGGCACCAGAGTGGTCAGGACTATTCCTGGTTCTAAGTGAGACCAAGAGGAGATGGGGGAAGGACTGCAACAGCAGATGAAATTACAGAGGGCTTCCCGGGAGGCTTCTGACCTCACCATTCAGCAAGCTGGGAGGGCATCGTTTCCTGCCCTGCTGGGCGATGCTCTGCAGTTGCTGCAAGGGAAAGATAAGATCCTTCGTTCCAATCACTGAAGACATCCAACTTGAAGCAGGTAACAGGGCTCCGGGGACTTTGCTTATTTTACAGATGAGAAAACTGAGGCCCAGAGAAGAGAAGCAGCTTGCCTAAGGTCCCAGCAGAGGTACCTGGAAGCCATACGTTACTGATCGGCTTCATTTATTCCCCCAACGGACACTTAATGACCACTCGAAATTCACCAGGAGACAAGCACCGTGTTCTCAGTGACTTGATCCAGACCAGCAATGTCCCACTGAGACTATATATAATGCCAACCACTTGTCATTTAAAATGTTTTAGCAGCCACATTAAAAAAGTAAAAAGGAACAGGTGAAATTAACCTAATAATTTAAATAGTCCCAAAATATTATTGTTTTAACATGTCATCAATATTTAACAAATACTCATGAGATATTTTACTTTTGGGAGGTACTGAGTCTTTGAAACCTAGCGTGTATTCTCCACTTCCAGCACATCTCCATTTGGGCTGATTATACTTCAGGTGCTCACGGCTGCATGTGACTAGTGGCTACCATACTGGACAGCACAGATTTAGACCCACAGTTCTCGACCTCACTATGTATTAGAACCACACAGACAACTTGCTCAAAATACCAATTTCCAGGCTCCACCCAGCAACTGAGTCATTAGATCGAGGGCCAGGGCCTGGGTATATGCATTTTGACCAGCATTCCAGAGGACTCCGATGCAGCTGGTCATTTTGGAACACATGAACTGATAAAATGCAGTCCAGTCATGTATTGTACCTAACAGAGACTGGCCACATAGCCAGTGAGGACTCTCCCCTAATTCATACTGATGAAGAAAGGCTTGATCTTAATTAGCAAAATCTGAATTACAGACAACATTTGATTACATTCAGTTGAAATATTTTTTTTTTTTAATAATTTATTTTATTTTAGTATCATTAACCTACAATTACAT
>JAQQAC010003639.1:20067532-20191914 GCA_029783875.1 Phataginus tricuspis | reverse complement strand
TCCAGGGCTCCTTTATCAAATATTAATTGACTGTAGGTGTTTGGGTTAATGTTTGGATTTTCTATTGTGTTCCACTGGTCTGTGGGTCTGTTTTTGTGCCAGTACCAAATTGTCTTGATTACTGTGGCTTTGTAGTAGAGCTTGAAGTCAGGGAGCGTAATTCCCCCTGTTTGATTCCTCCTTCTCAGGATTGTTTTGGCTATTCGGGGTCTTTTCTGGTTCCATATGAATTTTAGAATTATTTGTTCCAGTTCATTGAAGAAAGCTGTTGGTATTTTAATAGGGATTGCGTTGAATAGTTGAAATATTTTTAAGAATAAAGAGCAAACTCAAGAAAGTTTTCAAGTAGAGGGTGTTGGCTTTAGATAAGACTTAGAATATTCATCAGCACACTTTGTTAAACTCTTTAAAAATGAATTATTTTTCTTAAGAGTAAACAAATCTTTAATCATGGCTCCAGCACTGGTTTGCTCAACAGAAAACTCCCTTAACAGATAAGGGACGCTTGGATGGTAGCCGTGCCGATGCTGAACTGCTAAGTGCAGGAGTGAAGGAGTTAGGAGATAACCTGTCAAAAACCTTAAGCACTTTCTGGATGTCACAGTCCTCAGTCCTGAGGCTACAAAGGTGAATGAGGACGGGTCATGCATGTTCTGGCTGGGTTTACCCAGTAGCTAGTGAGAGAGATATGATGTGCAAAGCTCTGTGGGAACAAGGACAGAGGAATCAGCTCTACCTTGGAGCATGGGGAAAGCTCCTCAGATAAGAACTGAACTGAGCTTCAAGTGACCACAAAGTGTTTAACAAGTAAAGACCAGGGACACAGACAGACGGAACAAGAACACTGCCAGCACGTGTTGGGAGACGGGGTGTCTGGGCTGGAGAAGATGGAGCTGATGCTGGGGAGACCGGCTGGAGCTGGGCTGGCGGAATGCCAGAAGGTCAGGCCGAGGCACAGGGCTTCGGTCCAGCAGGTACTGAGGGGACAAACCATAGTTACAGGGATGCCATGGCAGGGCTTCAGCCAGTGCTGGATGAATACATGGATTGGAAAATGATCGCATGGAATGAATGAAAGCATTAAATCGGGGGAAGTTGAAACCACGAGGCCAGTGAGGACGAGGCACAGCTGTCAGGTGAGAGGTGGGTAATAGCCTTGGACCACGTGCTGACAGCAGGTGGGAGGTGAGGCACAGATGTTTTCAAATGACCCAGAGTGAGGTGGACAAGAAGATGTGGTGAAACTGCTGTAGGGAGATGCCCTTCCCTTGGCAAAGGCTGAGCTGCCACAAAGAGTCCCAGGAAAGGAAGAGAAGCTCATGAAACCAGAATTTCCAAGAGCCAGAGGAAGGAAGCTGCCAAACTCCAGGATTTAAAAAGGATTCCTTTTCCTGGACAGGCTGATGATATTTCAGCCCAACTCCTCATTTAAAAAAAAAATTTTTTTTTGATGAGGTCATTCATTTGGGAAGAAATGCAAAACATCTGCCAAGACCAAGAGGCTGGGCGGACACAGCAAAGCAGAAGCCCTTGACCACTGCTGGCAGGGGACCTACTGCGGGGGAGGCCTGGCACCCAGGCATCTGGAGGTGGGCATGCACCAGAATGTTCAGATCAATGTTGTTTATGACAAAAAAAACTGTAAGCCACCCATGTGTCTATCTGTAAGGAGATAGATAAATAAAATGCTGCATAGTTATATGATGGAAAATGATATAACAATTACAACCACCTGAGGGATCCACAGGGCTGGACCTCCCAACACAAGGTTGAGTGGAACCTGAAGCAGAATATACTCGGGACGTTGGCACCTATGTCAATCGCGAAGACACAGACCTGGTTACTTACAGTGGCAGTAAAAGGGTAAAAAGATGGCCTGGAATTGATATATTAAATTCATAATAAGAGGCTGAGAGGAGGCAGATGAAGAGGAGATTCAAGAGGTTTCTACCTTAGCGGTGATCTCTTTCTATTATATACACAGACTAGACAAGAGCAGAAGCAATTACACCAAAATGTTTGTTACTTTGGGATGGCTGAATAAAAGGGTGTTTATTGTGTCACTTGCTACACTTCCCTTTATTTAAAAAAATTTCCCACATTGAAAAAAGGAGAAAAGGTGGAGTGGGTGGGAGTCAAACAGAAGGCTCAGAAACTGTTTACTGAGCCCTATCAACGGGACACTCCTGCCCAGCAAAGGAACACGGAGATGGTTATTTGACCTACTTGGAGGTTCCCCCTGGGTCAAACGGTGCTTTGTGTACACTCCGATGACTGCTCCGGCTAAGGCCAGAGAAACACAGGCTCCTTTCTCAGCCCTGCACCCCTGCCAAAATGGGTCCTCTTTACACGTATATGCCTCTAATAACGTTATTCATCTGGCTCCCCTGAGGGCTGCCCCACTGTCCCTGGCAGACCAGGAACATGACTTCACTGCGAAGCCTCACATCCAAGCCACCTCTGTATGTTGCAACATCAAATACACGAGAAAGGAAAACTACGATGGGGTAAACTAGGGTGACTCTGCAAAATGGATTTCCTGCCCTGTTTCCAGCAAAGAGCTCAGAATTTTTTTAAAACCTATGTAATAGTAAGTTAAAGCACATGATGGGAAGCATTCTTATCACTAGTCTTGAAACAAGATAAAAATATCTGTCTGGTGATCCCTCCTGGCAGCCAGGATCTGTGCCTTAGTCATTTTTATATCTCCAGGGCTTTGCACAGAGTAGGTGTTCAGGAAATGCTTGTTCAATACACGGAACCACGAGGACACACACACGTGCGTTTTGGAAACTGTTTATGTTTTCGTTTTATCTTTCTTAATGGGGCAGTGTCACATAAAGTTTCAGAATGTTGATTTTGGAATAAACTGCATAAGCCCTTGGAACAGACATGGAACCTCTCTTTGATCTTAGCATAATAGCTGGCACGTAAGAAGCACGCTCTAAATGTTAGCAGTTTTCACACACAGGCAATACCCTATCCGTTTTACAGATGGGAAAGCTGAGGTTCAGAGAAGTCCTGTTTCTTGTTCAGGCTTACACAGTTTACTAGTTAGTGACAATACCTAGATTTGAAGACAGCTCATTTAGCTCCAAAACACTCCCCCGGTGCCTCTCGCTGCTACAGTTTCCCAACAGCTGACTCAAGGACCAGCTTCCAGAGCCTTCGCTGCTTTGTTTTTCACTCAGCAAAGGGTCTGATGGGAATGCCTCAGCCAACTGGAAGCCACCGACTTCAGCACGGGGCCTGGAATCTGACTCAGGCCCAGGGAACTCGAATTCCCACATCAAAGCTGAGAACCCCAATTCAGTCTGGCTAAGCACAAAGAGAAGGCAGAACATTCTGAAGCAAAAAGAAGACAGCGGAGACTCCAACGGGCTTTAATCAGTCCCCACCCACCTCAGGACTGACGGCCAGAGATGAGCAGTTCCAGCGACAGCCTGGCCTTCTTATCCCAGGAGGTCAAGGAACTTGGCTCAGACATTCTCATAAAAGCTCGCAGCCCTTCTGCCACGTGCATGCTTCATTTTGTTGAAATAAACATGA
The DNA here is from genome assembly GCA_029783875.1 of Phataginus tricuspis. Taxonomy (NCBI): domain Eukaryota; kingdom Metazoa; phylum Chordata; class Mammalia; order Pholidota; family Manidae; genus Phataginus; species Phataginus tricuspis. The sequence continues at coordinate 20,188,365 of JAQQAC010003639.1, read as the reverse complement.
CCCCAGGTAGAAGGCCCCGCAGGGGACTCAGGTGAAGGTATGCTCCATATCAAGCTTATTCCTCCAGGTACCCCTGTGGGCCTGGCACAGAATAAATGCTTGATGAGTGAGTGAGAGGAATGAGAAGGGCCGTAACGAACGGGACCTCACGGGGTCTTCACAGCAGCCCGGAGAAGTCGGCGGTATCATCCATATTTTACAGGTTGAGGGACCTGAGACTTGGGGAGGTGGAGTGACTTGCCCAGGGCCACTGCTGCTGAGTGGCGGAGGTGGGTTTGAACCCAGATCTGCTGGGCTTTTGGACTTTGGAGCTGTGTCTCTGATGCTAAGCAGCCTCCACCATCTACACGATGCACGTCAGCTTTCTGATGAACGGGTATGCCAGTTAGACCTGGGCAAGCCAGTAACCTCTGGTATAAACCCAAGGGCCAGATTCAACCAGCTGCTTCCTTTGATATGGTCCTAACACTAAGAATGACTTTCATAGTTTTAAATGGTTACACACGTTCCCACATAACATCCTCTTGGCCCACAACACCTAAAATATTTCTATCTGGCCCCTTAAGAACAAGTTTGTAGACCCCTGATATAAACTACATCTTGTTTTATTTGAGGTTTCAGAGACTAGGGATGCGTCTGAGGCCAGAAGCCAGAGACCGCCTCTCTAGACTCAGGCTGTGGCGTCCCTCTATCAGCGCTGCTCACCCACCGCTACACACCCTGCTTTGTCTGGCTAACCCCTACTTGTCCATCAGGCTTGTTGTCCCTTCCTCCAGGAAGCCCTCTCTGATTTCCAAAAACGGAATCAGGGGCCCTTCTCTGTACTCCCATTGTCTCACCATCCCCTGAAGCCCCCAACTTCCTGGCACTTGGCATTAGCACTGCCGCTTTCTTGTCTCCCACCCCCCAAAAAATGCAGACACCAGGAGGGCAGGACCATCCTGTCAGGGTCAAGAAACAGGATTATTCCGGTAACCACACATCCTGGTTTGCCCAAGACAGCCCATTTAGGCCTGTTGACTCGCATAAGTATTAGCGATGTCCCCTTCATTCCAAAAGTGTCCCGTGTGGAGGATAAATCATACTGCCACCCTACAAATCATTTAGTAGCTTGAGAGTACAGGCTCTGGGTTCAAATCTCAGTTCTTCCATTTTCTAGTGGTGCAACAATGGGGAAATTACTTAACTTCTCTGTGCCTCAGTTTCCTCTTCTGTAAAATGGAAATAATAATTGTTTATATCACAGGTCTGTTGTGAGGATTCAATGAGTTATAAACATAACATTCTTAGAACAGCACCCGGTAAAGTGCAAATGCCATGTAAGGGTTATTAGCTACTATTGTTGGTCACGGTGGACCCCCAATGCCTAATGCACTGTCTTGGGTATGGCAGGCAGCTGTGCACACTTCCTGGATGAACAGTGCCGGACTTCAGAAGGGGGACAAAGCTGGCCCCAAGGCTTGGCCTGCCAGAGTGGGTCAGGAGGCAGATTAGTTTGTGGGCTTCCTGCTCCGAGGACTGAGGCTTGTTCCACAGCTGTATTCCTGGTCCACTCCCTACCTTTCCAGATGTAGCTGCTGAGTTCAGAGTCATATGAGTCCTGGCAGACTATGTGCTTTATGTTCATACGCCTCTATCGTTAAGTGCATCCATAAAAAATGTACTGCAATTTTCTTAATGTATTTGGTATTATACTGAAAGTATCTTTTAATTACTTGCTTTTTTTCTTCAACTGCAAGATGTGAATTAATTTTATTAGATCTACTTTGTTCTTCCTAACTGTTGCATAGTATTTCATAGTTTGGATATACTACAGTTTATTTGGTTATCCAAATAATTCCTTATTATAAAGAGTGCCACAAGGAATATCTCTGTGGGACCTCTTCAGACTCTGGAGAAATTTTCCAAGATGTTCATATTTCTTTTAAATTAGGCTGTTTTTCACTGTTTTCCCTATGACTGGCCAGAGGAAGGCCTCAGATGTTCGCCTTAAGGTTTCCACTTTTCATAGGGGCTGTAGATAGAAATCAACTTGAATTCCCATCCACAAAGAAAAGACGTAAGTGGAAATAACTTAAAAAAAAATAGCAATCATTTTAGCTAATTGAAAAGAGAAATACAAATGAAATGATTCAACCCCCAGAATGCAGGGAAGATGGGACAAGAATGTCTAAATTTCCTCAAGGACCCCAAAGGACGTCTCTGGAATGCAACTCTTCCTCCAGTTCCTTTGAATAGAAAGCTGTTAACTGGCTCCTCACCGTATTTATAGGTACCCTGTCATTTTAATGAAAACCCAATCTTGCTTTCTCTTTCTTTTCAATCCTCTCTCCGCTCAATTGATTTCCTGTGGTTACATGGGAATAATTTATATTTAAATCTTCACCTTCTTCACAGTTTTTGCTCACCTGACTGGGGAGACAATTGCTATTAGACAATTTAAAGATACTCTTGAGAACTTAATGCAAACGTATCTAGCTCTCCACATTGAATCTCCCAGTTTTGACCCAAATTGTGATTTTTGCACAGTGGTTTTAAATTAAAAATATATACTAGCATTTTGTGGAACAGGTGTGTGTGTTAGGTGGGTGGATGGGGGGGCAGTGAAGAAAAGGGTAGAGAGACAGACCTTTGGAGGAGAGGGGCTCAGAGTGGGAGGGGACCAGACATGGTGCCTGTGCTGGCCTCTGGGCCTTCACCTCTCTGGGGACAGCCCTACAGTCTCCCCAGTATTCAAGGCCAGGTGCCTCCCCCTCCCAGCCTCTAACCTTGGGCAGGTACCCAGTATGTGCTGTGCACTCGGTAGGACAGCACCTAACATAGTGATGCACAGAGATGTGTCAAATAAACAGTTACTATTAGTAGTCATAGAATGACTATTCTATAGTAAGTGCTCATAAATGGTTGCTGATGGCTGCATGGAAGAGAACCCTGAAGGGCTGGCTCTCCTTTCCTCGGCTTCACACACTGCAGGTGGGTCTCGCACCAGTCTAACCAGGACACAACAACCAAATAAGGCACCCACGTGTCTGCTTGCGGTGGGACAGGACAGTCACTGGGTCCCCCTCTGGCAATGGAAAAAGCTTCTAATGTCATTCTACCAGAAGGAAGTGTGTTCCTTGTAGGAGGTAGCAGGCAACTTAGAGCCCTGAGGGTGCAGGTTTGAAAGGAAGGGATTTGGGCCAGGGCCAAAGCCAGGACCAGGACAAGAACTGCAGGGACTTTTCTCAACTCGCTTTTCTAACAGCAAACTTCTCATTCATAGTTAAAACCCGGAGGGATTAGTCACCTGAATGCATGGGCATCTCGTTTGCAAAACTGAAAGATGGGAACAGCGGATGTCTAAGGTTCTCCTCTGCTGTAATAGTCTGTGAAAGTGTATGTGAGGCCCCCAATCTATGAACCCAGAAAAAAAAAACACACCTTTGAGTTTTCTGAGAATTATAGGTCCTGTCTGATGCCATACTGGGAAATGACGCACAGAAAACATGACCACACTGTTGCTAAATTCAAGTGTGAATCATTAACCCTCCACACACTGGCTGAAAGCAGGAAATACAGAATGACACCCTGCCCCCCTCACCACTGCCCCCTCCGCGACAGCATTAAACAGTATGAAACGTGCGTATGGCAGGACAACAGTGGCTCTTGCACCAGAAGACTGCCTCTGGGCAATTTCTCAATAGGGATAGTTATTAAATCTGAAGCTGTAAGGAGAATTTTTCTTTGGAGCTATCTGGAATATGATAACTCTGGACTGAAAAGGTCATTTCTTCAAAAGGAATCTTGAGCTAAATTAACCTTGGTATCTATCTTCCCACCTCAACTCAGCACCTGTTCACTTCCCGGTAATTGTCTAAGGACCACCCTAGGCTTCAGTCCTTGCCCTGCTTTCCAGCTGTGACTATGGGCAAGTTCTTAAGCTCTTTGGCCTCAGTTTCTTCTTCTGTAAAATGGGGATGTGACAGCATCTCCTCTATGGGTGGTGAGAAAGTGAAATGAGATGATCTGAGTAAAGCAATTAGCATGGTGTGTAGGTATATAGTAGATGCTCAATAAATGCATGCCATTATTGGTAATCATTATTACTGTAGTGCTTGCTAAGATTTATATACATTAACTTAGTACCTTTAGTGTGCAAGGTGCTTTTGAGAATTCAGTCAACAACCATTGGCCTAACACCCAAGTGAGAAGTGCTGGTACCCGGCCTGGGCCCTGCTGACTTCCCAACACAACGGAACCCTAGGCCCTATCACAACCCTTTTCAGTGCCTGGCGACATCCAGAGAAGTTGCAGCATTGACTCCAGGTTTGCAGCGTTTATACAGAAGGACCATGTGACTTGGACGCTGGGCCTACCTAAGTCTCAAACCAACCCGTACAGAGTTACAGAGGGAAACCGATTTACAACAAAAAAACCTCAAAACAAAACAGAACTAAGATCAACAATAACAAACAAGCAAAAAAAACCCAAAAGACTCTACTTGGTAGCTCCTTTCTTTTGCTATAGGAGAATCCACAGTTCTAAGCCTTGTCCTAGACTTCAGGTTCTAGCAGGTGACACAGGTGACACACGGGAACTGAATCTGAGGGGGCCTAGTACCTGAACCAAGTTTCCTGTATGAATGACAGCAATCTTCGACGAGCGACCTGGTCTTCAGTGTCTTCCGCACCTGGGTGAGCAGGGAAATGCAGAGGACCATCTTTAGAGCACAGCTGTCCCACAGTCTGGCTCCTGGACACAGTCAGCCAAGCCCCAGAGCGTGGCAAGAGAAGTTGAGCTGCTGTCCACCTGACTTTCCAGAAAAGTCAAGTTGACCCTATGACTTCCTATGTAGAAATGCTTTGAATGAATGTCTGGAACCGTCAGAAAACACAAGAAATCCCCAAAGAGCACAAGAGTACAGGGGCAAATCGGTCCGTGTTTCAGGCAGGGCATGGGCAGACAGCAGGAGTTCAGTACCAGCAAGACCAGAAGCTGTTCCTTCGGTCTGACTTGCTCTAAATGACAGTCCAGGCCCTAAACCCTCACACAAAATCCTTCATCAGCTTAACCGTAATAAAAGTGCTACCTAATAGCATTTATTATGTGCTGTTATTCGCCAGGCACTCCACATACATTATCACATTGAATCCTCACAGTAGCCCCTGTAAGCAGGTGTTCATCTAGATGATGAAAATGAATCTCAGCTAGACCAAAAGACTTGCCTGAGGTCACACAGCTAATTAGTATTTGAATCCCCCGTTACTGACTCATACATTATGCTTTAATGATTAATGTTTAAAAGTGGGGAAAAGGCGTTCAAAATTTATCATTGCCCGATAAATCACAGCTTAATGTTTCTCAATACAAAGCAATTCTAAGTAACGAAGACAAACATATATATATCAGGGTCATAAAATAAGTTTGGGTTTTTAAATGCCAAACAACTTCATTTGCTTACATATAAATATCAAGGGATAGAAATGCAGGATTTCAAGCCAAATTGAATAAAAGTGTGCAGCAAAATCACACCACAGCCCTTCCGGGAGGCTATATATTAGGATTTTTTTCGGCCTTACACCTAATGCTTCTAAAGCAGTAAGAGAGATGAGGTTTTACAGATTTATTTCAGCATAGATTAATACTAACCATCTGGATGGATAAGATAACCAAATAGACATAAAATCTTGGCAACTTCCAATGTAAGAAAAATAGCTTGGTTGCTGGGAGGAGGAAAAAAAAACCGTGCAGAGCTTGTTCGAGTTAAGTCCAAAGTGATCACAGAGTTTGCTAAGATTCTGACTGACTCTTGCACTTTAATCACAATGTATTTGCTGCGTGGGGGACTGCAGGCAGTCTTGGGAGGAAAGAGGTTACGCAGGTACTTCCTTATAGCTGCAGAGCACCTTCACTGAACAAAGGTGTCTGGCTTTTATTCTGAGATTTCCGATGGTCCCTGGGGCTAGGGACGGGTGGGGGTTATCATTCTTTTCACAGGTGACAGAAACGGGCTCAGAGGGGGAACTGCCTATTGGCGCTGCCGCTCAAGACCTCTGCTCTTTTCACTACCCCGGCAGCCCGCTGTGGTGGTGCCCATTCATCCATCCATCTTTCCATCCCCTGTATCCACCTGTCCCTCCAACCATCTGTATTTCATACCAATTTCGACTTATTCTGCAATCCTTTAAGGAAGAAAGAAAAAGGTTTTGGGGGAAGAGACACATCCATGTGTCTGGGCACAGTTTTGCGGGAGAGTCCTTCCTTGCCAATACTGCCATCAGCTTGGCGCTCCAAAGCCCGGATCTGCTGCGGCTCCTTGCTCCTCCCTCCTTCCCACTGCTGACTGTTCTTCCACCAGCAGTGTGCACTTACAGTCAGGCGCTCACCATTATTGGAACAGTCTTTCACCCGCCTTCTGCCAATCCACCGGATTGGTAGGACTCCAGGCTTCTCCCAGCCACCTCTCGGGTTTGTGTTGCGTGGTGAACAAATACTAGCTCGATGCAATTGAATCCAGAGGTGAATATCCAAGAGTCGTGGCATTCACTCACACACTCATCCATTCATTCACGTATTCCCTCACTCATTCACGTATTCCCTCACTCATTCAACAAAGCACCTATTAACGGCCCAGCAATGTGCCCATGGGATACAGTGATGAACCAGATTCAAATGTCACACAAAAAAGTCCAAACAGTTTTTAAAAGTTTCCCCTTGAGGGTGATAGTTTGGCATTAGCAAATTAAGGATGGACCCCATCGAAGTCGGGTGGGTGGTGTGAGACTCTCACAATATCTTACTATTTCCTGAGGGAAATCAGTCCATGCCACGTGTTCTGAATGACTAATTCCGAGTCCACTGAGTTGCTACCAGCAGTTATATGCCAATTGCCCAGTGTAGGCACAGCTGGATTTAGACCTTTAAAGGCCTTAAGCCCTGAAAAAAAGCACAGGGCCTCTCCAAACTGGGATTCAAAGTAAAAACAAGGTGAAACCACAAAGTGATTGTTAAGTCCAACCCACGCCTGATTTTTCCCATGACCATGTTGATGATTTTTTAAAAATCAAAAATTTCTCTTTCTCTCTCTCCTTATTTGGGGGTGGGAAGCATGTTCCCAGCTCAGCTGAAGTCTCGGTACTGGTTTTGTCTGTCTGCTGAGTCATCTCTCACTGGGCAGGGCTCCCAGTTTTAGCCGGAAGGTGTCAACACCGGCTCTTAAGAACATTCTCCGCAGATCAACCTCCATTCCTGCTTCTGCTCACGACCCTCCCCCCTTCCTCCCTCCCCCATCTTCTTTCCTACAAAATGTCAGCAGCCCTTTTGGGATTACACAGTACATCTTTTAAAGTGGATTCACACCCGGTCTGGTGAAGGTTCATCCACGTTACCCCCATTAGACAGCTTTGGAGATGGAGGCACGGAGCGGGCCGGGCATTTGCCTGGTGCCTGGCTCAGGGAGGACTTCTGAGGCTGCGGTATCCAGCTGGTTAGGGCCAGGGTGGCATTGAGATCCAGACCCGATTCTCCCTGCTTTGGGCTACATCACGCTGCTGCCCAGGCATGACGCCTCTGTTGCCCCAGGGGCAGATCTCACTCCCTAAGGAGGTGGCTTCAAATGAAAAATCAGAGAGCATAAATCTTCAGACTATAGAGAGGGCACCACTGCTAACTCTAGTCTGCCTACCTCTGTTCCTCTGTCTCTCTCTCTCTCAATGTCAGTCTGGTGAAAACCAAGACTTTCAACTCCAGAGTGAAGGGAATCTTTAGTACCAAGATCTGGAACAAAATGTTCAGGTGTCCAAAACTGGGGCAAGCAGGAGTCAACGGAAATCAGTGACCCACTTCTCTCTGGCGATCAGCAAGGGTCTCTCGTCACCAGGAACGGAATCCAAATACGACAGTACCAGATGCTGCCGCTGCTGTCAGGCAGGGAAAGCCAGCAGAGTACTACAGGTCTTTGGTACTGTTCCTTCCACCCAGATCATCTCAGTCGGCCAGAGGATTGCCTGTTTATTTCTCAACACTCAAGTGCTCAAGTGAAACTCCCTTAAGAAACCTGCCTGGTACGCTTGTTCTTCTCCTGGCCTCACCCGGATGGAATTCCCTGATCCCAGCACTGTATAATATATATATACTTCCAGTATGGCCCAATCCCACATTATATTATTTCAACATCTGTCAAAATACTGTGACACACTGGTTTAGAAAAAAATCAAAACCAACAAAAAGAAATTTAAGAAGAAAAAGGGGTATACAAGTGTTTCTAGACAGCTCAGACTGAGAAACAGAAGGTTTATGTAAGTAAACGGGTTTCCCTTCATTGCAGGACTTATCAGGGCCTTTGGTAGGCAAGTGTCATGTTTGAATTCCCAAAGGCTACAGGAGGCAGTACTTCCCAACTGTTCTAGGAAGTCTGTCTGGAGGATGATGGAATCCCTTGCTGGCCAAGTGTGATGATTAATTTTATGGGTCAAACCGACTAGACCACAGGGTGCCCAGACATTCAGTCAAACGTTAAGCTGGGTGTGTCAGTGGGGGTATTTCCGGGTGAGATTAACACCTGAATCAGGAGACTAAGTGGACTGTCCTCCCCAGTGTGGGTGAGCCTCATCCAATCAGTTGAAGGCTTGCATAGAACAAAAAGGCTGACCTTTCCCTGCAAGTAAGAGAGAGCTAACTCCTTCTGCCTGCCAGGCTTCCAGCGGGCACATGGGGTTTTCTGGCCTCGGGGCTCAAACTGAGACATTGGCTCTCCAGGGTGTTCAGCTTGCCCACGGCAGATCTTGGAACATTTCAGCCTCCAGAATCACACAAACCAATTCCTTATAATAGACCTCTTTCTAAAAATATATACACACACACCTCCTAGTGGTTCTGTTTCTCTGGAGAACCCTGACTAATCCGGCTGGTATCCTGACCAACACCCTTTGGAAGTCCGCCTGTATTTCCACAGCCACCCCGAAGCCCAGGAAGACAGCCACCGTGCCTAGCTCTGGTTTGACGTTTAGGGAAGCGGCAGACACACAGTGGGGTCTCAGCATGCCTGTCTACGCTGATGCTGATGAAATTCAATGTAAGGAATCATCTCTATTTCTGTGATCACCTAGGGCCTTGCTCGGCCATCCAACCCTCACAAAATCAAGGATTCCTTCACTGACCTCATTTCTTATCCTTTCGTCTAATGCCCTGTGAAGAGGAAACAGAGGCAAACCTTAAATGGTAATTTTCTTGGATAACCGATGCATTTTTGTATTAATACCTAGTATGGCTTGCTTTTAGACTATATTTTATTACAAAAAGTAATGACACTACATCTTTTGGAAAAATATCCTTGTTGATACAACTTTTATACCATAAAATTCACCCATTTAAAGTGTACATACGGTTCAGTGATTTTCAGTGTATTTACAGAGCTTTGTGGCCATCACCATAATCTAATTATAGAATATATACATTACCCCCAAAAGAAACCTTGTACCATTAGCAGTCACCCCCATCCTCTACTCCCACCGCCCCCCAGAGCTCCATACCACCACTAATCTACTTTCTGTCTCTATAGATCTACCTGTTCTGAATATTTCAGAGATGAAATGCAATCGACCATACCATCTGTGGTCTTTTGTGACTGGTTTTCACTTAGCATATTTTTGAGGTCCAGCTACATTGTAGCCTGATTCAATACCTCTTTCCTCTTTCTGGATGATCTCTTTGATGTCTCCCATTGTGTAGACGGCAGTGCACACAGCCACATGTCCCTCGCCCACTCACTGTTGCTCAGACGTGTTGCTGAAGGAGTCCTGTGCCTTTGCTTGTAAGCACTGCACCACAGACCGGGGAAAGACTCAGAGAACAGGAAATCGCTAGCTTGATGAAGCATTTACCTTTGCACTAGATGTTTCCCTTTACTGTTCCAATTAATCCTCACAGCAACCTTTTGAAGTAGATGTTATTATCTATCCCCATTGTTATCGAGGTTCAGAAACTTTCAGGTGCTTATCCAGGATCACACAGCCATTAAGTGGCAAGATCAAGGTTCAGACATAGGCGTGTCTGGCGCTGATAGCTATTCTCTTTCCCCCTGAATCCTCGTCCTAAGCAGGATGTGGGGCTCAACGCTCAGGATGCGAGCCCAGCAGGTCCGGCATCTGCCCCTGGAAGAACATGCCGCTGCACGTTATACCTTAAAGGTCATGGTGCCTTGGATAGTACACGTTAGGGTGAGCACAGCCCAGAGGAGAAGGGTGTGAGAGGGACAAATCCACGGAAATCCAGGGACAACCTTCATTCCCATGCCACCTGAATCACTGCCTCAGTGAGCAGACATGAACCCTCTGTCTATTTATAGTGAGAGGACACACCAATGGGAGGCTCCACACTTCTGCCCCGTAGTCAGAAGCGATGGTGTCTCCCAATAAAGCATCCTTATTCTGTGGCCTCACCAAGCTCCAAAGATTGGCCCCTGCCTGCCCTCCTGACCATATCTCCTGCCCTTTCCCCCATTCATTAAAATCTAGCCACACTCCTTGTTTTGGCTTCTTCAAACCACTGTGCTTGCTTCTACTGCAGGGCCTGAACATTCCCCCAGCGTCCCTGTGGCTGCTGGCTCCTTCCTCTCACTCACAGGGCAGTCAGCCTAAACGTCCCCACCCTAGTGAGGCCTTCCGTGACCACTCACCCCACTGTCCCATCCCTTGCTTTGCTTTCTCTGCTAGGTTCTATCACTATCTGGTATTTTTCTATTTTCTTATTTGGTGTTGCCTGTCTCCCCACAACTAGAATGGATTCTGCTAGAATCAATTCAACTAGAACAAGGCCCGGATGGCATTGTGTATGGCTGTATCCCCAAGCCCAGCACACACCTGGCACACAGCAGGAGCCCAGTCAGTGCCTGGTACGTGGATGACTGCTGAACAAGATTCAAGTCCCTCAGACGAAAGCAGGCGCGTTAGTGGGGCTTTACCAACTGAAGGCACTAGTGTTATCTGCTGGACCACCGGTGGGGGGTGGGGGAGCTCCCCCAAAACAACAACCCAACAGGAGCTGTGGGCCGGGCCTCCCCCTGCAGTCGGAGCTGCCTCGTGCCAGAAGCTGATCATCGGCGTGACAAGCTGACAGACATTCCGGCAGCACTTCTGGAAGCTAATGAAGACTTTCTGCAAAGTGGGGGTGTGTTTCATCTTTCTCTGTGCTCTGTTGTGAAGGACACGTGTGCACTTTCCAAGCGAGAGAGAAAGGTGTCCCTACTCTCAATGAGGGCAGGTGTCGGGGCTGGTTGTCCCTGTGGCCGGGGCTTGGCTATCCTGCTCTGATCACACCCTGAATTCCCTCAACGTCCACTCAGGCCTGGCCTCACCATCCATGGAGGGCCCGGCCTGCTGGCAAATGGCTTTGTTTTGAGGGCCCTCTCTATTCCTAACTCCCCCTCCCCGAGCCATGCATGGGGCAGACGCTGAAGCCTAACACCCCTCTGGGACATGGCTCAAAGGGCACGGCAGCCCAGAGAAACAGCATTCCAGGGCCTGAGCGGATTCTGGTCTTGAGTGGGCGGCTTGCCAAGGCCTTACAAACAAAGGCACAGGACAGGGCCTTTCTCTCCTTGCCTCGCTCACGGTCAGGAGTCTAACTGTGGAGAGCATACCTGGGATCCTGCATTCCACTCCGGGCAGACAGCACTGGCCTCGGGAGATGGAACTGTCGGGTTGGAGTCTTGACTCATTTACCAGTGGGGTGACCTTCACTTAATCTTTCTCAGGGTTCGTTTCCTCATCCATGAGATGAAGATAAAACATCCACCCTCACAGGACGGTTGGTGTCCTTTCCTCCCTCATTCATTCAGCCAACACTATGAAGTAACTGCTGTGTCCAAGGCACTCTGCTCTGGGGGAGGGACTTAATCTGGAGAATCGCAGGAGAATTAAAAATAGAATTGAGATGCTGTGTGAGTGTGAGCAAGGTATTCACCTCCCTCAGTCTCCGTTTCCCAAACTGAACAAGAGGGGACCAGGGCTGTGCTTCTCAGGACTGCTCTGAGTATTTCAAAATGAAACACATCCCACTCTGAAAACTGAATCCCAGCAAAAAGAAATCAACAAAATAAAATAAACTGTAGCAGAGTACCTGACACATGGTGGATGCTCACTTAATGTTCGTTGCAATTCTCTGAAAATATAAAATGCAGCCTCTGTCTCCCACCCAGTAGAAAAACAAAACACCTCTTTCTTTCCATTCCTAGGTACCCTTGACAACTAACATGAAGCAATGGGGGCTGTGGTTATACAGAATTATTGTAGCAATAGTGAACTGATACAGTTCTGAAATTATTTTAATATTACCTCAAACACGGCTGATTAGCCTACTGACTTTTCTCATTTCTCAAACTCTGCCTCAGTTTCCTCAGCTGTAAAATGGGTTAGTTAAAAGAAATTAAATGAATTCATGCATATAAGGCATTTAGAATGGGATGTGGCACAAAACAAAGGCTATGTAAGTGTTAACTACTATTATCACAAATGCCCTCTGTGTGCAAGGCAATGTGCTAGCTCTGGGGTGACGGCACTTTAAGTGAGAGCCAAGGCCCCTGTGCTCCTGGGGGATTATATTCCAGAGGCGGGGAGAGAGACAGCGGACAAACCAGCGAGCAGGGTCTTCTCTGCTGGGGATCAGCAACGCGAAGACAAGAAAACAAGGCCAAGCGACACATCGTGCTGAGGAGGTCGGGGGACCTCTGGGGGAGGCGAGAGCTCACCTGAGACTTGGTGAGAAGGAACCAACCACACAGACACTGTGAGGACGTACGTTCCAGAAGCAGGAGCAGCCAGTGCTAAAGTCCTGCGGCAGGAATAAGTCTGGCATGGTGAGAACGCGGGCCAGCGGGCAGGTGAGATGAGGCGAGATGTGGTTGGAAGAGAAAGCGGGGCCCCTCGGTAAACGAAGACTCACCTGTCCCTTTCCACCCAATCTCCAACTGCCCATCTTGGCAACAAGACACCCGCCGAGGCCCTGCACCACGTCTGAAATTCTGTGACCACTCAGGGACCGGACTTCTGCCTCCCTCTGCTCCTCTCCTCCAAATTTCCACTAGTTTCCTCCATCTTCAAATGGACACCTCGAAAGATTGATACCTAATTCCTCCTGGGAACATCATATAACCTGTGAGCTGTTGATCAAACAGGGTTGCTGTTTAGGCTCTGGGCCTTGATAGGAGCCATAAATATCTTGGGCTTCCTTTAAATATAAATGCTGTTACAAAAGGCCGCTTTGATCTGCAGCTTTCACAATAAAATACTGTTTGACAGGCTAATCTCCACTCCCCTTCCCGTTCTAGTTCACACCTATCATCTGGTCTGCTGAATTAGGCTTTTGTGCCAACCGAGTCCAGTTCTGGCGAGCTGGAACCACGTTTCCTTCCCCTGATTTTTGTAGGCTGGTAGTAGGGACCCTTCAGCCTGCATGGTAAGCCCCTTGTTCATTTTTACCAAGACATGGTGCTCTGTTTGTTGTTACAGGATCATTAAGAATGGTTCCTATTTTTGAGAGCCCATTAGGCCCAGGCACTTTCCACACATTACTGCAGTCTCTCAACAGCCCTGCAAACCTGCTACTGAAGCCTCTAATTTTCAGATGAAAAAAGGGGCACCGAGAAATGAAATGCCCAGCCTGGGCTCACAGGTTAGTAAGGGAGGGGCTGGGACCACCACACAACATCTCAAGAACCGAGAACGTGCTCAGTACAGAGGCGAGATGAGAATGGCCATCTGTGGTGGGCAGAATGATGGCCCCAGAGAGGACCAGGTCCCGATCACTGGGACCTGTGAATGCGTGACCTTGGAAAGAAGGATCTTGCAGTGGGGAGGTTATCCTGGACTATTTGGGTGATAATCACAAGAGTCCTTATAAGAGGGAGGCAGAGGGTCGGGGTCAGAGAAGATATGAGGATGGAAATGGGCTGAAGTGATGCGGCCATGAGCTGAGGAGGCGGGCAGCCTCTAGAAACCGGAAGCGGCCGGGAATGGATTCTCCCCTAGAGCCTCCAGAAGGAGCTGGGACCTGCGGACAACTTGCTTTTAACCCCTTAAGGCCCATTTCAGACTTCCGAAAAGTCTGTGTATAAAAATACACTGGTGGTGTTTTAATCCCCTAAATTGTGGTGATTTGTTACAGCGGCAATAGGAAATGCATGCACCATCCACACGTGGAAGGCTGGTCTCTTGCCCAAATGAGATAATGGCTCTAAAATCAAACTGATACAAAAACGTAATGGTTCAGCAGTTTCTCTCCTGTACAGCCAGTATCACCCAGGATGACCAGCTGAGACGTGCCAGGGTGTAGGGTGTGAGCCCCACCTCTGGAGTCAGAGCTGGGCTTGAGCCCATGCCTCCCACCCAACGCCCACAGGGCCTTGAGCAGGCCTCCAGGGCTCTCTGAGTTTCTCACCCATGAAACACCAGAAAGGCCTGATGGGCGTTTTACAGTGATGAACATGCCCGAGAGCTTACAGCCTGCTAAATAGTTATTATTCATTTAACACCCATTGTTTAGACCTCAAAGCAGCCCCGTAAGAAGGGTAGTGTTATTAGTATTAATTCCATTCTAGAGGACAGGAAGCCAAGGCACAGAGAAGAAACTTGCTTGAGTACATGGTTTAGGACCAGGAGTCTGACTTCAGAGCTGGTCGTTCTTCAACAACTGTTAGGTTCCCTTTAACACACAGCCTGGAACAGCAGCTGCACCCGAGTGTAGCAAAATCCCTTATCGTCTATAGCAGTTTCTGGGTCCCCCACAGCAGTTTCTAAGTTTCCTATTGTCTACAACAGTTTCTGTTTCTCAGAAGCCCCACGGCCACCATCCTGCTCACCAAGGCCCTAAATTCCTATATAAGCAGCTCCCCCTCCTGCTGCCGCTGCTGCTCTCTCTCTCTTTCGAGGCAGCCACTCTGTCTGTTTGTCTTCCAGGGAATAAAACCACACTGACGGAGTTCTCGTGTCCTTCTTTGTGAGCGAGTGAGCCAGGTAGCTAAAGAACCCTTTCAACCACTCCGATGAGTAAAGTCCTAACACGGACAGCATCTGGCACCGAGTCAGTGCTCGCTCACAGCAGTGGCTGTTACTGTTAGTATTATTATTGTTATTTGCATTATTACTACCGTTATTCTTGGTCCCAGTTAATGTCTTGGCTTTTCTGAAGATAGGAAGGCATCCTCCTGACATTATACAGCTAAGAGAAAAACAGAGAAGAAAAACAAAGACCGGAAAGGCCGGGCGTCCTTATCATCCAGGTGGAAAAGGGCAAGGCCGCACGGGAGGCAATCGATGACATTCTCCACTGTCGCGTAGGGGGCACCAGAGTGTTCACGACCCCCCCGGGCCAGGAAGTGCGCACAAGAGAAGCTGAAGTAACTGATGTCTATTACAGCTTCTTAATTATAATTAGATCCACATCGATGGTGAATTCTTTTGTAATGATGCTCATGGTCACCCATTTCTGCTTCAGTTTAAAAAGATTTCTTTATCAACTTTTCATTGGGCCAGGATATTTTGATATAAATAACTGATTAGCATGGTTGCACTAAGAACATGTGTTATATTAGAAATATCTATGCTAGATTTATCTGAGCAAGCAAGTCGTATTAAAAATATATATCTGGAGAGTTGTGCAGCACTGTTCTTCAGGAAAACACCAAGTATTTTGCATTTTATTTTTCAAGTTATCATGTATTGAGACCTGCTGTTGTGCCTGGCACGTTATATCCATGAATGTTGTTAACGCTGGAAAAGTAGGGCTCCGAGAGGTTCTGTGGCTTGACCAAGTTAGAGAGCATCTAGGTTTGAAAGGCCATCTTTTGATACTACATACAGGTTAAGAAGACAAGGCCATTATATCCTAGATGGGAAGATCCGTGAGAGAAAAATGTGTACTAGTCTCAAGCAGGGGGTAGGTGGTGGGATGGCAGCGGGGTGGGGGGTGGGGCAAAGAAAATACTCTAATCTGCTAGCAAAGACTAGTTGAGGTTCCTGAGTTAACAGGAAAAGCCATTCAATATTCAATAATCCTAAAAGCATTTCTGCAACTCTGCCTCCTAGAAAGTGTTGCAGACATTTAGGGAAGGGTGGTCCTGTGTGATGGCTCAGAGCACAGCTGCTGAACTCCCAATGCCCAGGTTCGAATCCCGCTCTACCCCCTACAGTTTGGGTGATACTGGGCAAGAAGTTGCTGAGACTTCTTAGGGTCTCATTCTTTTCCTCATCTGTAAAATGGGGAGTGTAACAGGACCTTCCTTATTAGGATGAGATGGTGAAACGTAAAGCTCTCAGAACAGTGCCTGGCACAGAGTAAGTGTATATGAGGCTGGCTATCGTTACAGAAGTTTTAGTTGCTTTAGGGTTTATGATCTGGTTACTGCCCACTATGACAGACTGCTGAGGAAAGTGATGCAGCATTTTAATAAAAGGTTCAGAGTTTCAAGCACACCACGTTAGAATCTACCCAGAAACCTTTTAACTAATAGAATAGCTAAGGTTTGATTAGACACTGACAAACTTCCCCCCCAAGCGCTCCAGCACAAACGATTCTGGGACAGCAATCTGGAATGCACAGCCTTATCTGTGCTGGAAACAGAAGAAAAATTGGGCTCGGAGGAGGAAACGGACTAAAACAAACTGCGAGCCATTCACCACAGTCTGCAGAGAGCTGACGGCAGGGGAAGACCAAGCAGCTGTGAAGACACCAGCAGAAAGAGAGATGCCACCCGTGTTTATGCAGGGGCAGCAAATACACATGCTGCTTCCTCACTGTTCAGCCAACATGAATGAATATAAGTTATGTGTCGCCCGACTGACCACTTTCAATTGCTTAGCAGCCCTTCAGAAGGGCATCTACCAGACTCAGAGAAGTTGAGATTTGCCTAAGGTCACACAGTAACAAATTCCAAGCTATTCTCACTAAGCCAAGAAGTCAAGACATAAAAGGCCAGCACACCAGAATGTTAAACGAGTGGTCCAGGAAAGTCTCACGGTTGGGGGTAGGTCCCAGTGGTGATTATGTCAACGTGATGATCGTCCTAGGAATGACCAGTACTTAGAGAGTGCTTGCTGCATGCCAGATAGCATGGAAAGCATTATATTTATGTGAATTCCTTTAATCACCACAACAAGCCTCTGGGTAGGTACTATTATTATTATTATTATGATTCCCACTTTGCAAGTGAAGAAACAGAGGCTCAACCAGTTAAGTAACTTGTCCAAGTCAAACAGCTGAAAACAATTATCATGAGATATTTATTCTCGAGAAAATGCTTTAGGCTCAGCACAGGAAAACCTCCTCCAGCCAGTATAAATCCAACTACCTGTCCATTAAAAGGTGTAACAGGTCAAACCCCCCAAAAGAATCACCCACATCCAAATTCCCGAAATCTGTGAATGATGTATCTTATTTGGAAAAGGGGTCTTTCCAGATGTGATTAAGGATCTCGAGATGAGGAAACCATCCTGGTTTTTCAGGGTGGGCCCTGAATCCAATGACAAGTGTCTTTATGAGACCCATGAGAAGACAGAAGAGGTGGCAACGTGGTGGTGGAGCAGAGAGATGCGGCCCCAAGCTGAAGAAGCCAGACGCCACTAGAGGCTGGAAGAAACAAAGAACAAATTCTCCCCTAGAGCCTGTGGAGGTAGCACAGCCCTGCCAACACACTGATTTCATGCTTCTGGCTTCCAGGACTGTGAGAGAGCATATTTCTGTTGTGTTAATAAGGCCGTGGTTTGTGGTCTTGCGTTAGGGCAGCCTCGGGAGAGTAACGGGAAAGGTACGGCCCCCTATCAGGAGTTCAGGCTAATCATGAGGCCTGGGAGTCTGAGGGGAGCAGTGGGGGAGTGGGGGCCGTGCTAGCAGCATTGGGTGGTTCACGGGCTGGAAGCTGTAGAAGGGAGACACAAGATGGATGAAACGAGCCAGGTGGCCAGCCAGCAGAGCTGCCCAGTGTGGCACACACGTCTTGCCATATACTCAGAGCTGCCGTCACAAGGAGTGATCTCCCCGTCAGGTCATTCCTCTCTCAGTCTCTTCGGAGGTGGGACTGGCCTCTGAAGCCAACCACACTCCCACGTCCTCTACTGAACGAGGCTGAGGCCAGGGCCAGGCAGGCGGCCAGCTCTCAGAAACACTTGCTCACAGAATCAATGGACACAAGCCACAGGCTATCTCACAAAGTGGTTTTCCTTTAAAGCTTTCCATTCACTGTGGTATTTCGACGGGATGTGCCAGGAAGCACAAAGCCACAACCTCTTTATTCTCCATTTCTGGAGCTATCTGCTCCTTCCTGCCCCTCTCTGCCTGGACACCTGCGGGAAGACCGTTGGGCAGTGGAGCCCGCAGGGAGCCGACAGTGTCTCTCCCACAAGCTGATGGCACCGATCCGACCCTGCAGACTGTTCCACCACCCCCGACTCATGCAGTTTGCAGCCCACTGTGCACCCACACTTGTCTCAGGGAGCCTGTAGGCACCAGGCACCTCCCACGTTCACTGTGCTTCTAGCAGCGGCTGCCCCTGTACTGCCCTAACATTCTCAGTCATTTTCACTGTCAAGGATCAAAAACCTGGGCTACTTAAATCATATCAAAACACACAAAGTCAGAGCAGAAACCTTAGCATCCTTTCTTCCAGGGCTGATAGTGAAGATATTTTCTAACCAATATGACTCATCAGAAGAAATGTGGCCGTGACCCCAGTTACGGAGAGGAAATCTGGAGTCACTGCCCTGCTTGTTAACTTCAGTGTTCCCGCTGCCACATACCTGTGAGGAACAGGGGGCTTCCAGTGGGCTCTGGAAAGTCTCTCCTCACTTTATGTAACAAGGTGTTAAAAAAGAGAGAGAGAGAGAGAGAGAGAGAGAGAGAGAAAGAAAGAAAAGAAAAAATCACGTTTGAGTGAAATGTCTGAAAATACAAAGGGAGCCTTTCTGTAAATAAAGGAAACTTCTGTAAACAGTCATCTCACTTCTAACAGTGGCCTTTTCTACATTATAGTTGTTCTCTGGAGTTGAATCAGATACTATTCTGGCTCTAAATTGGCTCACAGAACCTTGGGGGAAGTAGACAAGTAAATCACTGATTGAACTTCAGTCTAATAAGTACTTCTGTGATAAAAATAATGATAATACTAGTCACAGTAATGATAGGTGGCCAGACATTCTAAGCACTTCATATGGATCATTTAAGTGACTATGCGTAGCCACCCCATGAAAGAGGAGTTGACGCTCACCCAACTCTGTAAACGAGGAAACGGAGGTACAGCAAAATCTAAGCACCTTGAGAGTCTAGGTTTCAACCAAGCAGCCTGGCTCTTACCTGCCCCCCTGCACCCCTTGGTTAGGCTCATGGGACCACAAAACCGGTGTCCAACCAGACTGGAGATCTCTAGAAGCTTCCCAGGGGAAGGGATGCAGGCCAGCAAACTAGATGTGAACTCAAGGTGAAAGATAATCTGCTGCCACCTGTGTTAAGGAGAAAACAATGAAGCTGGCCATTGCCTGCTGCTTGAACTCAAGCCTTCCAATCCTGATTACGTTTTCATCCCCTACACAGTCTTAGGGCTTTCTCGTTTCCCATCACCTCCAGAAAGCAGGTCAGGAAAACCAGTGGTTTTTGGGTAATCCACACATGGGAAATCCAAGTCACTGAAAAGGTGAAGCAGAAACACTAAGCTGGGAGTGAGTGAGTGAGTGAGTGAGTGAGTGAGTGAGTGAGTGAGTGTGTGTGTGTGTGTGTGTGTGTGTGTGTGTGTGTTCCATGAAGGAGACTGAGCTGGGGACATAGCAGCAGTTCACAGAGGAACTTGAATGGAAAG
Organism: Phataginus tricuspis; assembly: GCA_029783875.1. NCBI lineage: Eukaryota > Metazoa > Chordata > Mammalia > Pholidota > Manidae > Phataginus > Phataginus tricuspis. The sequence goes on along the minus strand of JAQQAC010003639.1, from coordinate 20,168,546 downwards.
GGATGAAGGGCCACTCTACCCAGGGGCGGTGGTAGGCAGACACAGCCAGACTAGATTCTGAGCACAGGGAAGCCCCTTGGTTTTGAGGACTGTCTCTGCTTTAGGCCCTCAAGGGAGGGTCTTCCCTAGCGTGGCAAGGACAGAGGGGAGTCGGCAGACCGCCGGGCCTGCTGTGGGCCGATCCTGCCAGAGGGCACCTGGCCAGGGCTCAGCCTTCTCTCTCCTTCCCCTCCCTAGGAGGTCAGTGAGACTCCCAGCAAGCTGTGTGGACGGCCCAGATTCTTCCGCCTGCTTGGCAAGCTTCTGCCGCTGTCCAGCTGTTGGCTTGTTCAGCCTTTAGGAAAGGAGACACGAGGAGAGCAACTCAGATTTTTCAAGCGTCTCTGGCCACGGGAGGGTGTGTATGTGCATTCTCACTCTCCCTTCACTGGCAGTGGTTGCACTGAGCACTTTCTAAGGGCCAGGCACTAGCACTTTTTATGTACATTAACTCAGTTCTTTCACTACCTTTGAAGGACTCTCTGTGATTCCCAACTTAAAGATAACTCAGAAAACAGAGAAGCTAAGATCACAGAATGAGAAAGTAGCAGCACTGGGATTTGCACCCAGGTAGTCTCACTGCTAGAGCAAGAAGGAAGGATCTATTATCACAATTTACAGATGAAAAACAAAATTATGGTCAAGCTGAAAACTGGGCCCAGGGTCACACGGCTAACTGGCAGAGCATAGCTTGACCTCAGGCTCGGCCTGGACCCAAAGCCCTTGCTCTCTGACCTCCAGTTTTCTGCTCCACGTGTTGGTGACACTCATCGTCCAGGGTGGGAAGGGGGAGCAGGGTGCAAACACGTGTCTGGCCTAGAACTCAGAGGTGCCCAATTAGTGTTTACAGACAGGCTGAATGAAGAATGAGCAAAACCTCAGCTAAGGCACCCAGGTCTGGAGGCTGACTTCAGAATCCAGCCTCAGAGGCAGCGGAAGGAGCCAGAAGCATCCTTTTCAGAGAAAAAAAGAAAATCATTTGCACCATTTCTGAAAGCTAGAGGGGGAATGGACTCAAAACAAGCAAGGCTCTCCAAATAGCGATAAATACCTTAAATTGCCCAGTAAGTTTAAAAGCCTGCTCGCTGCTCTTTTTCCCAGCACAGGAACAGGCTTCTGATTGTGGCTGTTTAGAATGGAACATTCAGGAGGGTGTGGAGCCAGCAGGACAGGAGGACTGGGGCGGGGGCGCGGGCAGGAGGGAGAGGAAAGGCTCTGGGTGCCCAGGAACATTCAGCCCAGCTGGCCGGCAGGACACAGAGCAGGCAATTGTACGGCTTGCGTTTGCAGAGGGGAGCGTATGTCTGAGGCTTGCTGGAGCTGGGGACTTCCTGAGTTCCTGGGGGCAGTTTTCCTTGCCCACAGAAATGGAGAGAGAGAAATGTCAAGGCTGCAGTGGCTGCCAGAGAACACCTTTATTTCTGGAACCCAGTGTTGCTTGAGGCTTCTCTGCATTCTTATGGGAAAATAACTGTATTGATTCTGAAGAAGAGAACAGTCCATTGAGGGCTGTAAGTCCCCAGAATTCCTCCAATAAAGCCCGGTTTGCAGTGAGCTTCTCCCTCTTCCTCCGTGACCCATATATATCTGGGGGACGGAAGGACCTGGAATGCCTCTCCTGCTGTACCACACAACTGATGTCTAGCCCCAGATAAAATAAACATCATTTTCAGAGTTCCGTGTGCAGTCAGCTACAGCTCATGAGCCAGGCACCCACAGGCCAGGCACCCACAGGCTGCTTAACTGTGGCCCCACTGACTAGGCTGACAGCTCATTATGGCATGTTCTGCGCTGTGTCATGGTGAGAAGCACCGGGGATGAGTTCAAACACCTGTGACCTTAGAGAAGTTACATAAATGCCCTGTGTCTCTACATATGTAAAATGTAGATAATGATAGTACCTGCTACCTAAGGTGTTATGAAGATTAATTGGGTGAATATGTATAAAGTGCTTACCACTTAGAGGGGACTTACTCTGTGCCAGGCACTTTATAAAACCTGACATGTATTATCTCACTTGATCCCTACAAGACCTTATGGGGCTGCTGATATTGTCCTCATTTTCTTGTTGAGTAAGCCAACTTCCAGGGAAGTCATTGGCTCAAGGTCAATGATAAATAGCTGTGGGCGGGTGAGGAGTGCTGGGGCCATACTGGTTATGCTGGGTCGGGAAGAAAAGACTAGATGAATTCAGTCCCTTTAGAATCAGAAGCTTCAACCCTGGCTGAGCATGCAAATCATCTCTGGAGCTTTAAAAAAATATGAAGCCCTGGGGCCTACCTCCAGACATGCTAATTCAGTGGGTCTGGGTGTGTCTGGCATTTACAAAGGCCTCTGGGTGATTTGGAAGTGCAACCACAGTAACCAATACCACCTGGGCCCTCAGCAATGCTAAATGCCTCATTTAATCCTCACAAATTTTAGGGTAGGACCATTGCTGTCCCTGCTTTAGAGGTGAGGAAACTGAGGCCCAGGGGAGTTCACACATGACCAAGGTCATAGACGAGTAGGAAGCAGAGCCTGGCTGAAAACACACTGAAGAGGTCAGCCACTTGTCCAACACTGATGTCTGTCTCCACTGGGCCACTTCCTGGCAAAGGACAAAATCCTGCCCTAATTCAAATGACATGCTAAGGGGCCAGAGTTTCCAAGAGCATGTGTGTCATTCCTGTGTGACACTGCTCTAGAGCCTGACCCATGCTCTGGTAAACCCCATGGAAGACACGGCCTTGGCGTGCAGTCTGCAAGCTGGAGGACCCACGTGAGACAGAGCATCATGTCATGGGGGCTGAGGCTGCATGACGTTCACATCTTATTAAAAACCCATGGTTGGGAGGGGGCTGCCTGCAGGTGTCCCTAGCACCAAGATGCTGTCAACCTCTTATGAGACAGGTTAGGATAATCTTAATGTTTGCGGTCAACAGGTCAGGCCAAATGACTGTTAAGAACCAGAGACTCTGCTAGTTCTGACCAAATTCATTGAACTGAATTAATTCTTGTGGATGAGTTAGGACCACTTACCTCTCAAAATACAATCACATTATTTAACATGAGTTCTGTAATTGAAAACAGTCATATTCATTAACAAGCTGTCAGGTCAATGAAATGTTTCCTTCAACAAGCATTTTTAAGGCACCTACTATTTGCTGGGCCCCATGCCAGACACTGGCAGGAGATATATGACCAGGAGAGAGTCCTCACCAGCTACCCCTAGGCACAGTTTAGGAGAACAGGATGGGGCAACGACTTGCCTGTTTTGCCTCTCTCCAGACCCACCACACCTAGTGCTGTATTACTGTGGACGTGGGGTTATCAGACTTCTCCCTGCTTGTCTGACCCATAACCTACCACTACACCCTGGGCTCCCCTACCAGTGCCTCCTTCTCTCCTTTCCCTTCCTCCTCCCTTTCCATTCTTTCTTTCTTTGCTTAATCAAGAAACATTTGTTGGCCATCCATTGTATTTCTGAGCAAAATCAGTATTTCAGGCACGTTGGGCCTTGAATACTGAATTTGAATACCAATGTAGCAGGGTGCCCAAATTATTTTATTTGTCCGTAATCACACCCTCTAGAATTCAACATGCAGACAGGTGCAAATGAGTTACAAAAATGCAGAGCCCCAAGAACAAGAGAAGGTAATTGGATAGCCTTATCTAAATAAAATCTTGATTTGGCAAGGCAGAATTCAAGGCAGGGGAGCTGCAGCGGTCTGTTCATGGTTCACAATGACCCCCGGGATCTTCTGCATTTGCATTTGGGGGGAAAAACAGTCCCAAACTTCCTTTATTTCTCTATTCTCGCCTCTATCCAAAGGTAAATTGTTTTGGAAAGTTTGAGGGAAACAGTTCAGGTGTTTTTCAGGGAGAGAGAATCTATACTTGCCACAATTTCAAAATAATAAATATATTTTTAACCCCTACCCAGATGGGACTTGCAATTGGTAGCTATTTAAATAAAGTAGCCCAATGCCAATTCTATATATGTTGGTCTGAATATGCTAAAAAGGAGGGAAGGAAAGAAGGGAGGGAGGGAGGGAGGGAAGACAGACACAAAATGGGCATTTGCTCTGTATCCAGAGAAAATTACAAATCTTTGTTTCAAATTGAATGCAAAGTTTTCAATAGGCAAACTTAAAAATTAGGACTCCTCCTCCTCACATTTATTGAACATACATGCCAGACACTGTGCAAGGCATTTAGATTGACTGTCTAAGGTCAGAATGAACCCACTGTAGTTATTATTACCATTACCCCAAGTTTACTGAGGAGAAATGGGGACACAGAGAAGTTACATAACTTGTCCGAAGCTACACACCACTGCTGCTGAGATTCACGGCTGGCAATGTGACCCCAGAATGTGTACTTGTAACTTCTATACTCAACTACCTCTCCGTAGAAGGCACAGTTTGAAGAGAGGTTTTCCAGACTACAATAAATTTGAAAATGATGCTCAGGTAATATTATCTCCTCTTCTTCTTATACTGCTTCTTGCTCCCCTTCCCCTGCCCCTCAAAGCTCTATTTTCCCCAAAATCCTGAGATGAGTGTTATTATTATGCCTGACTTTCACAGATGTAGAAATAAGCCCAGAGTAGGACAGTAACCTAACCAAAGTCACACAGTTCACAATAAATGGGTCGAAGGAGCCAGACCTCATATCCAAGTCCCTCAACTCCAATGTTGTTCTCATGTATCTGCTGTCAACCAAAGAGTGGCCAGACCACCTACAGAGATGACAGCAGGGGGGAGAAGATGAAGAGAAGGCTCGTCGGAGGTAGCACCCTGCTGCACACTAAGCAGAAGCTATGCCTGGCACTTGGGCAGACCAAGGAGCCACTGTCTGTTTCTTTCTGCTTAGCAGGAGTGTTGGTCACATTCGTTATTATAATTAACATCTGAGGTTTGCCTCAGGGTTAGGGTTCCTAAAAATATTTTGCTATCTTTAGTAAGTCATATCCAGTGTAGTTCCATAAATGTCATTAATGGGCCTTGGTTGGGGACATGGAAATGTTCACATGAACAGTTACAGCAATTTCGCATGTGGCACATGTAAAACTTTAGGATATCACTAAGGCCCATTGAGGAATTATTTCCTTATAAATCTGTGGCAGTCGTAGTAAGTTGAAATGGCACCATAAAAAGAAACAACCCCACTTCCCTGGAAAAAGCAGAGCCTCCTCTGTCTGAGGGGCCGAGGGGCTGCTCACACTTGTGATATTTTACAGGAACGGCGGCTGACACCTGGGGCTGCTCTTCCTCCAGCTATATGCTGGTGAATGCTGGGCTATGCTCTGCATTATATTTTACTGGCGAAAATAAATCTTACCTTTTTACACAAAGCCATGCTTCTCTGGAACAAACCATGAAGGGGGGTATGTTGTTTAAATGTAAACAGAATAGCCTTGCTGTCTCTCAAAGACCTGAGGAGACCACACTTAAAAAAAAGAAAAAGAACCCAAAATATAATCAAAACGTTTTTTGTCACCGTCCTTAGTCTTCTTTGCTATATAAGACACCTAACACCTGCATTGAGAAACAGCTTTTTAAACACGTTGCTGCCACTTCGCTCTAATATTCAATTCATTGGTGGCCTTGCCGAGTAGACTGGGTGTAGTGGCCATTCAAGGGTCTATCAGAGAGAAGTGATACAGAGTTTCTACCCTTGATAGGCCTCCACTGTAAAGGAGGGACTACCTGCCAGGTAGACAGCCCCAGTTACCTGCCAGGTAGCTAGCGGGAAGTGATCAGTTTCATGGATGGAGGGCACCATCTCATGGCCAGGGCAGGTGGAAGTTCTGGATGGAGATCGGTAACTCCTAGTGAGCAGAGGCCTGGGACATGTATCTGCATTCTTACCACCAAACACAATGCCTGGCATAGCTTACGTGCTCAAAACATATACACTTGTGATGAATGGATGGAAGGATGGATGGATGGATGGATGGGCGGACAGGTGGAAAATGGGTGTTTGATAGAAGGAAGGACAAACCATAGATTGGATGGATGAATGGAGAGAAGCAAGAAAGGAAGAGAATAAGAATAATAAAGTCACCCATAGAAACCTGTTAAGAATGGTACCTTAAATGGGCTACAGAAAGGGAGAGGGGCATCAGTGCCCTTGAAATGACATTGAAACAATCCAAACAGAAATGCACAGCTGCAGCTAATCTCACCTTTCTGCAAGAGCATAATGTACTTAGGCAAACCATTCCCAGTGAGATACTTTTTAGGGTCATTCTGCACAAGCCCCTATAAACACCAGTTTAAGCAAGGCTATTAACTACTACGAAGAAAAACTGTTCAAAAAGTGAATAAAGTGTTTACCAAAAAATATAGGCTATGTGTGTCCATTTAAAAAAAATACACAGAAGTGTACCAGAGAAAAAATCTGGAAGGATATTTATCAAAATTGTTAATGATTATTATCTCGAGAGAGTAGATTCGCTGGTGATTTTTATAGTTCATTCATTTGACTTGTTCGTATTTTATATATTTTCTGTAGCGATTATTATCTCGAGAGAGTAGATTTGCTGGTGATTTTTATAGTTCATTCGTTTGACTTGTTCATATTTTATATATTTTCTGTAATAAACAAATACCTCTTTCATATTAGGAAAAAAAGGTTTTAGACATTGTAAGAAATCTGGGCCAGAGAAGAAAAAGTAACACATTTCAAACCCACTGAAATCAGCCTTCGCTAAATCACAGAGGGCAAGTCTGTTGGGAGAAGTCCCCTAGCTGCTCTTCAGATAGTGGCTAATGTGTCCGTCTTCCCCTGCACTCACGGACTCGCCCAGCAGTGAGGGTATGGTGGATTCAGGGCTCGCCCGGACCCGGAGATGGAAGCCTGCCCTGCTGCCCTCACCAGACCAGCCTGCCAGCCAGCCCCTACCTGACATTCTCTAGAGTCTAGCCCCCAATCCCTGGGGCACCCCCGGCTTTGCTGGGGGAACAGTTGATATTTGTTTTTCCTATGACTGTGGTGAGGAACAGCTGCAGGACGCAAATCACATTAAACAAATTAGTGGCTCCAGAGTGAGCTCCATGGCACCATTTCTAATTCATACAATGCCTCCAGTTTTGCTATTTCAACTAAACCATTTATCAATCCCTTCACGGATGTTCAGTAAATCTCAGCATCTGGGGACCTGTAAACATTAAAATAAGAAGCTATAAAAAATATTAGTAAACCAATTAAAAGCTCAAGTAGCAATAAACTCCACTTGCATTATTCCTAAAAAACAGACCCTCTTCCTCTGAAATTAAATAAACATTCTGTATCAGCGGTTGTTCACAGAGCTCTCTCTCTCTTGTCAAAAGAGCTCCTGGTCTCCCACCTGGTACCTAGATGAGCTGGGGATCGCTTACAAATCAGACAAAAAGGAATAAGGGATGGAATAAACCCAAATGGCTGCCCCCCAAAAGCAAATGTGGTCAATATTTGGTTACAAGAGTTGGGAAATGGCCTAGAAACTGTATCATCTGAAAAAAACCTAGTTTGAACTGACGAACATTTACCCACATAAAATAAAAAAGAGGCACAATTGTTATCATTAACCACAATAATTAAGGATGGGGAACTGATGTTCTAGGGAGTTTTGCCACGTACAAAGCCCTTTCATTTACTCATTCAACTTTCACAGTGACTGCGTGGCGTAGGTCAACTGTGATCCCTCCCAATCTGGAAGACGAGAAGCCTGGGACTCAGTGATGGGAAGTGGCTTACTCGAGGGTGTGCCGCTAGGGGACGCGGCACTGACGCTCCAAGCCAGGCTTCCGCCCCCAGGCTCTCTCCCTCTCCTCTACATCCGCTTCAGGCATCACACCGAAGACCTGGATCAACACCCACTAGGACCCTGCTACGTGCCACGTCCAGAGTTAGCAACGCGGATCCTTGACTTTAGTTAATAATGGCTGTGACTATCCAAGTTTTTATTTTTATTAAAAATAACTTCCTGCTCTCCCTCTTCTCCACCCATATGGAACTCACTGAGTCATCCCAAAATGGGAAATGAGACTCAGGATGTTTAATTAAAAGTAACATCTCTTTGCCAAGATTCCTTGTTCTAATTCTAATACAGATAAAAAGAACAGGTGGTTTCTGAAAATCAAGGAGGTAGAAATACTAATAATCTCCAACTTCTGGAGTACGTTATCCAAATTTTGTACATGCCAAGGAAAAGAACTCCTTACTGCGTGCCATTAAATCGGGGTGAAAATCGAGCGTATGCTGGACGAAGCAGCAGCGACCCAACACCCCTGGCCTCAACCTGGCCTGGGCAGACAAAGAGGGCTCCTTCTCCACGGCCCTGGGCCAGGAAGCAGAGCAGGGCCAGATGGAAAATTAAACACTTAGGAAGTAGCAGAAAAGGGTTCATGCTTCCTGCATGTCGACCACATTCTGGTCCCTGTCTGCTGCTGTTTACATATTACCTAACTCGACCCCAAGGACAAGGTAGGCAGGTGCTACTGTTTCCACATTTGTCGACGACGAACTGAATCTCAGAGTTGTCACTCACTCAAAGACACACAACTCAAGCAAAAGCTCCATTAGGATTTGGGGGTAGGGGAATCAGAGTTCATACAAATTCAACGACACCACCCCGGAGCTCAGAAGAGGGGATGGGAAAGCCCAGATGTGTGATAATCTGAAAGCAGACGTGAGGAGGACGTGGGGCAGGTCAGTGAGGCTGTGGACGTGCCATCTGTGCTCACACCTCCCACAGACCAAGCCCTCCCCAGCAGCAAGCATGTCACAGGAAGGATAAAGCCCACAGGAACCCAAAACAGAAGAGATGGGACCACAGCCCTCCCACGATCCCCCAGCTCTGGCATGCTTTGACCGAAATTCCTCCCCTGAGATGCTGCACGTGGTGGCCTCAAATCTTGGGATTTGTCAGGAATATGAGTAGGTCCTGAGGGACACAGACCTGAGGCTCAAGGGGAAAGTCAGGTACACACCCCCTTACCAGGGCTGGGTCTGGGGTTTGCTGTGGGAAAGAAAGGGATGTGGAAGGAGGAGGGAGGTGGAAGGATTCATTTCTCCCCCCCTCCACCCCTCCCACCTCGAGGCCTGTGTTTCTTATCTGACTGCACAGGACTAATGGAACTGAACCCGGTTGCAGTTCAGAGACTTCACGATAGACTTGAGAGTCTCTGACTTAGCATAGCCCACACTCTATTTTCGTTTCCTTTAGATATACTCCTGGGAGTCTATACTAGGAGTGGAACTGCTGGGTCCTGTAGTAACTTTACCTTCAACATTTTGAGGAACTGACAGCTGTTTTCCACAGCAGCTGCCCTGTTTTACATTCCCACCAGCCACGTCTGGTGACGAGGATTAACTTCTCTAGCTTTACAAATCTCAACTTGAGGAGCCAAGTCCAGAGAGGACCTCAAACTTGGTGGAAATTTCCTCTGGGCCTTTCTTTCCTTCTCACTGTGCATGCATAGTGACCTCTTTCATGGGCCTCCTTTGGCCTGTGAAGTAAGCTTTCACGTCCTCTATGTAAAATTGGTTTCTCTAACATGCTGAAAAGAGAAGAGACCTCCACAGCCATGTTTTCTCTTGGGCTGAATAGTGAGGCTACTACCTCAAGAGAGGCAGAGGCCCAGCTCTCAAACCCAGCCATTCAGCAGGAGGCCTATGTGGGCCAAGCCCAAAGGGGACAGGGCCAGAGACCCAGTGAGCTGAACACTCCAGTCTGCACGGCTTCCCCTGGGCTTTGGGAACCCTGGGCTTTCCCCAAATCCCAGCTTGGTACCCAAGAGGCCTTTCCTGGGTTAAGAACGAAGCATCTGTACAATCAAAACGGCATCAAGAACGATTTTTTTGAGCATCTCCCATGAGGCCCAAGACCTGAGTGAAGTGCTGGGGTACAGCAGTAAACAAAACCGATGTGGTCCCTGGAGCTTACAGTCTAGACGGTACTGTCCAGCTGAAGTACAGCGGGACCTGCCCACACCATTTTAGAGGTTCTAGCAGCCACATGAACAAAAGTAGAAAGAAACAAGTGAAATTAATTTTAATAATAATTTTATTTAACCCAATCTCTCTAAGATAGTATCATTTCAATGTGTAATTAACATAAAAGCTATTAATGAGAAAATGTACAGTAATTTTCTGGCACTAAATCTTCCAAGTATGGTGTACACTTAACCCTTATAGCACATCCCAGCTCACACGAGCCATATTTCAAGTATTCAATGGCCACCTGGGCTTGGGGTGACCAGACAGGACAGTGCTGGTCTGGACTGTGAAGATGGGAGTTTAGGTGGAGATGGGTTGGGGGATGCAAAATGGGTGAAATAAAATTACTACCAGTAATAATATTCATTAAGTGGTAACCGTGTGCCAGGCACCCAAAATCTTTCCTAGCCAACCCTAAGAGACTGTCCTCCCCACTTCACAGAAGAGGGAAGTGAGGCATGGAGAGGTTACATCACCTGCCCAGCATCACACAGATGGTAAACAATGGCCCATAAAGCAGAGCCTGGAGCCTGTGTGCTTACCCGTTGCATCATCCCAGTTCTTGAGCCTGGAGCCAGAGAACTCTGAATTGGAAAACCTGTCCTCAGCCCCTCCGATTTTGCTCTTTGTGATGGAGATTAAGTGAGAGAACCTATCTAGAGCCCTTGGTAAGCTATGAAGGGCTTCATGTCAAATACTGAACCTATTAAGTGAAGTGGAAGTGATTTATAATGTACCCTCTGCAGCCAGTTGGCCTGGGTTCAAATTTGACTCTACTACGTATTAGCTATGTGACCTCAGTCAAGTTATTTAACCTCCCTGTGCCTCAGTTCTCTTGTCTGTACAGTGGGAATAATAATAGAGCCTACGTCAAGGATCATCATGAGAATTACATGGTTAATGCAAATAAAGTGCCTAGCACCTTGTTTGGTACCCGAGGACCAACGAGGAAGGCGTATAGCTCTAATTATTTTGTTATAGAGGGTTCAGATGCTGTGGGATTCTGACAAGTGTGTCTGGAAGGAGGAGGATGAAAGCAGAAGGCAGACAGCAAGCCTGTTCATCAATCGACCATGAAGTCTAAGGTTAGGGAACCGCACCCCCTCCTCCCCGCCCCAGGGTTGCTCCCACATCTCCAGATAAATAAGATGGAATATAAGGTGCACACCATTGTGGGTTGAGTTGTGTCTCCAAAACTGCTACATTGGAGTCCTAGCCACAGGACCTCAGAATGTGACAATATTTGGAGTTGGGGCCTTCATAGAGGTAATCAAGTTAAATGAGGTCATTAGGGTGGGCCCTAACCCAACAGGGCTGGTGTCCCTATAAGAGGAAATTCAGGCACACACAGCCGTACAAGGCAAACACCATGTGAACACAAAGAGGGCCACCTACAAGCCCCGGACAGAGCCCGGCACAGCTCCTTCCTCAGCCCTCAGATGGAACCGGCCCTGGCCACACCGTGATGTTGGGCTTCTGGCCTTCGGAACTGTGAGACACCGAATTCCCAGCGTTTAAGCCAGTCTGTGGCACATTGTTATGGAAGCCATAGGACTCTAATACACACACATGGACACATTCCCCATGCCCTTTACCCAGGGGCACTGCAAAAGGACCTCTAGGTCAGCGCCCGGCCCCAGGCCCCATGGTGCTTGTGAAAACCTCCGTCTCCTCGGCCGGCTCACTTCGGCAGGACTGCTGCAGTGGAAAACTACCCAGGAAGGTGGGCTTCAGCCCTGAACACAGCTTACTCTGTTTCCCCTGCTACCTTCAAATCCCCCTCTGTCAACTGACAGGGAAATAAAGCGTGTCTTTATTTGCGCCCAGCTCCCTTGGACACCAACCTCCAGCCTGAGCCAAGACAGACACAGTGGCTCATTGAGCAAGGTTCTCCCTCCAAGTGTTCCCAACACACTACGCAGAGCCCTCAGACCCTCAAAATGCATGGACGTCCATCCAAGTCCTGAGCAGGCTGAGGGTGAAGGTGGCAGAAGTTTCTCAGGTAGCTGGCGTCACGATGACCCATTTATTCAAACACATGGAGCACTTGGAAGTTTGTATCTTCTTTCCTTCCAAAATCCCAATAGTTTGAGACAGCTATTACTAATTTTCCAAGCTGTGAAATGTGATGTATGGTATTTCTCACAGACAGAACACAGGAGGGGGCCAGCCAGCAAATGATTCCTGAGGGGTTTCTCTCATTTGTCATGGAAGAAAAAAGGTATGGTGACTCCTAGGTCAGTCCTCTGCTCCTGAAAAGTGCTGGGTAAGAGGCAGCTCCCTGAACAGCCTCACGCTCAATCCACAAACAGCATCTCCGTTTCTGATTGATCGTGCCTTTCACGCAAGAGAATCAGATAACATAGCAAGTCTTGTAAAATGTAGATCACCAATAATAACTTAAAATATGGAAGGATGATCCTTTAGGGGAAACGATGTAAAACCTCTAGTAGAGTATATTCTTCATTGTTTTTCTCCCAGAGATGAGAAAGACCTGCAAACTGTGGATTAAAGATTCTTCCTTGAACAGAGACCATGACTCCCCCGGATTGTGGCGCCACCTTAAAGACACACTGGTGTGCTCACGGGGGCCAGGCCGGCAGCCTGGACACCAAAGCTGGGCAGGAGTGGGCTCCACCACTCAGGAGCTTTCTGGCCGTACCTAACTCAATTTCCCTGGGCTATACTTGTTAATCAATTTTAAAAAGTGAAAGATGAAGTTCAATTAGGCAATGTCTAAGATTTTTGCCAGCATGTCATCCTCTTGCAAAGAATTCCATGTAATAGAAACACCGGAACTTCCCGCATATGAGCCAGAGGCAGGGACTTAGGCTCGGTCATCTCTGCAGCCTCAGGGCCTAGCAGGGTTCAATGCGTGTTTGTTGAACAGAAGGAAAATCAATAGGACTTGGCCTTCCTTTTTTCCTCCACGGTTTCCCCCTCCTACCCAACAAACCCCATGTTTACAAAGACAGTTTGTGGGTGCGTTTCACTCTATATCTCACTGGCTGGGGGACAATGTTCCAAGGTCCCCTGAGCAAAGCTGAAAGGGGTCACTTGTGCATCAGTTAGACCAATCCTAGTTAGCCTGGGGATGCGGGTGCCAGGGGTTCCTACTCCACAGGGGCCGATGAAGGGTTGCCCTGAGCACCCCGACCTCTGCCAGCACACCACAGGTGGCACCGCAGGGAGTGACACAAGATGGCAGGGCTGGATCCAAACAGTTACTGTGGCCCTTGCGACTGAAGCTGTGTGCTTTGTGCCGGAGTCAGGAGCGCAGTTTCGTCTGTGGAGACAAACCCAGGCCCTCAGCCCTAGGCAGACCACTTGCGTCTCAGTGCTGGGGACAGGAGATAAACAGAAGAAATGAAGAGACTTGGGTGGAGGCTACTGAGAGGGGGCAGGATTTGATTTGATCCAAGAGGAGCACTGTCACGGGAGTGCCAGTCACCGACGATCCCTGGTGCGCCCTCCGGTCCTTACTAGGAGAACCTGATCTCCCTGGGAGTGGAGACTGAACCCCCCAGCCTGCCCAGCCACCTGACACCGTTCTGCCCGACGGACTGGAACCAGAAACTTCCTGGGGTTTGTTCAGAAAGTTTTGCTTTCCGGCGCTATGCCCTGTCCCTTTTGTCTCGTATCCCTTGCTCCTCTCTGCCACCTGAAATTCAAACACCGTGCCTGGAACGGCAGCGGCGGCCTCGTGACCACCAGGGGAAGGAGGGCCGGGAGACCTCAGCACTGTCGTTTTCAAGCTCCGGACCCAACGAACAACTCTCACTCTGCACTTCTCGTGAGGAGACAGAAAAAACCCATCTCTTGATCCACACAAGCCACCCTATGGGGTCTCTGTAACTTATATCTCAGTGGGCCCACTCTGGTTAAACATGTTTCATGGGCTCCCATTTCACTCTGGGGCCCAAATGTGCTTCTTGGCTTCAAAATGATTTACATTTCCACTCTTCTCTTTATCCAAATCTTTTATCCTGGAACACTGTTTCTCTGTTAGACTCACTCTCTGCTATATTCTGTCTGAGCAAGAAGACATGAGGTAAGGCAGCCTGACATTGGCTGGTGACTTCAGGCTGTGGAAGCCAGGGAGGCCCCCGCCTCCCACGCCCCTTCCCCGGCCTCCTGGGGGCTCCTGCTCCCGGGAGGCATGGCTCTGAGGAGCCACAGGAAGAAGACAGTTCTCCGTCCTCTCCTGCCTCCCGCTCGGCCCCTCAGCCTCCTGCCTGGGGTTTCTGGGCAAAGGCTTGACGGATCTGCAGGGAGTGAGAAGAAAAGGAATCCACCCCTTGCTGTCCTGCTGAGGCCTAGAGGCGCTGGCCTGCCTTCACACCAGCATCTCTTAAATCAATCAGGAAACATACCCGCTCGCAACTCCAGCTCAAAGGGGGGCGGATTTGTACTGAGCGGCGGGGGGCCGCTTCAAGCTCTGCGGTGTCACGGAGCCCTCCCCCACCAAAAGCAGGGCACGCGCTTACCTTCCCCGTCAGCTCCACAGAGCCCCCTGCCAACCCATCAGCTGTAACGGGCATGAACGCAGCCCCCCTCGCCCCAGTTTCTGAGCATTTCCCAGGAGGATTTCCTGAAGGGATAAGACAGAGACCGAGACCGACACGCACGGGACAGCAGCCGCGGGGCGAGAGAAACGAGTGCTGACCGTGTGCTCGTTTGCCAGACACTGGGCCAAGCGCTGCTCATGTATTTCATTCAGTCCTTACAGTGCAGGCGCCGTGATCATCACAGTTTTGAAGATGGGGTTGCTGGTGGTCTGATGATGAGGGCCATACTCTGGGGAAGTTGACAGGAGGCGACTGACAGGAGGGATGGGGCGCCACATGGTTACCCCGGTTCACTTCTGCAGGAAGGCCAGAGGCTGGCATCCATCTGGAAGTGGCTGTGCATCACCCAGCCTCTGCAGCGGGCGGGGGTTGCCTGGCACCAATTCCTTGCTCCTGGTGAGTGGACAGACCAAAGTTTCCAGGGCACTGGGCTGGGGGGAGGGGGTACACAGGAGGTGTGACCCCTGTGGGACTGGAGAGGGACCCTTTCACACCAGGGTACACCTCCTCTGTGCTCTGGCTCTGTGCAGAGTGTCATCCCCACGGGGAATCCAAGGACCCGGAAAGCTTCACCCCCGGCCAGGAGCGCACTGTGTTATCTTCCACTTTCCAACCCCTGCCACACATATCTGCCTTCTTGGCCATTTCCCGTGAGTCTGTGGGTGTCCCTGTTGATCTCATCGCCATACCGTTGTGACAACCAGGCAGCTTCTCTCACACTCCAGCCCTAAGCCTTTTTAGAAAACTCTACAGGAAGAGCCAGTGGAAAAGTCTTTGGGTTCCACCAAGTACTGGGATAAGCCCAGAGGATTCTAAATGCTGGGGTGATTTGCCCCAGACTCCAGTGACTGCAGACAGCTAGGAGCTTCCCTCCCTTTACATCCCTGGCTGCAGTCTTCAAAAAGCTCCCTCCATGAAGTCAGGGCCTGTCCCTGGATCACCTTTCAATCCCCAGCACCTAGCGGGTGCCAGGTGTTCAACACTTGTGAAATGAACGTCATAAACCTGGTGCCCCCTATCTTATTACATGGAGACAGTAGAAGGCCATGTCGGATGCTCTCCCTGGCCTCACATGGGGCCCCATTACATTCTTTCCACTGGAAAACTTCTCACACACCCATGATTTACCCCACCATGGGGCAAGGGTTGGGGGGGGGGGGCGTTCAACTGCCCTGGGAGCAGCATCGTGGCTCCCTGCAGGTGCAAGGGGCACCGAGCCATACATACAGCACCCTCCTCAAGGCTTTCAGCTGGTCCCTGCAGCTCTTCTTGGGAAACTGGGGTGGAGACAAGGGTTCTGGGGTGTCATTTATCAAGGCTGTGCCGGGTAATTGACCGGGAAGCTTTTTTAGCACACTCCTCAGTGTCTGGGCCCAGCCCTACAGTTTGGCCATGCATCTACTGCTTACGAATTGCAGGCTCAGGGCCAGACAGCCTGGTTTCTAATCCTGGTTTGGCCACTACCTGCTACACATCTGTGGACACATCACTTTATTTCCCTGACTTGGTTTCCTCACTGGGGATAATGGTAGCATCCACTATATAGGGTTGTTGATACGATTAAGTGAGCTCATGTAAACTAACAACATGAATACAGACCTCAGCCCAGTGCCTGGCAGATGAGAGGGACTTGGTATTATGGGATTGCTGTGACAGTGGTCTGCGTGGAGCTCTCACTCAGGTAGTTGGACTCACACTGCCCTGGGCACTTGCTGACAGCTTGGCACACACGGAAGCGGGTGCTGGAGGTGGCAGCTGAAAGGGGACACACTATGTCGTAGGTACTCAG
Organism: Phataginus tricuspis; assembly: GCA_029783875.1. NCBI lineage: Eukaryota > Metazoa > Chordata > Mammalia > Pholidota > Manidae > Phataginus > Phataginus tricuspis. The sequence continues at coordinate 20,152,181 of JAQQAC010003639.1, read as the reverse complement.
TAAATATTTGTTTGGAAAGGGTCAATGTAGGTGGGAGCAATTAAAAACCCATTGACGGATATGAATTGATAAAGAAAACGTGGTCTATACATGCAATGGAATATTATTCGGCCTTAAAAAGGAAGGAAATTCTGACACATGCCACAACAGGGAGGGCCCTTGAAGACATTGTGTTAGTGAAATAAGCCAGCTACCAAAAGACAAATACTGTGTGATTCGACTTATACAAAGTATATAAAGTAATCGAATGCCTAGAAACAGGAAGTAGAATGGTGGTGGGCAGGGGGAGGGGGAAACAGAGGGACACTGTTCAGTGGGTACAGAGTTTCCGTTGAGAAGATGAAGAAATCTGGAAAGCTGTTGCACAACAACGTGAATACACTTACACTACAGAACTGTACACTTAGAAATGGTTTAGATGGTGCATTTTATATTATGGGGTTTTTTTTTTTACCACAATTTTTTAAAAAGGGTAAATGCCTCGCTAGACAGAATGGGCGGTCATCAGGTCTGGGGCAGAGCAGGCTGGCCACAGCGTGAGTAGAGAGCATCCCCAGAGCAGGGCTTCAGGGCCCAGCCCTCTAGACCTGCTTCCAGAGGGGACCACAGCTCAGGATCAAAACCAACAAGACTCAGGACAGCCTCGTTTCAACCCGGGAGCCGTGTCGGGGCTTCCAAAATGGAGAGATTCAGTCTTCCAGACTGGGACTGTAAATGATGTCTTCTGCCATGGGCCTTAGGAATTTAATAATTTCCCCACCAGGACTGGGCGAGGTAACAGTAAACACAGCAGTGGTAAAAAATATTTTCTAAATTATCTCAAATGCACGCTCTGTTCTCCAGAGGCAACCCTGCAAGATAAACACCAGTGATCATTTGCTGGCTAACCAGAACCATTTCCCACTGTAGACATGCTGTTGCCCTCACTGGCCCCTCTCCTGTCTTGTACCTTCCACCCCTCCCGCAGTCACCCAGGACAGGCGACCTACAGCAGTGGCTGCCTGCAGGGTGACAGGCTTGGCTCCCCAGTGAGCTGCTTTCCTCTGTGTAATTAGATCAATTATCCTGCTGCTGAAAATTACTGTCTTTGCCCGGTGCCACTTTTAGTCGACAGTTATTCCTCTCCTGTCAATCAAACTGCAAAAATGACTGCCCCAGAAATGTAAATGACTGTTAAAAAGACACTGAAACACCTCTGCATTTTTTCATGAATCTCTATAACTTGGAGTAGGTGGGAAGGATGGGAACAAACAGGGGTTAGGGACTTTGCTGGGTATAGTCACAGCTCCTTTACACCTCACTGCCTGGCCAAGTGGGTATACTTATCCTACTCTACAGCTAAAGAAACTTAGATTCAGGAAAATTATCCTCTTCATCTGATGTCACCTAATCCAGTGGTCTTGCTCATGCATACAGAGAGCTTGAAACATTAACTCTGTATCAGGTAATGACCAAGTAAAGGGACGGGGGGTTACCCTCAAGATAACACCTGTCCTGAACTTCTGCAAGTGAGATCCATGCATAAGAAAAGAAAACAGGTCAGGTTAGCAAGAGCTGGGTTTGAAGGTATCAAGGCAACCAGAAAAAGGAGCTATTTTTTAAATTAGGAGCAAAGAGCAATAAAAGACTTAGGAAAAGAAATAAGGGCTCTGGGGTCACAGGTTCTGGTTTTGCTTCATCACAACCTCCCGGCACGGCCTCGGTCAGTTCTCTCACCAGCACAAGCGAGCAGGGACCAGGCAGGGGCCAAGGCCAGGGAACCCCAAACAGCACTGGCCTGCACATGAAAGGCTGAGTGGGGGGCTCTACGGGCCCCTCACCTCTACCCCAAACTGGAACCATTCCCTCCCCCAAACCAGAACCACTCCCTTTCATCTGGGGTTCCAAGTTCATATTTTGTGTCAAGTGTTTTTCTTCTCAAAAATACTGGTGGGTGGTGGAGAGGGACTGTAGAGATGACAGCACAGTGCCTCAAACAGAGCAGGTGGTCAGTAAATGTTAATTAAATTATATGCACCCAAACACCCTCCATTTCAAAATGACCTGGTGTCACATTCTTGGCTCTCATTAAACTTTTTCAGTTCGAACCCACGGACCATTTTCATGTGACTAGAGGCCAAGTTGTAAATCAGAGCTCTTACATCCAGTACCAATTTTTTTTAATGCAAATAAGAAATGAGCGCAAAGCTTTAGATTAATTTAGAAATTAAACCGATGGTGTTATGCTGGATGGCTTTGAACCAAGAGGGCAATCGGCAACTGGACCACCAGATAAGAGGGTCCTGGAAAAAAAAAAGGTATAAAAGGCCATTTTGGCTATTTGGAAATGGGGTTAAAAATTGAAATAGTAATACCAACTAATAAATACTGTATGCTAAGCTCTTCACAAGCACCAAATCATTTAACCCTGTAACAATTCCATGAGGTAGAGCTGTTATTTTATCTGTAACTTGCCAATGGTCACCGAGCATGGGATGTATCTCAGGCTGGCTGGCTTCTGAGACCCCTTCCTACCCTCCCCCACCCTGGCTCGGCCCTCAGTGCTGCTTCCCGAAGAAGTGCCTGCTGTATGCCCCTGGGTCAAAGTCACCAAATACTACCCTGTGTCTCCCAAATTTGAGGCCCAAATCAAATTTGATTTCAAATTCCAGTTGGTGTAGAATTGTCCTGTTGCCTGGCAAAGACCTACCTGGGAACCCAGTCCCTTCTTTTCTGCCCACCTTGTCCTCCCCACTTTGCTCTCCTACTGGCCACGCTGAGCCTGCATCTCCAAAGAGAATATGTGGAGTATTCAGGTGACCCTTCAGAGACCCCTTTCTACAGCCTTAGCTTCCAACTAGCGAGATGAACTTGGGAAGTGTCTGAGGACCAGGGTTGACTAGGTATTTCAATCATGGCACCTACAGTTTGAAATAAAATAGAAGATTCTATTCTATTTATATAGAAAGGAAATGCAAAACAAATCCCCCACACCCCCCAGGTCCTGGCTGCAGCTCTCAGAGACCCTGACCAGAGTTGGACCAAAGCCCTCCCAAGAGCTCCAGCCCCTCCCCCACCGAGGTGACCTCCCCAGCACAAGGTCATCAAGGCCACTCCCCGCCTCGCAGGAGGAATCTGAAGGATGTAGATGAAAACAAACCAGTGAAGTTCCTAAATGTTTTTACCAAGTGCCCAGCACTGAAGACAGAGTGGGTAATTTTCATTATTGCAAAATGCTGAATGCAAAGTAATGCCATTACAGTGCATCTCTCTCTCCCTCCCCCACCTCCACTTCCCTCCAATCCTCCTCACACCCATCCATCTGCAGTGTCAGGGAAACTTTCTTCCAGAGCCAAGTAATTGATGGAGTGCCTCCCGGGCACCCGGGGCCGCCAGGACACTGTTGGCAGGGCATGCCAGCATGCCTCGCCCAGCAGCAGCAGCCTCTGCACAGTAATTCACTAAGATCTCAAAGGTGATCTGCATGACGTCACCACGCTGAGGGCTGCCTTCCTCATTCCATCACCTGGAAGGGCGTCTTTTTTTTTTCTTCTTCTTCTTGCCTACTTTGTATGCACAAAGCTCATGATCTGCCAAACACACAACACTCTAACTCCTGGGCAACTGTCCAGAGGAGTCGGTGTGTTAAAGATTTTATTCTTTTTTTTTTTTTTGATTGCTCCACTGTAGAAGTCATTGAAGACCTCTTACAGAAACCACATCGGTCCACCCACCTAGGTTGGCCTAGACTGCTTTGAGAGGAAAGCCCTTTGAGTTTACCGTAAAACAGATCTGAGTCCAATCCTTGCTTTGCTGCTAATTTTATAACCTCATGCAGGATCTTGAGCCATTCTGAACCCATTTTTCCTTGCCTATAAGAGGCTCATATTAACATATGCCTAATACATTGGCTATAACGATGTGAAAGAGTATGTTTAAAATGCCCTGTAATGTAATATCTTACCCTATATGTGTAAAATACTTAACGCATGATAATTAATACTGCTGTCAGGATTATCAATAACAATAAAATCACCCCACATGTACAACATGGCAGGGGTTAGTTACCTCTGTTCTAATACTTTGTTCTGCACCCTAGTGATGTTCCAAAACGACTGACTGACAGCACACTGGCTATTGTCTGTTCCTCTTCTTTCCATCCTCCCATCCATTCTCCACCCTTCTCTCTTCCCTGGGAGGAGACCCCATGGACCACATCAACCAAGCTCCATGCTGGCTGCTGGGCAGTGACCAGGAGAAGGTGGGGAGAGGGGAGGAGGGAGGGAATAAGAGCACAATAAGGGAACTGCAACACAAACCCCCAAATCCCCCAGGTCCTGGCTGCAGCTCTCAGAGACCCTGACCAGACTTGGGCTGAAGTCCTTGTGATAGCTCCAGCCCCTTCCCCACACGAGGCAGGCCGTCCAGCGGCAATTTCAGCAAGAATGAACAGACATTCCACTTACTATGCAAATAGATGGAATGAGTGGTTGATCTGCAAGCCCTATAACAGCAACTTCCACTTAAGTGCTGGCAGCAGCTCTGTGCTCCATTCCTCCAGGTCTCAGGGGCAACAGCTGATCTCTCTTGCGAGTCTCAGGTGCCTAAACCTTGCTGGTTTCCTCATCCTTGCTGGTGTAAGTGGCTCCTTCACTCGAACCTCTGAGTCAAATTCTGTGTCCTGCAGACCCTGCTAACCCACTGAAGTAACTATGGTGATCCCCTCAGGCGATGATCGTGATGATGATTAAAGGGAGGATCCAAAGGGGGTTCCGCTTTGGATACGGCTTCAAATGACTTTGCTCCTAGGTGATAACCTTGAAACCTTGGCTGGACTAAGTGATACCAAATGCAGATCAGGCACTTGTACCATATCAGATGCCTAAGGTTTTCAGGGATGTAAATTCCATAGAATAGCAAGAGTGGAAACAATATAGATGCTCAACAGTAGGGGATTGGCTAAGTGGGGGTTACAGAAATAGGATGATGTGGGTGTGGTAGTCAGCCTTCATGGTGGCTCCAAATGATCCTTCCCCCTAGTGTTCATGTCCTCCAATACTAAACCAGGCTGACCCGTGTGACACAGAATACTGGCCAAGTGCTGGTGGCTAAGTCATAGAAAAGACATACTTCTGCCTGGCTCTCTCTCTCTGAGACCATTCACTCTGGGGGAAACCAGCTGCCATGTTGTGAGGACCCTCAAGCAGTCCAGCAGAAAGGCCATGTGGAAAAGCTCCATTTACCAGCCATGCAAGTGAACCACTTAGAAGTAGGACCTCCAGATCCATCCTTCAGATGACAATAGCCCAGGTAACGTGACTGTAACCGAAACCAGATCCCCCAAATCAGAATTGCCTAACTAAGCCACTCTCAAATTCCTGACCCACAAAAATTGTAAGAGATAATTGTTACTGTTTTCAGCCGCTGAGCTTTGGGGTGATTTATTACAGCAAGAGTTAAAATGTAATGGAACACCATACAGTGGGTAAAAATCTTATTTTGGAATAATATTTTTAAAAAAATATGCTCAAAACCTATTAAGTGAAAAGAATAAGATACAAGATGTGCTCCCATTTTTTTTTAATGTGAATTTATATATTTATTTTAAAAACTGGAAAAAAGTAAATTTAAATGTTTAAAATGACTACCTTGGGTAAAAGATTTAAAGTCCTTCTAGTTTCCTTTAAGTCTTCCTGTGTTTTCCAAAGTGATCGCTTTTTATGATCTACAAAACGTGTACTTAAGAAAAATAGCTTTGCCGGTATGTATTTTAAGAATGGAAATTTAAGTTTACATAAAGGGAAAAGGTTTGGTTCCAGCTTTCTAGACGAAAACCCAAAGCCAACGTCTACCCGGCAGGCTGCGTGGGCCCTCTCCCTGATCTCATTTCCTTCCCCCCACTAGTCTAGTCTGGCAGCTACACTGACAGCAGCCAGCCCACAGCGTCTTTCAGAGAATCACATGCTTGGAGGTGGAAGGGCCCTTCAGGAGGCTCCACTTGCAGCATTATGACAATAGGGTGCCCACCTTCCTGTGACAGGGAGCTCACCCCCACATGAGGCAAGCCTTCCAGTGGAGGTCTCAGTGGGAATGAACAGACATTCCTCTTACTGTCGGTCACTTATTTCACAAAATGGAATGAGTGGCTGGTCTGCAAGCACTATGCCAGCAGACACTTTGCTGTGTTCATTGCTGTATCCTTGGCACCTAGCATGGTACCTAGCACATAGCAGATACCCAATAAATAGTTGTTGAATGAATAAGTGAAGAGATGAGAGGATAGTATTTGCCAGGCACTTAAGGCTCTGGGGATGCAGGGCCTTCACTGAGTTCAGAGTCTGACACAGGAGAAGAGCATTAAAGAAGTAGCTAAGGACCTCTCTGGAAACACAGGAGAACATCAAGGGGCCATGAGAAACTGCTTTAGGGCAGTCAGGGAAAGCTTCCCTAAGAAAGCAATATTTAAGAAAAGGTCTGAAGGAAGTAAGACTTCCTCAGTTGGGGTGGGGACTTGGATCATCGGAACGAGGAGTCCCAGGCACTGCCAGGTGGTAAGAGTTTTGCCACTTCCGGGAAGATGGCGACATCAGTGGAGCGGCAGAAATCTCCTCCCAACATTATATTTATCCACGAAAACAAAGCAAATACAGCTATTCCTAAAAGAGAGACCAGAATACACAGGAAAGCGCACAGCGTGCAGCTACACCTGAGAGGACTCGGCACCCCACGAGGCGGTCATAAAGAGCCCAGCTGACATACGTGGCAACAACCAGCAACCAATTCTATAGCCATGAAAAGACAGAGGAATACGGTACAGACAAAGCTTCAGACCCAGACAACCCCAGAGAGGGAAACTGAAGGGATGGACATGCACAGTCTTCCTGAAAAAGAATTCAGAATAAAAGTCATAACCATGCTGACGGATCTACAGAGAAATGTGCAAGAGCTGAGGGAGGAAGTGAGGGAAATGAGGAAAGACTGCAGAAATCAGACAAGCCATCGACGGGCTTAACAGCAGACTGGATGAGATGCAACAGACTGTTAATGGAATAGAAAACAGAGAACAGGAATACAGAGAAACTGAGGCAGAGAGAGATAAAAGGATCTCTAGGAATGAAAGAATATTAAGAGAACTGTGTGGCAAATCCAAACAGAAAAATATTTGCATTATAGGAGTACCAGAGGAAGAAGAGAGAGAAAAAGGGATACAAAGTGTCTTTGAAGAAATAATTGCGGAAAACTTTCCCACGCTGGTGAAGGAAATAGTCTTGCAGTCCACGGAAGCCCACAGATCTCCCAACACAAGGGACCCAAGGAAGACAACACCAAGACACATAATAATTCAGATGGCAAAGGTCAAAGATAAAGACAGAGTATTAAAGGCACCTAGAGAGAGAAAAAAGATCACCTACAAAGGAAAACCCATCAGACTATCATCAGACTTCTCAACAGAAACCTTACAGGCCAGAAGAAAATGGCATGATATATTTAATGTAATGAAACAGAAGGGCCTCGAACCAAGAATATGGTATCTAGCACGATTATCATTTAAATATGATGGAGGGATTAAACAATTTCCAGACAAACAAAAGTTGAGAGAGTTTGCCTATCATAAACCACCACTACAGGATATCTTAAATGGACTGCTCTAGAGGGAAGCACCCCTAAGGTTAAAAAGATGTCACCAGAGAAAATAAAATCATAGCAAAGAAAGCAGACCATCCAAATACTAACTAAAGGCAAAGAATACAACACCTGGTATATAAAGAATGGAGGAGGAAGAATAAGAAGGGAGAGAAATAAAGAAACATCAGACTGTGTTTACAATAACTTAACAAGAAAGTTAAGTTAGCTTGTTAGATAGCAAAGAAGCAACCCTTGAACCTTTGGTAACCACGAATCTAAAGCCAGCAATGGCAATAAGTACATATCTATCAATAATCACCCTAAATGTAAATGAACTAAATGCATCAATCAAAAGACACAGAGTAACAGAGTGGATAAAAAAGCAAGACCCATTTATATGTTGCTTACAAGAGACTCACCTCAAACCCAAAGATATACACAGACTAAAAGTGAAGGGATGGAAAAAGATTTCATGCAAACAACAAAGAGAAAAAAGCAGGTGTTGCAGTACTTGTATCAGACAAAATAGACTTCAAAATGAAGAAAGTAGCAGGAGATAAAGAAGGACATTACATAATGATAAAGGGGTCAGTCCAACAAGAAGATATAACCATTATAAATATATATGCACCCAACACAGGAGTGCCAGCATATGTGTAACAAATATTAACAGAGTTGAAGGAGGAAATAGACAGCAATGCATTCATTTTAGGAGACTTCAACATACCACTCACTCCAAAGGATAGATCAACCAGACAGAGAATAAGTAAAGACACAGAGGCACTGAACAACACACTAGAACAGATGGACCTAACAGATATCTACAGAACTCTGCACCCAAAAGCAGCAGGATACACATTCTTCTCAAGTGAACATGGAACTTTTTCCAGAACAGACTACATACTAGGCCACAAAAAGGACCTCAGTAAATTCAAAAATATTGAAATCCTACCAACCAACTTCTCTGATCACAAAGGTATAAAACTAGAAATAAATTTTAGAAAGAAATCAAAAAGGCTCACAAATACATGGAGACTTAACAACATTCTCCTAATGAATCAATGGGTTAACGACCAAATCAAAACAGAAATCAAAGAATATATGGAGACTAATGACAACAACAACACAAAGCCACAACTTCTGTGGGACGCAGCAAAGGCAGTTCTAAGAGGAAAGTATATTGCAATCCAGGCCTATTTAAAGAAGGAAGAACATTCCCAAATGAATAGTCTAAAGACACAATTACTGAAATTGGAAAAAGAAGAACAAATGAGGCCCAAAGTCACCAGAAGGAGGGACATAATAAAGATCAGAGGAGAAATAAATAAAATTGAGAAGACTAAAATAATAGAAAAAAATCAATGAAACCAAGAGCTGGTTCTTTGAAAAAAATAAACAAAATAGATAAACCCCTAGCCAGACTCATTAAGAGAAAAAGAGAATCTACACACATAAACAGGATCAGAAATGAGAAAGGAAAAATAACAACGAACCCAACAGAAATACAAAGAATTATAAGAGAATATTATGAGCATCTGTATGCTAAAAAGCTGGAAAACCTAGAAGAAATGGACAACTTCTTAGAAAAATACAACCTTCCAAGACTGACCAAGCAAGAAACAGAAAACCTAAACAGACCAATCACCAGCAACGAAATTGAAGCGGCAATCAAAATACTACCCAACAACAAAACCCCCGGACCTGATGGATTCACCTCTGAGTTCTACCAGACATATAGAGAAGAAATAACACCCATTCTCCTTAAAGTTTTCCAAAAAATAGAAGAGGAGGGAATACTTCCTAACTTTTCTATGAAGCCAGCATCACTCTAATACCAAAACCAGGCAAAGACTTCACCAAAAAAGAAAATTACAGACCAATATCCCTGATGAACGTAGATGCAAAAATACACAACAAGATATTAGCAAACCGAATTCAAAAATACATTAAGAGGATCATACACCATGATCAAGTGGGATTCATCCCAGGGATGCAAGGATGGTACAACACTTGAAAATCCATCAACATCATCCACCACATCAATAAAAAGAAGAACAAAAACCACATGATCATCTCCATAGATGCTGAAAAAGCATTTGACAAAATTCAGCATCCATTCATGATTAAAACTCTCAACAAAATGGGTATAGACAAGCAAGTACCTCAACAGCATAAAGGCCATATATGACAAACCCACAGCTAACATCATACTTAACAGCGAGAAGCTGAAAGCTTTTCATCTAAGATCGGGAACAAGACAGGGATGCCCACTCTCCCCAGTGTTATTCAACATAGTACTGGAGGTCCTAGCCACGGCAATCAGACAAAACAAAGACATACAAGGCATCCAGATTGGTAAAGAAGAAGTCAAATTGTCACTATTTGCAGATGACATGATACTGTACATAAAAAACCCTAGAGACTCCACTCCAAAACTACTAGAACTAATATCTGAATTCAGCAAAGTTCCAGGATACAAAATTAGCACACAGAAATCTGTTGCTTTCCTATACACTAATGATGAACTAACAGAAAGAGAAATCAGAAAAACAATTCCATTCACAACTGCATCAAAAAGAATAAAATACCTAGGAATAAACCTAACGAAGGAAGTGAAAGACCTGTACTCTGAAAACTACAAGACACTCCTAAGAGAAATTAAAGAGGACACTAACAAATGGAAATGCATCCCATGCTCTTGGCTAGAAAGAATAAATATTGTCAAAATGGCTATACTACCTAAAGCAATCTACAGATTCAATGCAATCCCTATCAAACTACCAATAGCTTCCTTCAATGAACTGGAACAAATAATTAAAATTCATATGGAACCAGAAAAGACCCCGAATAGCCAAAACAATCCTGAGAAGGAGGAATCAGACAGGGGAATTACGCTCCCTGACTTCAAGCTCTACTACAAAGCCACAGTAATCAAGACAATTTGGTACTGGCACAAAAACAGACCCACAGACCAGTGGAACAGAATAGAAAATCCAAACATTAACCCAAACATTTACAGTCAATTAATATTTGACAAAGGAGCCTTGGCTATACAATGGGGAGATGACAGCCTCTTCAGCAGCTGGTGTTGGAAAAACTGGACAGCTACATGTAAGAGAATGAAACTGGACTACTGTCTAGCCCCATACACAAAGGTAAACTCAAGGTGGATCAAAGACCTGAATGTAAGTCATGAAACCATAAAACTCTTAGAAAAAAACATAGGCAAAAATCTCTTGGACCTAAACATGAGCGACTTCTTCATGAACATATCCCCCCGGGCATGGGAAACAAAAGCAAAAATGAACAAGTGGGGCTATATCAAGCTGAAAAGCTTCTGTACAGCAAAGGACACCATCAGTAGAACAAAAAGACATCCTACAGTATGGGAGAATATATTCATAAATGATGTATCTGATAAGGGGTTGACATCCAAAATATACAAAGAACTCACGCACCCTAACAAACAAAAAGCAAATAATCCAATTAAGAAATGGGCAGAGGACATGAATAGACACTTCTCTAAAGAAGAAATTCAGATGGCCAACAGGCACACGAAAAGATGCTCCACATTGCTAATCATCAGAGAAATGCAGATTAAAACCACAATGAGATATCACCTCACACCAGTGAGGATAGCCAACATCCAAAACACAAACAACAACAAATGTTGGCGAGGACGTGGAGAAAAGGGAACCCTCCTACACTGCTGGTGGGAATGCAAATTAGTTCAACCATTGTGGAAAGCGGTATGGAGGTTCCTCAAAAACCTCAAAATAGAAATACCATTTGACCCAGGAATCCCACTCCTAGGAATTTACCCTAAGAATGCAGCAGCCCAGTTTCAAAAAGACAGATGCACCTCTATGTTTATCACAGCACTATTTACAATAGCCAAGAAATGGAAGCAACCTAAGTGTCCATCAGTAGATGAATGGATAAAGAAGAAGTGGTACATATACACAATGGAATATTATTCAGCCATAAGAAGAAAACAAATCCTACCATTTGCAACAACATGGATGGAGCTAGAGGGTATTATGCTCAGTGAAATAAGCCAGGCCGAAAAAGACAAGTATCAAATGATTTCACTCATCTGTGGAGTATAAGAACAAAGAAAAAAACTGAAGGAATGAAACAGCAGCAGACTCACAGAACCCAAGAATGGACTAATAGTTACCAAAGGGAAAGGGACTGGGGAAGATGGGTGGGAAGGGAGGGATAAGAGGGTAAAAGGGGCATTACGATTAGCAGACGTAAGGTAGCGGGGGCACGGGGAGGGCTGTACAACTCAGAGAAGACAAGCAGTGATTCTATAGCATCTCACTACGCTGATGGACAGTGATTGTAATGGGGTTGGAGGGGGGACCTGATGAAGGGGGTAGTTTAATCACCATAATATTGCACATGTAATTGTAGATTAATGATACGAAAATAAATTATAAAAATAATAAAAAATAATAAATAAATAAATAAATAAAAAAGAAAAGGTCTGAAGAAAAAGTAGGCATTGGCCAGGTAAGGCAGGGAGGGGATGAGCACTGCGGGCTGATGAGCACACAGGTGGAGGTCACTGGAAGCTCAGGACAGGACAGGAACAGCAAGGGGACAGCAGGGCCGGAGCATGGAGGGAAGCCATGGAGGCTAAAGGGATGGGAGCGGTGGGCCACCCGGGGTCTGGGGAAGCCTGGTACAGAGGACTGTGAAATGTAGCTCCTCCCCACTGAGGGACTAAGATGTGCACAAGCCATCACCTGGCCCTTCGCCAGGGAGCCGCTGGCCGAGCTGGCAGCATTCTGCACAAGACTCAGAAAAGCCAAAGGAGGGCCTGATGGACCAACGTGCTGGAGAGCACTGCCCCAGCATTGGGGCCCCTGGAGAAATCGTCTGCTGAAGCCACCAGACGACCAGCCTGACCGCAGCAGGCCGGCAGTGCTGGGGGGCGGGGGGGGGGGTGCAGGACAGGAAGTCGATGGCTGCCAGCTGGAGGCCACACCAGCTCGGAGTAGGTGTTCCCCCTTTGGGGTAAGAAAGCACAGTCTGTATGTTCATCTGCTGTGCTGCTGTTGTTTTTTCTCATCTGGGATTTGTTTATCCTTTCATTTCCTAGTTTAATTTCCTTTTAATAAAGCCCTAATCTTGTCTTGGCACACCTAATGGGAAAAGGGATTAGCCCGGAGCTAAGCCAGGAGGAGGGAGGAAGGGATGGCTGGGGGCCCTTGAAGGCCAGGCCCAGCGAGGTGCTGAGGGGGCACCAGGAACGACATCGGGAAGAGTGGTATCTGGGGAGGCTGTGGCATGTAATCTGAAGAGGTGGGGAGTCAGAAGGAGCAGAGAAATGTGGGAGCCTGCCCAGGTGCATGCAAAGCAGGGAGGAAATCATTCTGGGCAGGTGTAGAATATTCTCTGGAAAGACTGACATTCAGGGTGGTGGGTGCTCCCAGTGAGTGTCGGGTGGAGGCTGCAGTACACCATTTCCTATACTAGCCTCTAAGCAGCAGTAAAGACTATGATTCGTGAGAGGAAGCCCCTCTCTCTCAAGACGGAGCAGTTCTCTGTTGCACGCATCATTCCAAATTACACCAGACAGCTCCCTTGCAGAAACCCTCCAAGAAAACCAGCCTCCTCTAGCAGATGGCAAAGTTGAAGACCCCAGAGAGGTCTGTTGCCTTGCTAACTCCAAGGGAAATAAGGAAACTCAAATAGCTTCTTCTTGGAACCAGAGGAATAAAGTCTGACTGTCTGACCATGAGATGACGCTGGGAGATGTTCTGCTTGCTCCCTGCTCACCCTGGGCTGAAACAGGAAAGCTTTGCTTTCTGGGAGCCAGTAAACACGTGCAGCAGACTCCGACCAGACTCTGGCACAACTGACATTTCCATCCCTGATCTAGAATGAGCTCTTCCAGATAAAAGAAATTTATCAGAAATTAGATCAGAAAAAGCTCTCCAAGTGCCATTAACAAACAAATAGTAACGAGACTTTTTTATGTGTACGAATAGAAATTCTCAGAACATTCTCTAAATTCGCAAAATGGAAATCCCTAAATGTGTTAGCTTTCTTTCAAAGGCATATTGAAGAAAACCTAACTTATTATTGGTAAGCCCACACTAGCATGTTATCCATGCACGGCGGCAGACAGGCCCTCCTGTGGTACAGCAAGAAAGGTAGAGACTTGGATTTGGAAGCCATGGGGGAGCCCCGTGGGGGGGATCCCATCACCGCTCTCCACTAAGGTAACCCTCTGGTCTTCTGCTCCCTCATCCATACAATGGGCTCTGAGGAACAACAACTCAGAAGGACTGTTGGAGACGTAAATGAGATGTATCAATCTGGCACTTAGTAGGCACTTCATCTTGGCACTTCATGGGTCTGGTAGTTTAGTCCTGAAAACACTTTGGAACATAAGTAATAGTTGAAGATGAACCTTCAAATTGCAGCAACCTCTACTTGACTACATACCCAGTTGCACAATTTTTTAGTTTCACAAAATGTATTTTTGTTTTGTTGTTTTAACCATAAAAGGCACAAATGTCCATTGAGAAAAATTCTAGACATCAAAAATAACTTTAGAGGGTCAATTTTAAAAGGTAAAAATAATCTGGTGAGTTTTCTTGAACATGTTTACTAGCTCCCATAAAGCAAGCACGCAGACACAGCCTTGAGATTTTGTTAGGTATCGTCCCAGACATTTTAAGAAATGCATAGACACTCTATCTTCACAATGATAGATTTGTTCCACGTGTGTTGCTTTGTAATTTTTTCTCATTTATGCTGTCTCATGAACATATTTTTCATATTAGAAATCATAGCTCCAAACTACGATTCTAAAGGCTGCTCGGGGTCCCACAGGATGAATATATAGACCATCCTTTATTTAACTGATGTCTGCTGAATGGTGTTTGGTTATTTCTAATTTTTCACTGCCATGAACAACACTGAGATGCGTATCTATGTTTCTGCACACTTGGCCAATTAAGTTTCTCAGCAGCGGCATAATGATATGTAGGACGAGATAACGCTGGGGGGCTGTCCTAGGCATTACAGGATTTTCAGCACCATCTCTGGCCTCTACCCACCAGATGCCAGCGGTGGCTCCCCAGTTTTGAGAACTAAAACTGTCTCCAGACATTGCTAAGTGTCTCCCCTAAAATGGCACAAAATGTCCCTTGGTTGAGAAACACTGCTTTAGGATAAACTCCTAAAAGTGGAGTGGCCAGATCGGGAGCTCGCATACCGTTCATCTTGTTACCCGCTGCTAAGATGCCCTGCAGAAGTCAAGTGCCCCATCCAGGCTGAGACCCACCCTCCTTTTCAGTTTTGCCAGTGTAAAAGTGGGTAGGTCAGCCTTCTGTTTTGTTTTTAATTAAATGAATAGCCTTTTTTTTTTTTAAAGCAGTTTTAGGTTTACAGAAAAACTGAGCGGGAAGTACAGATTCTCATTTACCCACTGACTCCTCACCCCCACTCTCCCCTATTAACATCTTTCATTGGCGCCGTACATTTGCAACAGTTGACGAGCCATTATTCATACAGTATTTTTAACTAATGTCTGTAAGTTTACGTTAGGGTTCATTTTTTGTGTAAAGACATGTGTACACTATTACAATATCATACAGAATATTTTCACTGCCCTAAAATTCCCCGTGCTCTGCATAGCCATCCCTCCCTCTCCCCTAACCCTGGCAACCACTGGTCATTTTACTGCCTCCATAGTTTGGCCTTATCCAGAATGTCAGGGTGGAATCACAGAATGTATGTAGCCTTAGTAATGTGCATTTAAGGCTCCTCCATGTCTTTTCATGGCTTGACAGTTCTTTTCTTTTTAGCACTAAATAACATTCTACTGTATGCGTGTACTACGGTTTATTCATGTTTCCAGGGTTTTGTCAATTATAAATGAAGCTGCTATAAATATTCATGTGCAGGTCTCTCTATGGCCTTAAGTTTTCAGTTCATTTGGGTAAATACCTAGAAGCACAATCACTGGATCATATGGTAAGAGTTTGTTAGCTTTGTGAGAAACTCCCAAACTGTCTTCCAAAGCGGCTGTACCATTTTGCATTCCCACCAGCAATGAATAAGAGCTCCTGTTACTCCACATCCTCTCTATCATTTGGTGGTTGTTAGTGTTTTGAATTTGGGCCATTCTAATAGGTGTAGTAGTATTTCATTATTGCTTTAATTTGCAATTCCTTAATGACACGTATCTTTTCTGATAAAGTATCTGTTAAGGCCTTTGGCCCATTTTTTAACAGACTGTATTCTTATTGTTGAAGTTTAAGACTTTTCTGCCTATCCTTTATCAGATACGTGTTTTGCAAATATTTTCTCCCAGCTTGTGGCTTGTTTTTTCACTCTCTTAACAGGATCTTTGGAAGAGCAAAGAAAAGCTCCTCTTAATGAAGTCCAACTTATCGATTTTCTCTTTCATAGACTGTGCTTTTGGCATTGAATCTAAAAAGTTACCACCAAACCCAGTGTCACCTAGATTTCCTCCAATGTTATCCCTTAAGAGTGACCTTCTATAGTTTTGCATTTAACACTTAGGCCTATGATCCATTTGAAATTATTTTTTTTTGAAAAGGGTGAAATCTGTGCCTAAATTCATGGTTTAAAAAATTATCAGTGGCTTTTAAAAAATTATCATGGCTTTAAAAAAATTATCAGTGAGGTTGGGTATCTGCATCTTTTCATTGATACTTGCATCCTATCCTGAACTGCCTCGATGTGTCCTTAGCTTGGTTTTTTGGTTATGTCGTTCATACCCAGCTATATCTTTTTCTCATTTAAAAATCATTTTTACCGATTTATCAAGGTATAATTTGCATACAACAAGTTTTATACATTTTCAGTGTAGTTTGCTGAGCTTCAATAAAGGTAAATTATATTAATAACTACAACTACTACCACATCCACACTTTAAAATCCTTCCATCACCCCAAAAAGTTCCCTCAAACCCCTTGCAATCATTGCCCCATACCATCCCTACACAACCACTGATCTGCCATCACCGTAGCTTTGCCTTTTCTAGAATTTCACACAAGCGGAATTCGTTTGTAGTCTTTTGAACCTGGCTTCCTTCACTTAGCATAGTGAAGCATAGATTTATCCTTATTGTTACATGTGTCAGTAGCTGTTCCTTTCTGTTGCTGAGCAGTACTCCCCTGGATAGATGTACCACATCCATACACATTATGCATCCATGCACAAGTCTACAGACATTTGGGTTATATCTAGCTTAGGGCCTTTATGAATAATGTTATGAAACTTCATGTACTATCTTTGTGCTGTAACCAGCTGTTTTTAAATATTTTGTCTTATCAATATTTTAAATATTACATATGTCCTAGGATAATAGCCCAAACTGTGTCAACCGATACCAAAAACGGCAATATAGGTATGACTCCAGACCTGCATTTCAAAGTACATTCATCAGAAGTTACTGCCACATGCCCCCTTGACTCCAGATTGGCATAAAATTCTAACAAAGGTCATGGGAAGGCGGGTGTAACACTGAAAACTTCAACCCCTGAAAGTCACCCAGCCAAGGTGTATCCAGAATAACACGATCAGGAAATGTACTTTACACTGACATTCTCAAGCTTCTCGCTCCCAAACTGACATTTCTAGAAATGACATGCTCAGCTTGAGTGCCAGGAGAAAAGGCATGAGCAGAGCTCTCTGGACTGGTGCCAGCCACTGGGATTTGGGGCTTGGTAAACCCAAAGCTGTTGCTCTTTGCACGCTGCTGGTACTTTTCTGGTTTTAGGAAGAAGGAGGGCAGGGGAAGGGGGCGTGCAGCTGAAAAGAAACTCAAGTCACAGCCAACAAAAGGAACTGCAGGACCCACCCAGGTAAAGAAACTCTTCTGTCACATACTCACAGGAGATTCCCACCAAAGAGACACAGGAAGAACTGGGGACAGATGACCCACAGCCATTCCTCTTCAAAATGACCAGGCCAACAGAAAGGCATTCCTGGCAGAAGTGTGAGCTGGTTTTCTGTGTTACTCCAACTTCAAACGCTCACTGTGCTGCACCCCATCCCAACCCCCTAAGCCCAAGTATTCCCTTTATCATCAGAGTGGTGAGTGCTGACTGCCCTTTCCCGTCCCACCTCACTTAGGGAGGACAGTAGTACAGGTGGGGGCATATGGTTGGCCCTCACGCCATGCCTGCTGCTAATAGCATCATTGTTCCCATGAAGATGAAGAAACTGTGGCACAGAGAAGTTAAGTGACTTGCCCAAGGTCACACAGCTGGTATGTGACAGAGCTAATATTCACATCCAGGCTCTTGAAGACTGTACAATCCCACTAAGTAAATAAATAGCACAAACAACGAGTGTTAAGAAGGAAAATGAACACTCCTTCTTGCCTCTTTACCTGAACTGGCCGTGAAAGGTGTCACAGAGATGGACAGTACCGAAGCACACCTAAAGGGCCAAGGGCTATTAGAGGAGCCTCTTGGGCTGGCAAAGACAACGCAGAGAACAAATGCACAGAACTGCACAAAGGGTTGAAACCTGGGGTGTTTCTCTGGCTGAGCCTTCCCTCTCCGGACCTTTGTGGTCCTTCTCTGTAAAGTAAAGGGCAGCCCATGATGTTTTTTCAACTCAGAGAGAAACTCAAGTGTGGCCAAAGTAGACGGTAGGAGGATTGGGTGGGAAAGAGAGGCACAGTCCCTGAAAACACTGCTCAACGTAGAAACGAGGATGGCCAACTGCCAGGATTTGGATGCCAGCTCCAATACCACCCTACTGTACAACCTCGGATCGGTCACCAAGATCCCTAGGCCTCAGTGACCCCGTCTGTAAAATGGGGGTGATCCATGGCTGGAGCCTCATGTAAAGCTCCTGGTACTTAGTGTTAACTCTATTATGATTGTTATAAAATTATACTCGATACAGACCATCCTGCATAGAATGAACACCACATGGGGCAGAACGAGAATGACATCCATGCAGGCAGTGTCACGTGTTGGCCTGGGAGCCGTTAAACACAAAGACAACTTGATGAGCAGCACCTGCTTCTCCACTGTGTGATTACTCAGCCACACCCCCACATTTGCAGCCACTAAGCTCCCTAATTCAGGGATTCAGATGAAGCCAACATTGATAAACTCCTCACCCATTAGAAGCGAGAAATGGGGATTCATAAGACTTGGCTAAGATCTACGGCAGCAGATGTGGCCACAGACGTGTCCTCACCCACCAAATGTCTGCAAACCGCAGAGCCCCCAGCAGGCATTTTTTGTCTTATTCGAAGCCATTATCCAGCTGCACTGGATTTGCCAGGCATTTGTTCTAGTGTTTGCCTCTTGAACTTTCTTCCCCACGCCCGTGATAAGAGATGACTGCTTGTAAGACAACTGGCAATTACAGTCCTTTTATACATCTGGGCCTCTCTTAAAAGATAAGAAGACTTGGACACATGCCACCGGGTGACCAGGTATTATTTGCGATGGATGGAGCCTTTAAATGACCATCTAACTATAAAAATGTACTTTTTGCTCCTGAAAAGGTGGAGATTCTGGGTCTCCACAGTGCCT
This sequence comes from Phataginus tricuspis, assembly GCA_029783875.1. Classification (NCBI taxonomy): domain Eukaryota; kingdom Metazoa; phylum Chordata; class Mammalia; order Pholidota; family Manidae; genus Phataginus; species Phataginus tricuspis. The sequence goes on along the minus strand of JAQQAC010003639.1, from coordinate 20,133,024 downwards.
GTCACATACAGAGTCTTTGCCACATACAAAGTACAGACATAGTGGGGGATCATGAAAGGTGGTGCTGGGGTCTCTGTGTTGCTGGGCTCCCATCTGGAGGGCCGTTATCATCTAATATAAGGCTTTTGTGATTGGTGAGATTTAAAAGGCAGGTGGAGTTGGCCATAGGCAGGGCAAGTCTCACTTCAATTTTTGCCCCAGAGAGAAAGGCGGCCTGCCTTCATTCTCACCACATAACCTTCCTTGTCTCCCACCTGCCCGCCTGCCCACGGCCAGGACCGCGACCTGCATTTGCCCAGCCCTGGCAGCGAATGCCTTGCATTGGACAACCTTGTGTTTCTAGAACCTTGTTCGCCCTACTCCCTCCCTCCCTCACTTTATGAATGAATGAATGAATGGGTGGTCAAACAACCCTGTGAGACAGATGGACCGATGCATCTTGTTGCGGGGGGGTGATGGTCTGTTTTTCAGCTGAGGGTTCTTAGGGGTTGACACCTATTCTGAAGATGAATCAGCAAAAAGTAGTCGGGTCTGGGTTAAAAACAAAAGTGGTGAAATAGAGATGCCCAGCCAATCCCCAACACAGGAGACCCCTGTTGACACCTGAATGAGGTGGCCTCAGGGCAGGTAAAGGGTACTGTGACAATCACCCAGCAAATACATATTTGACATAATGATAAAAGACCCCAAGGATTTATAGGAGTAAAAATACACAGAAGCAGAAAAACAGAAAGATCCCTGAGGAGAGATTTAGAAATGATGCAAATTGCAGAGGACAGACAGTAAGCGCCCTTGGGTCCCCAGGGGAGACCCCTGGGTTCTGGGAGGTCTGCGGCTGAGCTGACTCTTCCTCCCTCACGATCCCTCTCACAGGCTGGAATCTAGTCCTGAGAAGCTAATTCCACATGATACCTGGATGCCAGAGGAAGATGCGACTACCTTGGAGAGCGGAGATGACCATATGGCACCATCAGATCACTGCTGTCTTCCATTCCGTGAGTCCCTACTAGGTGCCGGGGATTCCCGGTACACGGCAGTCCCAAGACTGTGGTCAACAGGACAGATGTGGCCCTGTCTTCAGGGAACTTCCGGGCGAGTGGGAAAGATATGTTAATAAACTAATCACCAAATAATTTTTCATGGTCACAATCTCAATGCATTTCAAATACCAGCTCCATGAGGGCTAGGATTTGTGTGTGTTTTGTTCGCTGATAGTGCACAGAAGTCACACGTGCCTAGACCACAGCCTGCCACATAGCAGGTGCTCAATAAGTATTTGTTGAATGAAGTGCTATAAAAGAGAAGCAAAGGGTGCGGTGAGAGCCTATGATGAGGGGACCTGGGCTAGTTGGGAGCATCAGGGAAGACCTTTCCCGGGAAGCCTCACAGACAGAGGGCAGGGGGAGGTGGGGAGGGGGCCCGCCCCGAGTGTCAGAAGGACTGGAAGAAGCCGCCTCCGGGCTGCCACCAGAGGGAGGCAGGGGCCAGAGGACCCAGATGGCCCAGAGCCACATTTAGGGATTCTTTTGAAGCCTGACCCCTCCCCACACCAAAAATCCAAATTAAGACAGTAGAGGGAGTGAGGAAAACCTGACACTCTCTGCCTCACTGCTTCCCCTTCCTGAGTAATTAAAACTCATTTGGTTATATATACCCACAAAGTAATGTATGCCTTCTTTTAATTGCTTAATAGGAGGCGGTGAAGAAATCATGAGTTACTGCCCCAAATGGGATATCTGTCGAGAAGATTTATGAGCCACCATCATTTGGTGCTTACATCCGACTTGGGAGCAGCTAAATATTTCAAGCATTAGGAAGACAGCACAATGTAAAACAGAAGAAGGCCCCCTCCTCCAGCTTCCTGGCAAAGGCCAGAGGCTGTCTGGGCATTTATGCGCTTATTCCCGGAGAGAGTGCTATCATCCTCCCTGCCCACTGGCATGCTGTGAAAAATGCAGATGGCCTAAGCCACTGATAAGTTTCCCAGGGCCCCCCGCAGGTCAAGCATTTCAACACCACTTTCCCCTGCCGCCCTCACCCAGCGCCTACATTTCCCAGATTCCAGGGAAGTTCCTTCATGTCCAAGATTGCACTAGTGTTCTGGGAAACCCGGGGGAGGGTGGGGGGGGGCAGTTTGTGGGTTCCCTGTAGAAAAGCCAGAACGAGTGGGTGCTGTCTGCACAGTACCCATCGCCAGCCCAGGTCAGGATGCGGCTGAAGAGCCACTAAAGGGACCCAGAGCCATTTCATCTAAGAGTCCCAGAAACTCAGAAAAGGATTTAATGGTTTCATTTGAGCAAACCGACAGTCCAGAACTAGGGGACCAAACCGAGCAGACTAAAGAACCGATTATAAGCGGTGGATACCAGAGGATCCTGCTCTCCCCCCCAAATCAACCACAACAGCTTGTCAATTTGTGAAATTCCACAATTAGAGAATCTTTTCTTTGATGTGATCTCAAGGACTCCTAACACCTCATGGTAAATTCTTGTACTCCCTCTTTTATATCTAGTCCATCCTCTCACCTCCTTTAGCTCAGCACTTCCCTGGCACAGAATGAGCTCTAAAAAATGTTCTGCACCGAGCACACAGTAAGTACCTGCTGAATACATCCAAGCTCCTCCTCCACACCTCTGCTTGGGCTGGGTCCCCTTTCTGAAGTCACCTCCCATACTCAGTCCCATACCATCAACCCCATGCTATCTGCCCATCATTTGGGGCACACCAAGTTCCCAGGGCCCAAGAACGAATCTGGAGCCCAGGAGCCCTCACGAGCCCCCAGGCAGCATTTCCCTCCCCACACCTCTCGCTCTGGGCACCTCCAGGATTGGGCTGTCCTTCTTGGTCTGATGTGACACGGTGCCCTGCGCCTCCATCTGGCTTGCTTCCCTCTGCTCCTCGGGGGAAGGCTTGTGCCGTGCTCATCTTAGAATCCATCCGAAGCAGAACACAAGACAAGAATCCACACGCGAGTGACTTAATAAGGGAGCTCCCAGGACGCGACCTATGAAGTCCCGCATCAGAAGGGTCTCGTGCTTACTGTGATGCTCTGCTGTCACCATCATGAAATTCTTAATTCTTGATAATATTTTAACAAGGGGCCCTTCAGATTATATGGCTGTTGCTGGGAGCAGGATGGAGGAAAATGAAGAAGCCCAGTGGGTGTACTTTCAGGCTTAACCTGATTAACCTTCACCTTCGTCCTGAAGGAACTGCCAACCTTAAGCCTGAGCCCGCGGGGAACTCGGGAGCATGACTTGACTCCCCTGAACGCGTGCTGACGGAGGCGAGGGTGCCAGGCTTAGGGCTGCCCAGGAGGAGGTAAGCTCCCCGGTTCTTCCCCATCTCTACACAGGAGGATGCCGCTCCAGGAGACCAGGTGCGCCCTCAGAAGCAAGTGGCTAGAGCGACCATTGGAAATAAAGCCCATAGGAGCTGGAGGAGAGGGTGCCCAGAAACCATATGGAGACCCAGGGGCCTCGGCGGAGTGCCAAGGGTGTCCACTACCACCGTCAATAAACTACTTGAGTTGAATAATCAGATTACAAAATATGAGATCTAAAAAGGAGTGGATGACTTGCCCCGGTGACCCAGCTGAAAGGGATTTCAATGAAATCTCTTCCAAAGACAGAAGCCACGTCGCCTCCCCCCGCCCCACACACCCCGCAGCCCGTACCCATAAACATGACCCCATGACCCTGCCTCACTGACTCACCGCACTGCATCCCCCATGTGGTTAACAGCGCCCCAGGTTGAGCAACAAATCGGTTCTAAACACTCTCCAGCGAAATGCACGCACCACGTAGCAAATTTCCACACACGCTTCCTTCCAGCCACACTGCACAAACTCTGGCTCATGTGATTGTGGGTCTCTCCGGGGTAAGGAGGGGCCCTTATTTTTAAAATGGAATCACCTGGGATCCTGTTTCAGGAGAAAGCCTTCCTTTAGGGCAGACCTGAGTTTTGGGGTACAGTTGCTTACAGCAGTTACCCAGATATCCAGTTCGGCAAAAACATTACTCTTTGCCTTGAGAAGAGATGTTTTCATGAAGGGCACTAAACTGGGGGCACAGGCATCCAGCTGCACACCTGGATCCAATGTGCTTTAGTGACCGGACAGCTTTCCAGCTGCTTTGCCCATTTCTGCCCCGCGGAGTGAGAGGTGCCGCTCCCTCCTAGGAAGGCCAGTTAGCCCAGCTCCCGGCCCGCCTCCTCATCTTCTTTCCCCTTCAGCCTGGCTTCTCAGATGTCATTTTCCAGCCAGTTGGTGGATTGTATTTCTAAGCTTGGACCCCACTGGCCCATTTGGGGATTATCGTCATCTTTATGGCTCTAACAGCTAACATTTATTGAGTACGCACCACCTGCCAGGAATTCTTCTAAGCATTTAACATAAATTAACTCATTTAATCTTTGCAACGAACCCTATGAAGTGGGGACTACTATGACTCCTACTTTACAGATGAAGAAACAGGGGCCCAGAGAGGTGAAGCAACTCCCCCAAGGCCACACAGCTAGAGTAACAGTCATTACTGGTCTCTGTGATTCCTGCCTCCCCGGGGTCCGTGCCCTGTATAACTTCTCCCCTTGAGTGTGGGCAAGAGCTAGGAATATGATGGGGTATCACTCCCATGATCATATTACCTTATAAGGCAAATGCAAAAGAATTTTGCAGATGCAATTAAGGGCCTTGGTCAGTTACTGTGTGTTAAACAAAAGGGAAGTTATTCTGGATGGGCCTGACCTAATCAGGTAAGCATTTTAAATAGGGCTTGGACTTTCTGTGAACTCAGACTCTCTGTCTGGCCTAGAAGAACCAAGCCACTGTGATTTCTACAGCTAAAAGGAAATGAATTCTGCCAATAAACAGGAGAGTTTGGAAGGAGACCCAAGCCTCACACGGGACTGTAGCCCTGGCTGACACCTGGATTGCAGCCTTGTGAGACCCTGAGCATAGCACCCAGCTAAGCCTGACCAGACTCCTGAACCATGGAGGCTGTGTATCATTGTAAGTCGCTCAGTTTGTGGTAATGTTACGCAGCAGCAGAAATGAATATAGCTAGTAAGAGGCAAGGCTGGGATATAAACCCACACAGCCTGACTCTAGTTCTCACTCTTAGGTGCTTTTCTATTTGCCACTCTTGATCTGGAGTCTGCGGTGGGTGGAAAAGAAGTTATTGAGTAGATTGGTCAGAAGACTCAGTGGGGTGCCTCCTTCTCCCCCTATCTACTCAGCACCCACCATGTTTCAGGAACTACACTGGCATATGGCTGGCACAGAGGCAGCCAAATGGACCTTAGCATCCAGTGAGGAAGATGTCACTAAAATTAGAAGTATAATTACAATAGGCAAAGGGCCATAAAGGTGAAGTGAAGGTGCCAGGGGAACATGTAACAGGTCCTAGGGCACCTTGGACCTGGAGCTGAGCCGGAGTCAACCAAGTAGAGGTGAGGAGCGGGAGAGCTTTCTAGGCAGAGGGAACAGCATGTGCAAAGGGCCAGTGGCCAGAAAAAGCAGGTACATTAGAGGAACTAAACCAGGTCCTGTGTGGCTGGGAGGGAAAGTGGCCCAGCTCAAATGAAGTAACACTGTTCATTATGGCTGATGCTGACCTTCTTCTATCAGAGGAATTCAATGCTGCATTACCCCGGACAACAGAAACACACTTCACTGGGCTTCAATGGACCAAAATTACTGCTTTCAGAGAAGGAAACTGGAAATGCTTCCAAACTCCACAAGCTTCATGTTATGACCCTGGCAGCTGCAAATAGAAATCTGTTGCCCTTTGCCTTTTCTTGAATATAAGAAACTGGACCATAAAGAGACAGTCTGAGCACATGTGGTCAGGGGGCTCTGTGAGATGAGAGGGCCACCTATCAGCACCTGTCAAGCTGGAGATGAATGGGACCTTCAAGGTTAAGCAAAAGAACTGCAGGTTCCCGGCCCGACCTGAGGCTTCGCGGTGGATGTGGGGGCTCTGAAACACCCTGCTCCCAGCTCTCTGAGTCCCCGTAATGGGAGCAGCAGGTGTCCTGGGACTCTGAGCCTTGGCAGATGGAGGCTTAGAGCACTGTTCCAGGCAGCAGTGGAAGGGGGCAAGGGCCTGAGATGGACGGGGGGGTGGCCTCCTGCTGTCACCTGCCAGCTGTGGGGCCTAAGGCAAGTTACTAACCTCTCTGAGCCTTGGCATCCTCATCTGTCAGATGGAGTTTCTACTTTATAGGGTTGTGATGAGTCACATAATGTGCACAAAGCACCAGAATAGTGCCTGGTGCAGAGTAAGTGTGCAAAATATTAACTTATATCATCATCACCACCACCATCACTGTCCTACCAAGTACAGAACTGACCTCATGAATAAAGGAAAAAGCCTTAATCTTCCACATCAAATTAAAGATGCATTAAATACCCAGGAAGGAGAGAATAAGGAGCCCTCCTCTGCAAAAACTGGGAATGTCACTTTCTTGTTGGCTACGGCTGCGGCTGAGAATTCCTCAAGCCCCAAGGCCAAGAACACTTTGTCATTGCATCCACCTCACCGGTGTTCCGGACCTGGACTAAATAATCTGTTGACTGCAGTGTGGTCCCCTAATCGGTCTGACTCCAGAGAGAGGATATGCTGATGAGAACATTCCAGTCCTCGTGGCATTAACAGTTTGATTTAAATTAATAAATAAGCATCTCATTTATTTATTTTTTAGTCCCATGGGAAAACAGCCCATTCCCTGGGCAATCCAAGGAAATGCTGTATTTGCACCCACAGATATATTTGGACCACTCCTTGGGGGCTCCCCATGCCAGAGACGGCAATTAAGAGAAACATAAACCATTTGTATATGCTTCCCCAATGTACAGAACCCTTTCACACACATTATTTCATTCGCTCTGCCCCAATCCTATAAAGCATTACACTTGTTGTTTCTCAGGGGCTCAGTGAATGCTGCTTTTAAGGTTAACGTGAATAGACAAAAGTTTTGGTCTTTTAAAAAGAACCTGTTGGTGACATAATTGTAAGAGGGGCTGCCGGTTAGAAGGAATTGTACAGAAGGTTTTATGAGGTTTTTAAAAAGCTTTTCTTATTAAATAACTATATAAAACCTCACCAAAAGAGCTCAAACCAATTTGGGAGAAGGCCAGTCATAATTAGTGGAAAACCTGCAATGCAGAATTTTTTTTAATGCACTTTAATACTTGAAGTCCACACAGTAAAAAGAACCCACAGCTAATAAAACAGCTGTGTCTCACAAACGAGACTCCATGAATTAGGGTGGTGTCCTTCGAAAGGGTAAACAGTCCCACTGTGTGAGCTTGCAGGAGCCACATACACTCTCTGGGCCTCGGTTTCTTCATCTGAAAAGACACAAGCCACCAAGGGAAAGGACTGGATCGTTTCCAGATACTTCCCAGCTCTACAAGACTCGTCTTTTCTGATTATGTTCACACTACTCATTTGCTTCACACATTCCTTCTTCATGGTGAACTTGGAGGAAATGTTACATATTCTAAATTAGCAGGGTTCACATGACTGAGCTTTTACTGTCTTCCAGGCAGATTTGGAGATGAAAAAGAAGAAAGAAAAAGAAATTAGATCTAGTAGCACTCACCCTGACACCGAACTGTAGTTTCATGTGGTCAATTCCTACTCCCAGGGCATTTGTTTTATGGAATCCTTAGAAGAAACAGTTCAGTTTTTTTTCCCCCCCAGAAAAGACAGGCACCCAAGTGTGGAAGAATATTTGTTGTTGGAAGTCCATTCCATTTTCCAGAACACTGGTGGCATCTCCAATTTCTCGTCCCAGGGAAGGTTATTCTAGTGGTTTCAAAAGGTTTTGTGCAGCTGCTGAGTGAAAGCTAGGCTTAATAACTACAAAAGCAAAATTTTATTCCTTAAGGTGTCACAGACAGAGCTGTGCCCTCCCCCAATTCATATGTTGAAGCCCAACTCCACGGTGTGACTGTATTGGGAGATGGGGCCTTTAAGGAGGTAAATTAGTTTAAATGAGGTCATATGGGTGGGGCCCTAATCCACAGGATTGTTGTCTTCAGAAGAGTGAGGGACCAGAGATCTCTCTCTCTCTCCACTCACACAGCGAAGAGACGGTGTGAGGACACAGCAAGAAGGCGGCTGGCTGCACGCCAGGAAGGGAGGCCTCACTAAACATCAGCCCTGCCAGCACCTTGATCTTGTACTTCCAGCCTCCAGAACTGAGAAAATAAATGTCCGTTGTTTAAGCCACCCAGGCTATAGTATTTTTTTATGGCAGTCCAAGCTGACTAATACACATGGGGAAAATATAGTAACAGGATGAGCTGAAATTGAGCCCCTGCTCGGGTCAGGCACTGTGCTAAGGGTTTTAGGTACATTACCCCATTTAGTTCCCACACCAACCAGACAAGTAGGCACTGTTATTATCTCCAGCTTATATGAATTCCTGATTTATTTGTTCATTCACTCCCTCCTCCTTCATTCACTTATTTGATAAACTTGTGGCAAGCCCCAATCACTCATCCACTGGCCAAATGTCCCAAGCACCACACTTGGAATTTAGAAGGGCACCAAATGCACTGTCCACGTGGCCATACGGGATTGTGAGACCACGCACACTTCATCTTGAATGATCCGGGGTGTCTGCGTCTTTATGTTCCATCGTCCTGCCGCAATAGCCATTCAATACTCATTGTTTCAAACCATCCCCCTTCTTTTTCTTCTCCTGCCAATTATGCACTGACCCCTTTTCAAACCTCAAAACTGAGGTTTGCACATAATTGCTCTGACAATTCCCCTAGTATGGAGGCCGAAACTGAGTGCATCTTAATGAGTTGCATAATTGCTTAGCACAGTGCTTTTATTCACCAATCATTCTGTGATTGAGCTCGGGAATTCATTTACCACCCATCCTCCCTCAGTAAAGGCTCCAGGTTTCACTTCACCAGCCTAAGACACTGAGAATGATCGCTGTGTTTCTCGGAGCCTCCACTCATCACAGCCATTTTGCTCATTTGCAATTTCCAGAATGGAGATCGATTCGGGCTTAACAGAAGGTATTGTTGCCGGAGAAATGTCTCATGGGAGTAAAGGGAAGCTTTGGGAGAGTAAAGAGAGCTTTGCTTTTCTCATAACCTAAAATGAGATGAACCTAACTGAAATGAAATAACCCAATTGAATCTTGCAACTGTAGACAGTAGAGATGGTTAGCCAGCACCCAGCATTCTACACCTAGGCCACCAGCATGCTTTATCTACCACAGGTGGCCTGGGCCATGACTGTACATCAGCAATAAAATAATAACCAACTTAGATGCAGTATTCTACATGCCACTTACAGCTCTCATTGTCTCACCAGTTCTTGAAAGAGGTTGTTGTTATTCCCATTTTTAGAGGTGAAGGACCTGAGTCTCAGGAGACACTTCAGGACGTGCACAGGAATACCCTTGCAGCGCGGTGAGGCTGGGGCTTAACCTCAGGGCTTGTGGCCTTCAGCACTGTCTAAAGCAGAGGTCGCCTGTAAGCCAGATCCAGCCGTGATCATTCATTTACATATTGTCTACGGCTGTTTTCACACTGCAATGTTGGGAGTTGAGCAGCTGCAACAGAGACCTAAAATTTTAACTACTTAAGAAACATCTGCATACCTCTAGTCTAGAGCATAAGGCACCAACTTAGTTCAGCATCTTGGACGCTCTTGCAGAAGTTTTGGGGCACTGCGGCTCTTGGTATGTGGGCAATCCTGGAGTGAGCACTGAACCAGGAGTCAGCTGAGCCTGGCTATGGCTGTCATGGTGGCTGCTGCTCTTGGTGCACAATCATACACCCTACTGTGTGCCTGGCATTGTTCTAAGCATTTCACCACTTCGCTGTCATTTAGTCCTCAAAACAAACCTATGAGGTACAAGTTATGACCATCCCTACATTGACAGATGAGGAAACCGAGGCCCAGAGAGGTTAAGTAACTTGCCTAAGGTCACCCATCTAGTGCCTGGCAGGGCTGCCTCTTCTTAACCAGAACACTGACTGTCCTCTCACATTCAGGTTTAGCCTTTGTTCAGTCATTTACTAAGCGCTTGCCTCTGCCGAGTTCTTTAATATCTTGGCATTCTCTGCATCCCTAACACAGGAGATGATACCTACCCTGCAGATCCTCACAGCACTGTGAGTGTCAGTGAAGCTAGCCTACGGGCAGGTACACTGAGAATATTGCAAATACTATATAATTGCAAAGGAAAATCTCCACAAATATAACACCCTTAACTCCAAATACATATAAGTCGTTAGGTTTTTCTTTTAATGTATTAACAAAACACAGTGGTCCTGCCACTCACCTATAGGAACCCATCAACAAAACTGTATCGGATTAAATTTCAGGTGTAGGTTTGTCAAAGGGTGCTAACAAATATAAAGATTTGGGCTCTATCGTTTTGTCCTATTCCCTGGAGGGCTGTGAGCCATGCTGACCCAGTGCCTTGGCCTCCAAGGATGCTGGCTCACAACTTAGACTTGCTAGCATTTTTTCACAATACCATGCTTTATGCTCAAAACAATCTCTCAAGAAGGCAGTTATCACCATCATCATCATCACAGTCCCACTTCTCACACTCACCGTACTGCTACTGGACGCAACGTCACAGACCCAGCACCTCCCAGGCCCCCCTGGGACCCTGCATGTGGGAACTTCTGTATTAGTTTCCTATTGCTGCTATAACAAATCACCACAAAACCACCAGTGGCTTAAAATAGCACAAATGTGTTCTCTTACGGTTCTGGAGGTCACAGGTCCTAGAGTCAAGGTGCTGGTAGTTCCTTCTGGAGGCTCTCAGGGAGAATTCGTTTCCTTGCCTTTCCCAGATCCTGGAGGCCACTTGCATCCCTTGGCTCATGGCCCCATCCTCACATGACCCTGACCTCTGCTTCCACCTGTCATGCCATCTCCATCTCCATCCCTTGTGATGACACTGTACCAGTCTGGATAATCTAGGATAATCTTCCCACCTTAAAATCCTTAATCACATCTGCAAAGTCCCTTTTGCCATATATAGTAACATATCCACAGGTTTTGGGGATTAGGACGTGGACATCTTTTGTGGGGCCATTCTGTCAACCACGGTTAGGTAGTGAGCGACTATAGGCCTTGAGTTTTGAATGCCCCTGGGTCAAGAGCAAGGTCAAAGACAGCACCAGAGAAGAATGACAGATGTCTGCTCTGGTTCCCTTAACTGGGTTTGGCAGGACCTGCTGCACACATTCACCTTTGAGGCTGGCCTGGCTTTCTTTAGTCCCCAAACAGATCCTTTCCCTAGGCCTTGATTAAGGTGCCCCCCAACCTGGTGCCTGTGGCCTATGAGATATCCCAGTTTCCCACTGTATAAAGCTGGAGATCAGAAGCACCACTACCTTCCAAGATTTGCACTGGATTTTGCAAGTTAAATTTTGCAAATCAACAACCAAACTGATAAAAACAAGCAGGGTTTCTTAGGCTCAAGAAAGACTGTACCTTGTCCACTAATCAGATAACAAATGGCAGCAATTTGCCAGGGGCTGTTTTTGGCAAGGCCTTATCTTAACCAGAAACTTATCACTTCTTCCCCTCTGATTAGTTACACCATAATACCCTGGGGAAGGATACTCAATTACCAGGTGCAACCGACTCATTCTCCTAGCTGCTGGTTCTTACTTTAAGATTATCTAGGCCTGAACCTCAATAATTCTTTTCTTTTTAGCAAAACAAAACAAAAAAAAAATCACAATGTACATGCAGTTGCCGATAAGACAAGGAAAAAACCAACCAACAATATTAAGTTCATTTTGCCACTTGCTCAAGAAAAATGATACTTCAAGTAATACAAAACCAATTTCAGCTCCTGTAGTTGCTTCTCACTAACAAAGGAGTTGGCAAATTATTTCTCCTGCACTGATCTCTCAGGATTTCAGTTCTGAGCAGTGTTGAATCAGCCCATTTCTTGGCACTCATTAAGGCATGTTGGAGAAGAAGGCTATTGATTAACATGAGGTTTAGAGATTATCTGTGGATTTCTATTTCTCATTCAATCCCTTCTCCCCCAGGACTGTGAATAACTGGATGTCAGCAGCTTCTGAACTTCCCTAGTATCTGCTGATTCCTTTAAAAAAAACAATCACATTTCTTTTCAGACACCGGCTCATTTATCCTATAAAATGAAGGAAAACCTACAGAGAGCCAAGGGCGAGATTCTGAACTGAGATTAACCATCCTATGAATGAGAAAGACCCAAAGTAGCGAGTGGGGGGTATATCATCTTTGAGCCAGTCCTAAGTGGTGACAAAATACCTTTGAGGGACATGTCCCAAGACAGTCTCCTAATTTCCAAATGTCACTTTAGTATGCCATTTCCCTACACAATGAGATAAAATTTTCAAGCAGCTCCAGCAGTGCCGCAATGAAGGCTCTTCGGGAATGACAATGACAGAATTACAAAATTGCAGCGCTGAGTGGATAGCTGGGCTCACTTATTAGCTGAACAACCAGCTTCCTCTGATACAAATCTGTCCCTCTGCAAAGATGACAAGTTGTCCCTTGTTATTGGACTCCCAGGTTGTACTTGAAACTCGGAACCCTGAATGTTCCATCTGCAAAAACCAAGGACTATGTGTGAGTTTAATCCTTTACCCTTAGTAATAAATGGGTTTGGGGAGTGAGTTGACAGGTTCCTGTAAGTGCTTCTACCAGCTACTACTGGTAAACAGGCCCCTGGGGATAAGAAGAATGAACCGAGGAGGAAATTACAGATGGTCACAGTGCCTAAGCAAGGAAGAGCTCAAGAACAAAAATCTAAAAGCAGCCTCCTGGCTCTTAAACCCATAGAAGTACTTTCGTGCAATTTCCCTACTTTAGGCATCGTCTCTGGCCTGAGCAACCTCATTCCGGCTTCGAGGACACTCTGCCTGACTCACGATGAGCGGTCAAGGAGCCAGGAAGCAGAGAGAAATGTTTGGCACGTGGCACTGACACATGGCATCATCCCTGCTTCCCTACACCACATCCTGCCTGCTGCTGGGATGGGAGGGGGCTCAGGACCAGGCTGGTATTCTTCACCCAGGCATGCCCGGCACAGCCCTGATCCTCACCCACACTTAATTCTAGATGGCCCCCTAGCAAGGGCAGGCATGGAGCCAGCTCACTGACAAACTCTCACAGAGAAGAGTGGGTTTCAGCTCCTTCAGGGCCAGTTAACTGAGCATCAAAGGCATTCAGGTTACTCATTAAGGCAGACTCCCCGTGCCATCTGAGCTGCTGGACATGGCCTCATCCCAGAGGCACAGGGCTCCACAGCTGGACTGAATAGTGACTCTGCAACTCCTCACCTGATGGAACAATCCTGCACAGGTTACTTTAAACAACAACAACGCCCCTCTGTGCCTCAGTTTCCCAATTTGGAAAATGGGTAATGGTGCACTTGAAAAGCAGTAACAGCTTGTTTCGATGTGAGGGGCTGTAAAATTCATTGGGCCATAGAAGCTTCTGTTAAGAGTCCATTACTAGGACTCAAATTGTGATTATAATTTTTTTTGAGGGATGAATAATGACAAGTTTTAAAGATGAACACATAAAGGTAAGACAATAATACTCACTGACATATGTGGGTACCGCTGGCCACTGTTCTGGGCACTTGACACGAATCAACTCATTAAATCTTCCTAACAGTCCCAAGGGGTGGGTAGTGCTGTTATCCCCATTTTATAGCTAAAGAAACTAAGACACCCAGAGATTAGGTAACTGACCCAAGATTCCTCCACCATGAAGTATGGATTTGAACCCAAGAAGCCTGATTCTGAGAACCCCCAGTTTTAACTCCTGTGCTATGTGGTCTCTTTAGCTAAATTATTCCCACTTTCCAGGTAAGGAAATTAAAGTCCCAACAGGTTGAGATACTTGCCACTGCTAGAAAATAAAGAGAGGCAGAATTTGAACTTAGGACTTAGGGATCTAAATTTTATTCTCTTCCCATTAAAATGCATTGTTTGAGGTCTGTTGCACCTGGCATTTGGGGACGGTGGGGAAGGGGAGGATGACACCTAAGAATGTCATTTGGAGGTAAAGGCTGGAGTGAGGGTCAGGGAGCAGGGAGGACCTACTTTCGGCTCCCTGCTCCCTGACTTGGACAAAGTTCCATCAGAAAAAACCCAATTCATGAAGAGAACAACTCAGATTCTGGCCACTCAAGGGAGCCCAGCTCAGCTCCAAACCCTGACAAACCCCCTTCCCCCGACGGGTGCAGCACCTAGGAAGGACAGGGCTGCCTTTTAAAGGCATTGAGTGGCCTTCATTTCTAGGATGCCTACTCAAAGTCACACTTCTTTTCTTCCTGAGTCAAGTCATATTTAATGCATCCAGAGACTCCAAGAGGCTGGCCATTCAGCTAGCCCACCACAAGACTCCAGCTCCCTGCCTCTAACAAGCACTCCATGCTACACAAACACAGCTGCTACACTCCTGCTTCATGCACAGAACTCAAAAAGCACTTCCTTTTGTAAAGGTCAGTTTACTGGTGCAGAGCGCCCATCAGAGTATGAACCAGTGAGGGCAAGGACCTCTTTAAGAACCCCAGCATCTAGCACCCAGGAGATGTTATGGGTCACAATGTGTCCGCTCACCCATTCATATGTTGAAGTCCTGACCCCAGGACCTCAGAATGTGACCTTTTTGGAAATAGGATAATTACAGATGCAATTAGTGAGGATGAAGTCCTACTGGAGCAGATGGGCCCCTGCTCCTTTATAAACAGGAGATTGGGACACAGACACACAGGCAGAAGGGCTTGTGGAGATGAGGTGACGCTTCTACAAGCCACCGAACGCCAAAGATTGCCGGCAACTCGCCAGAGGCTAGGCAGGGGCCTGGCACAGTCTCCCTCCCAGTGCTTGGAGGGAACCAACACGGCCAACACCTGCCAGCCTCCAGAAGCTGGTTGGTAGGCTTCTGCTGCATTAGCCGCCCGGCTGTTGTCCTTTCTATGGCAGCCCCAGCGCACTCCAGGGTGGGAGGCAGGAAGTGAGGCCGGGAAGGCAGGAAGGAGCCTCAGTTCCACCTGGCCAACACTTACTTACCGAGTCCCTACTTGTGCCACACACTAGGGGGAAGGAGGGAGGATGGAAAAAGGAAGGAAACAGCTGAATGTGGGCTCAGTGCTGGGGGAGGCTGAGGTCTGGCTGGAGTAGCCCCTTCCTCACCCCCCCTTCCTTCAAGCATCCAGCCCCCTCCCCCCATCCCGCCCCCGATTTTCTCCACCTCCCCTCAATGCTGTCAAGTACTAGTCTCAGAAAGACCCTTATAAGATCAAGTTGAGGGGTAAACAAATAATGCCTTTCGAAGTGTCAGCCCTTCTGTGGTACTGGCACTTACACTTACAGGAAGGATGCTTTTAGGGGAAATCAGGAATCAGCCTAGAGGGGAGAAGGGCTCTCCAGACCAGGGACCTCGCTGGGTCCCAGGAAACCACCGGCCCTGCTGGTTGGCTCTCTCAGCACTAGCCAGGGTGTAAAGCCCTGGCCACTGCCTCCTCATGGATCTCCACATGCCAGACTTGCTCAAGGCCCAGGACATGCAGGTTTCCTCGCTGACTAAACACCAACTGTGCCCCTGCTCTGTGGCTGGTCTGAAGGAGCAGCAGAGGGTCCCAGGTGAGTAAGACACAACCCCTGCCCACAAGGGACCCAAAGCCTAGTAATATCATTTCAAATGCATGGGATAAGTGTGATGAATGAGGGAAACATGGGCATGCGGATGGGGATAAGGGAGCATTTTGTAGACCCATATTGTCCAGTACAACAGTCACCAGCCACATATGACTACTGAACAAGTGACATACGGCCAGAGGAACTGAGATGACTGGGTCAAACAGACATCAGATTGATTTCAAAGACATTATGAAAATAAGAACATAAAATACCTTAAATTTTTATTGATTACATGTAAAAATTATATTTTGGATACACTGTGTTAAATAAATTATTAAAAGGAATTTTCACCTGTTTTCTTTTTACTTTTTAAAATGTGGCTAGAAATTTTCAAATTACATATGTGAGTCACATTATATTGCTAGTAAGCAGCACCATTCTAGGAGATTTAACCTAAGCTTGGGAAGGAAAAAAAAATCAGAGAGAGCTTCCTGGAGGAGGTTTCGTCTGGGCTAATAAAAAAAAATCATTGAGCAGGTTGCCCTGGGACTGGAACTTTCCATATATTTTCTAATTTAATTCTTAATAACTGAACTGTTTGTTCAGTAAAGTATTCCTACTTTACAAACAAGTTCTCCAGGGCTGGAAAAAGGTTCAGATGTTTGTCCCTGATTTCACAGTAATTAGTGGCAGAGGCAGAATGGAAACCATGCTCCCCCCACCAGACTTGCAGGCCAACTTCACCATTGGGAAGGGAGGAGGGGAGAGGAGGCAGGAAGGGAAGGCACGTGTCCATGCACACTCCCCCTACCCCTACCCAGGTACGTCCTGCAGAGCATTTAAGAAAAAGCCAGGGCTTCGTTTCAGCACTATCCTTTCCGACAAGGTTAAAATCCGATTGGCTGAGAAGCCACTTAAGTTGTGTAATTTACAGAAAAATCAAATTACATAAAGGTCTCTTATAATTGAGGGTAATTTAGGAAGTAACTTTCCAAAAATGGCAGATTTTACAGCTGTGTTACGATTTGGAAATTGCCGAGGTCACTTTGTCACTTGAATGCCCTTCTCTAGTAGAAATATGCCAGATTATACTCTCCCAGAATGACACAGAAAAACCCCATTAGAGCACTGAGCTCACTCTGTAGACTGGAATATATTGGGTCAAATTAGGCTTCCTGAAACAGAACAACTGCCTACAAAGACAAGCTCGATGAAATGAGGATCAGTCCATAAGATCCCATTACCAGCACCCAGACACAGGGTCTTATTTAACAGCTATTACTGGGGCACCCAGCTAGGTACTGGGGGAATGACCCACACAACCATCAGAGATCTTCACAACTTAACTGCGTATCTGCCCATTTTCCAGGATATGGGTTGACTGTACGTGTCCACACCACCTCATAGAGGCACTCGTGGCTTTATAAATCAGAACATCGAGCTTCTTAATAACAGTCTACCAGACACAAGACGTAAATCACAATTTTGGGGAAGGGCTCATGATGAATAGCTCGTAGCTTCCAGGCAAGAGGAAATCATCTATCTTATTATTATTCAACAAAATTCCAAGTGCACATCTGCAAAATGTCTGAGCCTGCAGTACAGGGGCACAGCATGGCCCAGATCCACTGAGAGAAACCCCAGGTTACCTGACTCCACTCGGATCACTGATGGCTACTGATTAACACCAACTCCGCCCTTGGCACTGTCCTAGGTGCTTTTTATGCATGATTTTGAATCTCACCAACCTGCAAGACTGGTATCATATTCCTATTTTACAGGTAAGGAAACCAAGGCTTGGGGAGTTAAGTACTTGCCCCAGGACATACACCTGGGCTGGGATCCCCCAGTTCCTTCAAGCATCTGATCCTCTCCTCTGACCTATTGTGTCTGACTCTAGAGTCCCCATCTGCCCCAGCTTGACTGGAAATCTGACCAGGGCACCTTCCCTGGCTCAAGAATAATGGAGCCACTGGCCTCAGTCAAAGAGGCAGCCCACTGCCCCTGGTTTTTGCAATGGGCTTTGCCTGTCTATTGTAATTTGCAATTAATAATGAAGCATTCTCCCAAGTGCTGTGCTTAAGATCAAGTTAATGTAGTATTTCATCTTTGCCAGCCAGCTGCCATTCAGCCAGGCTGACAGTAAGTAATACCTTTGCATAAGGAGTCCTTCCACAACGAAATCAATTAATCCCTGTTCGGCTGGTAGACAGCTGTTGGGTCAAAGCAAGATAATTAGATGGAGTCGTCATTTGCCAGGTGGTTGGGAATGAAGGGATTAAGTGACCAGAGTTGGGGGCTGTACAATGCCAGCTCTTTCTTGCCTTCCCCAATGTCTATGACCACTCAGCATCATTTTTCCCCGAACAACAGTTGGAAGAGCAGAGAGTGCTTTCTCTCCTTCACGCTTATTCAAAAGACTGCAGCTGATCCTTCAGAAGCGCCCATCTGATGCCTGGCATGGAACCAGTCTGGGTTCTCCTTCCTATGTGATCAGGAACCTCGAGGGGCCCTTACACGGCCCTCCTCCGCCCAATGCTCTGCCCGGGGGTCTGTTTCTTGGGTTTGTCCACACAGTTCTGGCTGAGTCTCCAATGCTCAGGGCACCGGCCCACAAACCTTCCAGTGGAGAACATGAGGAAGGGTCATCTCCACGTCCGAGTGTATGAGGCTGAGTGCACAAAACTGACCCAGAGCCTCGTACAGAAAGACAGCAGAAATGACGGTGAGCAACCTCAGTGCATATGCTTCTGAGTTGCTTTTCCCATTATGGGTTATGTGACTCAAAGAACCAAAGGTTTTTAGAACTGGAGGGGCCCTTACAGAGCCTCTGATCCAGTGCTTCTGAGCTCTGCTACCCATCCGAATTGCCTAGGGATTTGAAAAACACCAATGCCTAGGCCCTGTCCCAGACCAACCAATAAAGTCAGAATCTCTGTGGTGAGGCTTCAAGGCTGATTATTTTTTCAAAGCTCCCGATTGATCCAGATATGCAGCTAGGGTTGAGAACCACAGATCTCTCCAACTCCTTCATTTCATAAATGAGGATGCTGCAGCAAGAAAGGGACATGACCTGCCTTATAGCAGCCTCACGGTTAACATGCAGCTGAGGCAGAAGCAGAAATTGGCTCATGAACTGTACCATGTCCTGTGGGCTTCTTGGGACCACCAACCCTGCTGACAGGGAAAGACCCCCTGCCATGGTGGACAAACCTTATCAGCTGGAACCAACCTGCCCTTCCCGCCTCCTCTCCCAGCAGCTCCCAAAAGCTCCTTCCCTCCAGCCACAAACCCCTCACCATCCTCTGAATGTGCCATGCACTGTCCCACCCGTGGTCCTCGCTCTTGCTGTTCCCTCCCTCTGTGATGCAGTTCCCTCTTCTCTGTCAAGTGACTTCTGATGTGTCTACCCAGGCCTGGCTCCAATGCACCTCCTCTCTAAGCCTCCCACTGTGCCCTGAACCTCAAAGGGTTAATTACTCCTCATTCTCCCATAACCTTTTCAAAAGCTTCTATCATACAGCACTTATCATGTCTTACTACCTACCTCCCATCCCCATGTCTTTTTCCTCTGTTCATTCTATAAATGTCTGTAGAAGAAACTAATTTTGCCAGGCATGGATGAGAAAGCTATTTAGATTAGGACTAGGTGAGTTCCCCATCCTCCGTCAGAGGCTTCAATCTTATACCAATCTAAAACTAAATCAAAGACCCCCGACTTCCCAACGTCACCAAGGTGCACTGTCCCCAGGCAGAGTTCTTGGGGGTGACTCTCCCGCTCGGCCTGCCTCCAACAAGAGACAAAAGCCTGTCCAAATAGCAGGTTCAGCAAGCAAAAACCAGGCCTGCATTTGTTTGCTGGACAGCAGCTGTGCATTCCGCATCACTCCATTCGCCTTGGCCCCAACTGGGAAATTTAACAACTGTCCTGTGCACATCCCAGGTCTCAACTTGAGTCGCCAGGTAAGAGAACTTCAAGGAAGCATTTTCCACCTGGGAAGGATAAAGTGATAGGTTCTCATCTTCTACAGTCTCACTGGGCCTGGTGGGCCCGGCTCTACCATTTAGGAGCTATGAGATCTTGGCAAATCGCTCCACCCTTCTGAGCCTCATTTAACTTACCTGAAAAATGGGGTTGTGGAATACCTTCCTTTCATGGTCGCTGTGAAGATTCAATCAGATATGTAAGGAAAACACCTCGAAGACTCACTGACGTGTGTTATACCTTCAATGAATAGTAAGTTCTCTTCCTTTCTCCCTCCCTTCCTTCTCTCCCTCTCTCCACCCTTCCTCCCGGAGTCTACCTTATGGGGAAGTAAAATTACTCCAACAGTGGGCTATGAAATGGCGGGTGCTGAGATCTTCACCCCTTCAGGATCCCCAGAGCCTTTTTAACCTCCTTCTTGATCCTGTTATTTTTTTTTTCTCAAATAGTTCACCCAGAATACCACTAGATTCCTCCAACACTGAGACTGGTCCTCACAGACCCTAGGAATGCCCTCAGACAACTAGATCTTGCACTTTCCGTGTAAGCCTCGGCATTTACAGATTCCTGGTCAGCCCCTGCACTGTGCGTCTGTCTTCTCGGACATGGTAATCACAGGGCAAGTATAAATGCTAAAGAAAGAACCAGGCAGGGCAGGGCCGAACCACATGAGAGATGCCGTGAAAATTTCAGGGAACCCATGAGAGGACCAGGAGGTGGGCGAGGCCGAAGGACAAACTGTCTCACCCTCGCTGGCATTTAGAGGCAATTATGCCCTATTAACAGCTGACAATGCAGCTCTGCCCTGCCAGGCTGAGCTGAGCCAGGGCGGCCCACAGATGTGCTCGGCCCACAAATATGCAGTTGGCAACTCCTGAATGTTTGGGGACTCGATGCCAGCTGATCTGATCAGCAATTACGTTTTATTTTGGGGCCAGGGAGACAGCAGAGAACCAGGAAAATTATAAGACATCACAGTGCAGTTTTTCTAAGAATATCAACTACAAACTCTTTTTGAACCAATTGTTGTTTTAATGGTTAGGGGGTTTGGGAGGCACTAAAATAAGAAAACCTTGAACACTAAAATTAGGTTATAGCCAATTTTCCCCAGGGAGCTGTGAAGCCCTTTGTCCAGTAAAAATCCAGGTGTGAGTTTTGGGGGTTTCTTTTATTGAAGGGGAGAGGGGACAATTCCTGCCAAGAGAACTTCGCTATAGTGACAGTGAGTACAGTGTAGAGATAAATGGATGAGCAGTTTGTCCTGGGTTTGAATCTTTACTGTTTCTTACAGGTTGCATGCTGTTCCCTGCCTCCGTTCTCCCATACCCAAAATGGGGGTGTAACTAACGCCTAGCTTGGGGCTTATGATAAGCATCCCATGAGATATTTATGAGCATCTAGACAGCATGTGGCCTACAGTACCAGTATGTGGTGACTAAGATGGTGCCTTTTGCCGTAAGATGGTTTCTTATCATCTAAAATAATCAGTTCCTGTTTTCACCATTACATATCAAATCCAAGTAACCAGTCAGCATAAAAAGGGGAAATGGCATCTCCGGGCTCAGTCTGGTCTGCAGCAGTGGCAGGGTTTGTCACCTACCCCTGTGATAACATCAGTCCAGCCTGAGTGGCTTCAACATTTTGACTGGTAGAGGAACACAGGAAACCCCAACTAAGCCCAGTTGGGTACAAAGTCTGTAAACGTCTTGTGGACACAAAACCTAACTAAACTCAACAGGAGCACTCACTCCCCTCCCTCTTCTTAATGCCCCAGCCCACGGCAACCCAAACGATCACCAGGACAGCTTCTCCAAGAGGCACCGCTACCTGAGCTTGCGTGGGAATGGAACATAATTGCGGCTTGTAAAGGAAGTCAGCCTAAGAAAAAACATCCCAGACAACATCCCAAGGAAACGGGGAGATCTTCCTGCAGGGACATTTTCCTAGTTGCCAGCAAAAGGGGCCAGACGGCTTGCCCACGACATTCTTGATGAAGGGTGGTGACTCCCCCACCTACGCCCTTACAAATGGCTCTCAGAGCTGCCTCTCCGGCCCCATCTTCCTTCCCAGGTCCAAGGTTGCTGCTAAGTGAGCCCCTTACCCAACAACACTCGTAACACCAGC
Source organism: Phataginus tricuspis (assembly GCA_029783875.1). Classification (NCBI taxonomy): domain Eukaryota; kingdom Metazoa; phylum Chordata; class Mammalia; order Pholidota; family Manidae; genus Phataginus; species Phataginus tricuspis. The sequence continues at coordinate 20,111,266 of JAQQAC010003639.1, read as the reverse complement.
AGAAGGAAGGGATGAGCTCTACACAGGAAGGTTCTCTCTCCTCAGCTTGGCTTACAACGGACTGTGTACGGTGTCCCTTGCCAATCAACTCACTTACGTCAACCCTGGGATAATAAGAACCAGACATAGAAGGCTGACCATACATGTCCTGCTTACCCTTTTGAGCCTGGCGCCTGCACTGTACTGCACATGGAGGGCACTCATAATAGCAGGTGAAGAAAAGAATGAACGAGTGAGTGAATGAATCCAGGAATAAAAATACTCCATAGAAGGCATGGAGCAAGGCACTTCTCACACAGTCCCGTGGGGCAGATGTCATTAGCCCCACATTATAGAGAAGGGAAAACAGTCTCGGGTTAAGCAGCTTGCCCACACACACATAGCTAGGAAATGAGGAAACCAGGCTCTGAACCCAGGTCTGCCTCTAAAGTCAAGGCTTGCAATATTGAAGCCATCCTCATGACCGTGATACGGACGAGGCATGTTTACTTGGCCCCTGACACATCAGAGGTATTTTATCTTCTGAACATTCTGGAGAGATGGGAAAACTGACCCCTACAGAGGACTCATCCCCTAGTCAGGGTTGCACAACCAGCTGAAGGTAAAGTAAAATTTGTATCTGGACTTTTATTCTTTCAATCACAGATATCTGGGGGCACCCACTCTAAGCTAGGCCCCGTGCTGGGGTTGGGGATACAACAGTGAACAACACACAGTCCATGGACTTCCTGTCCATAAGGAGCATCCAGGCTCTTCCCATGATACCGTATGTCGCCCATAACATTTCTTCAGGAAAGCAGTAGCGCTTCAGCAGTTTTCTTTTGAAAGGGAAAATGATTTGAGAACAGGAGATATCAGCAAAAAGACAGGAACGGTTTGCCTCTCAGTAGCAGGTGTTGCTTTAAACAAGGCTTACCAGAAAGCCTATCTTGGTCAAAGCTAGTTCTGCCTCTTCCTAAGGACAGGTGTGTTAATAGGCTGGAAGACTTGCCTATAATAATCGGATTACTTGGGCCCCAAACAAAACCTGAAGATCAAACTCCCCGCTGAGTGGCCAGAAAACCCAGTAGAGGAAGCCTCGGGCAGTCGGACTTGGTAATTACCTGGCTGACTCGGCCACACTGGAGCTGCAAAGTGGTGGGGCTGACGGGTGTGGATTAATCTAGTTAGGTCACCTAGCATGCACAAATTCAGGAGTCCGTTTTTCCAGAAGGGGGTGCAGGTGGGAGATGGGAAAAGAGGTGTGAGATCAGAAAGTTCTCAGGCTTGTCCCCATGCAAGACTTCTGGCAATTCAGCACTTTTGAGGACCAAGCATTATCTTCCTCTCGCAAGCACCTTGGTCCACAGAAAGACTAAAGTAAGAATTTGATACAAAAGAAAGTTCAGATACTACAGCCAGAGCAGTACATTTTCCTTTTCCCTTCCCAACAGCAGACAAAGGCCAGCTGGCAGGCCACCGGTTGTGCACGCACCAGTTCTCAGCATCACGTGCTAATTAACGTTCCCGCAAAAGGCAAAGGGCCGTCTCCACAGCAAGACCCACACACACCGCTGAGGCCATCGCCGGACAACCGGCCCTCCTTTCTTTGCTCCTAGCTTTCCCCGGAGGACGCTTTTCCTCGGCTGGAGCTTATTTTGCTCAGAGAGGAATTCTTTTAATACTCAAGTCTGATTTACCATGACAGTCGCTTAGCAAAAAGTCCCCCACCACACACACAAGAGAGTTTTGTCAAAGTGGCACAGTGAGGTGGAACTCCCGGTGCATCATTGGGTTTTAATAACTGGATGTGGGAGCTGGGAGGCAAGCTCACCCACATGTGAGCCTTCTTTGGGGGTGCCAAAGGGGAGACCATACAGCCCGGCTGGCTGTGCTGACTGGCACCTGCGACAGTGTGGCTCTCGGGGTTCCAAAACCTGGGTCGGTCTAAAAGTTTAGTCCAGCACTACACCAATGCATTTCTCTAATTCTAAATCCCTCTCACTGGAATTGCAGAGCCATCATATACAGAAAGGGTGACTGAGAAAGCAATCACGGGAGGTGAAATACCAGGTAGGGAAAAGAAGCTTCAAATCCCCACACAACAAAATTTTGGACTTTCCAGTAAACCCCCCTCACCCCCACAACCCGTTCACAACCCCCTTCCAATAATTGACTCATGGAGACAATGCTGAGAAAGCAAGGAAGTTCCTAGGGCTTACCTGGGTGGGGTTGTAGAGGTCCTGCAGGGGGCTTCGAGACCCCTTCCGGCAGCAGATGTCCACGCCGAAGGGGTTCCTCCGCATGACTGGGGGAAGAAAGTGAAGGCTCATCAGAAATGAACGACAAACGGTTGCTGGCTGACAAAGAGAAAGGCACAGAGGAGGGACAAAGAAACAGGTAGGGAAGAAAGGGAGGAGACGCACAGTTTCGAGCAAAGTGGCCCTTTATCCAGGAGCACTGGGCCATTCTGTCTTCCCCAACATTCAGGCCTCTCCACACCCAGGAGGACATAAACACACTAAATATTCTTCCCAGTACGTTATTAACACAACAAGACAGGCATCTAAATTTCACTGAACTGAAGCTACTTACAAAAGATGGTGTAAAGGTGGTTCCAAGAGAACGAGTCCTACCAACACAAGGCTTGGTGATTTATTTCAAATTCCACAGCCTTCTCCTCCAACAATCAATTACGACCCCTAATTCCTGGACCCTGAGCACCTGGTCTCCGAAGACAGGCATGGGGCCGTCCCAGGAGGGCTCCTCCCACTGGGTAAGCCAGAGGCCCAGGTTCCCCAAAGCCTCTGCAAACTAGACCATTTCTTATGAAAACATCAGGTTCAGTCAGAAAGGACAAGGGTTTATGGTTCTCCACAGACAGAAGTGGCTCTTAACAATTAATAAAAGGGGGCAATTAAGTAAACTCAAAACCCCACAGCACTGAGGACACCAACAACTATTTTTAAATAGAAAGGTATTCTTTTCTTCACGCTTCTTATTCACAGAAACCCTCCCCCCATGCAGCCCCTCACAGTGTCTAAAACATGGTCAGTTGGCAATTATTCATTGAAGGAACAGAGGTGTGCAAGGAGGGATGAATGAATGAATGAACGAACAAGGACTTTCTTCTTGCACAGGGGGCTATTTTCTGGTGGAATGACACAGTTCGGGGCATGGGTGGACCTAGGAAGAAAGCAGGTCCTTTCACAAGCCTAAGCCATCCCCCCACCTACACAGTGGCGGCACAGTGGACAACGCGACATTACCTAGATTTGAATCCTGGCTCTACCATAACCAGCTGTGTGCCCTTAGGCAAGGTACTTAACCTTCCTGTGCCTCTGCTTCTTCAACTGTAAATTGGGGATGAGCAGAGGACCTAACTCCCTGGGTTATGTGAGGATTAAATGAGTTACTACTATATGCAAATGTGTGGCAAAAAAAGTGTTTGTTACAAATTTCTGAAGCTATAGATTCGCCCGTAACAACTTACGACAAAAATTTGCTTGTCCCTGGGAGAGAGGATTCCTCAGCCATCTACTGAGATGAAGGGAAGTGACCGGAACTCAGGAGGGCTTTGGGCTTCCCAGCCACAGAAGCCTGGCTGGCACTGAGGGATCAGCCCAGGCCCCTTCTGAGGGATAAACCTCAGAAGCCAATCTGAGGTCAGAAAAGTGGGGAAAACCATTTCCGCAAGTAGCCGATGATTCTGGAATGTCTCCGGGTGAATCACTCCTTCTCACGCCGTTCTCCCTTGACTTGTCACGTTGAGCCACAGGGAAACCCTGAGAGTAAATCACCAGTTCTAGGGGAACTGGCAGCACCTCTTCTCTGTCCTTCTCCTTTACTTCCAAAGCAAGATCAGCAGCCTTTTTCTGTAAAAGACCTGGTAGTGTCTCAGCCTTGTCCCGTATGTCTCCGTGGCACAACTCTGCTGTCACAGTGTGGAAGCCACCGCGGGCAGTACAGAACTGAATGGGCGTGGCTTTGTGCCCATATGACTTCATTTAGGGACACTGAGGTCCAAATCCCACGTCACTGTCACGTGTCAGGAAACATTATTCTTCTTTTTACTTTATTTTTCAACCACTTCATAGAAACTGGCGGTGGGCCAGATTTGGCTGTAGTTTGCTGACCTTTGCCCAAGAGAAAAGCCCTAAGTATTCACAGGGTCAGCAGTACAGGCCCCTAACCCACCCTAGGCGCCCTGCAGCGCTCCCCCGGGAGGCGGTCTGCAGGCAAACGTCCATACATAAAAGTCATGAGAATTTGATTAGGCTGTGCGGGGGGAACACTGGCTCTTTGTTCCTCCACAGTTACCTTGAGAAGAGGGGAAAAAATCCACGCTGTTTTTCTTTAATTTACTCCTTCATTTTTCATTTCCACCAAAATCGAGGTAAACTGTTAAATGCATGCAAGTTTCCCTCAGTGCACAACGACATAGCAACACTTCGGAGGAGAAAAACAGTCATAAAACTTGAACAATTATGCCCATACCGTGCAAGATTAAACCCTCCTCGTGGCAGCCGGCAGGCTCACCAAGACTGATGGCTGAGGGACCGCCATGGTGAAAACTCTACCATGGAATCCATTAAAAGTCAGCTTTTATGGGGGGGCAGTATTAGTTAATTGGTTTATTTTTCTAATACAAGGCCTTTAAAATGCTTTGACCGTGTGGGGCCTGCAACACGGGCCCTCTCCCAAGGCTGTCTACCCTGGGAGCCTCCTCCAGCCCATGCGTGACTGCGCTAGGCGCCGCATGAACCAGCTCTGGCACCCCAGGCCACAAAAGCCACAGGGGCCTTGTGTGCTTTTTATGGGAATGACAACAATCTCACCATTTATGGAGTGGTCCTTGTGCGCCAGGCACTAGGCTAAGTGTAATCCTTCGCACAGTGAAGGAAGTACCTGCGTTTACAGATAACCCCTCTGAGCCTCCCTTAACTTCAGGAAGTTGACCAAGGTCCAGGCCATGGGGGTGGAGGGGAGCCAAGTGTGGACTCAAACCTGTCTACTGGGCTTTTCACATCCAAATAACAATGAGGACTAACTGTGAGCCTGGGAGACAAAGGGCTGGCACTTACACACATAAATAGGAGAATATTTATCCTGTGTGTTTCTTAGGAAAAATAATATCAGAGAGGGCTGGATAACCGACACAAACAGACCGCATCGGCTAATGTTTAGACAGCACTCACAGTGTGCCATGCAATTCACACATCTAATCTGCAAAGCTGTCCCATGGGGTGGGTACCAATAGTGCCTCCACTTTATGGATAGGAATACTGAGGCGCAGCAGGGTTCGGTAACCTGCCCTGGTACCTGTTCTCAGCAATCCCCCAGGACCAATGGTCATATGCCACATCTACCAAATGTTCCCATAGTTACCTCCTGACCCAAGACCTGGTTGGCTGGCCACTTCTACAACAGGTGATCTAAAATGTAATCCAGTGTTACAGGATTCATTAAAATGATGGGATGTGATGGCCAAACTCTTAACTAATACTTATTGTACTCATTCATTTATTCATTCAACAAATTTCATCAAGCACCTATGATACACAGGGCATTGGGCATGGGGGGTATAGCTCCTCTCCAGCCTATTTATGATTTTCTTTGGTGCTTGGCACAGAGTAGGCACTCAAAAAAGTTTCATGGAGGATCCAAGGATTTAAGGCTTCCTTTACAAGCATGGGGCAGATTGTTACCTGCCATATAACTGCCAGTAGCATCAGGCTGCTGTTATTTTTATCTTTGAAAATGAAAGACCTCAAGATCCAAAGCCCTAGGAAAGGAATCCCTGAGGACACTGAACAGAGGCCTTCTGCTCTCTGCTATCCCCCATGAGTGTTATTCAGCTACAACACCTGCTTTCTCTTCTCTAAACTCAAACCAGTGAATTGCAAGACAGTTTTGTAAGAACCTAATTAGCTCAATTTACGGTATAATTTATTGGATCTAGGAACAGTTCTGTATATTCCAAGATACACAGATGAAGTTAAAATTAGAACCAAGCCCCTTGTGTTTGTTTCACTATGATGAAGAGCACATTGGTTTTAAGCGGACACCTGACTCACAGTTAACTGACAGCAGGTGACAGAAAGTCTGCTCCAGCCAGAGTAGAGCCCACCTTTTGCCCTAAGTAGCTCCCTGGGATCCTGTCAGTGCCGTTGGGGCGGAAAGGAGCTGCTAGGTTGTTCGTTTGGGTCTGATGACATAAACCGAAATGCTGCAAGATACATTGGTGGGAACGTGTCTTTGACGCATTTCATAAAACCAAGGACACTTGGAATTCTCAGAGATTAGAGTCCAGCAACTTCCATTTACAAAACTCAGAGCATAAGCATTTGCCTAAGGCCCCAGGGTAGCTAGCAGAAGAGCCAGGGCTGGAACTCAGGTCTTAAAAAGTACAGCAAATAGTTAATAATAACAATCATGAGAACTATCATTAATTGAAAATTTACCATGTGCATGACACAATGCTAAGCCTCATTTCTCACACTGCTTCATTTAATTCTCCTAAAACCCCTGTAAGTTAGAAATAATGAACGATAATATCATTTATTCCCATTTTACACTTGAGGCAACTGAAGCCCAACGAGGTTAAGTAACTTGCCCGATATCACAGAGCCAGTAAATAGCAGAACAAGGTCCAGATGCAAACCCAGGCCTGTTTCCAGAAATGGTAGCCTTCACCACCTTACAGGGCTGTCCGTAAAGGCTGTAAAGGATGCTGTTACACTTGGAGTACCCTCCACGAAAACTGGTGCTCACTGCCTTCAACATTCAAAGTGAAGCACTTCTGTTCCCAATCACCCAGATCCAAATGGGTCTCCTCTCTTCCAGCTGGCAAAACAGCTCTAACACTGAGCTCACTGCGGACATTTGCCAAATCTCCCGATTTGCGAACAGCCTGGGATGATTCCTCATCTGCCCCGCCCTCTCAGAGTGCAGAGCAGCAGTGCAATTACAGAGATGTCTTTTCTAAATGCACAAATTCATGCTGGTGCCTAGGGCAGCCCCGTCCAGCCCAGCTGTTAAAAGGACTCTGGTTCGGGACAGTGTTCCACTCAACCTCATCAAGTTAGAAGACAGGCAAGTGATACCCAGCCCTCTCAGGGGCCATTCTGTTCTGCAACTGTGGGGCCACCACCTGCCCTCAAGGGACCCTACGTCACAGCTTTCCCCACACCCTTCAGACGTCACCACGCTGAAACCACAGTCACCAACCTCCCTGGTTTGCCTGGCGCTGAGGAGATTCCTGGGACTTGGGACTTTTTTTGCAAAAAATGTTTTAGATTCAAACCCTGGTTTCACTATTAACTAGCCTTGGAACATTTGATCAACTTCCTTATCTCTCAACTTCAACTATAAAATGCAGTAGTACTACCCAAAGCCTAGGGTGGTTGTGGGAATCAAATGAAAATGTAGCCTAGCCTGGTAGATGGCCCTAAACTGTCCATGCGAAAAGTCACAGGCCTGGATCCTACCCCTAGTTCTGGCCACCAAATGAAGGGCCTCACCTTGAATAAGATCTCCCTTGGCCTCAGATTTCCCTTGGTCAGGCCAAGGGCTAAAACCAGGTGGTCTTAGTTTCTTCCAACTCTAAGTTCCCAGTTTCTAGGCATAGATTAGTGGGAAGGCTCCCTGGAGAACCATGGGTTAACTAAGTCCTGGAGAAGAGTGTGGGTGGGGCAGTGGGGTGGAAGGGGCAGGAGGAGAGGCACCCAGAGGAGCAGTAAGGGGGAAGGAGGGCGAGAAGAGGGCGGACCCAGGAGAGGCTGGGAAACAGTCTTCCCATCAATTTCTTCCCGGTTTCCAATCCACTACCCAAGGCTGGCATCCTGGTTGGGACAGAGAAGTTTTTCAAGTGTTAAAATGCCATCTACAGATAATAATTCATAATAATTATTATTATTATACAAAACTGGGGCCCCCTCCCCTACAAACATCTTCTATGGAAGCAGAACTAGTGGTCCCTAGCTCTGGGGGGGGCTAAAAGGGCAGTTCTTGGAACAGCCCCTCTCGCCTCAGAAACTCGGGGCCTGTGATTCCATCGGGAGGGAATCAGGGTGAGGAGCTCTCAAGGGGCAAGAACCCAACCTCTGCCTGTCAACCCTGCCTTCAGCGATTATTCATACTCGTCAGAGTTCACCATCGCCTCTGGATCATCACTTGGGTTTTAAGACGCAGAGGAGGAAATCCCCTTGGGGTCACTCACTAACGGAACCTCATTTAGCTGTTCTGACTAGACTTCTGGAAGGAATACTCAGAACTGGAGGAAAGAGGAAGAAGAGCGAGAAACTGATAGGAAGGGCGGGAGGGGTGGGAGAAAGGTATGAAGCCCCCAGGGTTCTCTGACATCACAACTTGGCTTAGAATCGGCACAGAAGGAACTAAGTCCTCACAAACACTGTCTGCAGCTAACACATTTTTTTTAATTTTAAGTATTCAGGAATCTGTATCTCTGTGAGGTTTCATTTTATCTCAACGAACCTGAAACACTTTGAATTCAGTGTGTGTTCGGCACATTTACACGTCCAGACAGGCCCAGGGCTTTGCATTCCATGTTTGCTCCCGCCCAGCAAGGAATTAAGAATCAAAACTCATGTTAGGAGTCTGAGGGGTCCTCAGCCCCCATCTGACCACTCCCACTCATTTTAAGAGGATAAGACGGGGCCCAGCAAGGGGACAGAGTGGCCCAAGGTCCCACCGCAGGGCTGGGAAAGCAGGGTCAGCCCTGCCCCCTCCCAGGCTAGCTTATCCCCTCCAGCTCCAAGTCCCTGGTCGCCAAGCCAAACGCCTGTCTTGTTTGCCCCTTTCTACATGCTCTGCCTAAGCGCTTGGCGCATAGTAGGAATTAAGCCCAGCTGTGTCAGATGAGTGGAAAAAAAAAACAAAACAGCAGGTCATGTGAAATGAGGGTTTAACCAGAGATACTTTTTCTGCTAGAGTAGGGCATCAAGCCAGACCAGTTACTAATAGCAAAAGAACAAAGAAAAGAAGTTAGACATTTATTAGCTAAGAAACTTTCTCAAAATGATTTAATTGGCCTTCTAAGTCAAAGGAATGAAAACATACGGAAATATAATGCCAAATTAAATTATTCATTTTTGTGGAACTGTGATGCGCTTTAAATGAATTCTACACTCAGTAAACGTCAGCCTTTATTACCGTCCCGCCCCTCTTCCTCACAACCATCCAGGAAGAAGGTGGCATTGTGCCCATTTTAAAGACAAGGACACGGAGGCTCAAAGAGGTTGAAGAATTTGCCTTTAGACACCGTTAATGAGTGGTAGAGCTCTCCCCCTCTGCACACTCTCCCCCAGTTCTCTGAAATGAGACGAGATACAGATTCTAGATGTCAGGAACTAGAAGAGGCCACACAAAAAAGGCAGTCTTGACTAGTAGCCTGTGTTCTCCAAGCAGGGCTTCAGATGCTTTGCACAACGTCCAGCACACTTGTATTTGCAGGTGACTTTTCAGGAGCCTCACAACACAGCGGTTCTGCCAAAGCTATCATTAAGTATTTTCAAACTTAAATTTTCCAATTCCTGTTCCGTCTTTCTCAGTCCCTCCAACAGGGACAACCCAGAGCCATTCGATACTATTTCAGATCTGTTTCTCCTTATGGGAGACCCTACAAGCAACCGCTAAAGAGTACTGAGGAATTTGGGGTCTTATTGGATTTGGGAATAATCTGAACCCTTGTGACAGCCAGTTCCCATGTCAGAGTTGTCAGAGTCTCCTCTCCGCCTGTGACCGCCTCACAGCTCCTAATGCTCAGCCTGTAGAGGTGGCTGAAGATCTAAAGTGAATTATACTTTTGGCAGACAAAGGTCAAGGGCATAAATCTAAGGATTAGGTGAACGCACTTGATAACTCTGGATGAGAAAAGGCACATCCTCATCTAAGAGCCAGGAGATTTACTGTCATAGAAACTTTGCACTGAGAGACTCTGATACCCAGCTTTGAAGACTATACCACACACATCACATTTACCTGCTGGGAGAAGAACCACCAAAACTTGGGCCATCAAATCTGTTCACCAAAACCAATGGCTTCCGCGATCAACCCACTCCCTCTTTTAGACAATTATGGCTGCTCTGTAAAACCTGCTCAGAGCAGAGGGTCATGCTGACTTCCAAAAAGCACAAGGTCCCTGCCCAAGTGCAAACCAGCTGTCAACCTGACAGGTGGACGCAGACTCCCGCGCATCTAGCACAAGGGCCTTCTGAGACCATTGGTCCAAAGGCCTTCACACAAGCAAAGGGCTGGTATACACGGTTGGGGGGAAGTGCCCTCAGAACTGGTTCTGGCCGAGGGAGAGAAATGGCAGGATGCAAAGCTCCAAAATGACCTTCCTGACCTGTAAAGCTTGCTGTCCCCCCACTGGGAAAGCACAGAAGCAGTGACAGGAAAGAATCAGAGGAGAGGGAAGAAGAGGAGGTGCCAGACATAAAAAATTAACAAACCCACCCGAGCCCCAGGTCATTTTACGGGGGAGAAATGATTCATTCCCCATCACACAGCTAGTTAAAGGCAAAGCTGTGGCTATAAGGAGGGTCACCTGTCATCCGTTTCTCTGCACCCGGTTCATGTATGACGAACCGATATTTTCTAGTCTGTTTTTTTTTAACACTAGTTACAACTCATTGGCCCTTTGCACTCGCTGTTCCATCGACCTGTGATGTTCTCCCTGGACACCGACACACCCGCTCTCTTCACTCTCATCACATCATCAGCTCCCAGAGAAGCCTTCCCCAGCCACACTGCCTGACACAGTCTGTCTTCACATTCTCACTCTCTGTCTCTCCCCTGCTTTGGACAGACAGCCTTTCTTCTTCTTCAAAGCACCTATCGCTTCCTGACTTTTTATTTTAAATGCTTCATTGGCCTCAGCCCATCATGACTGCAAGACTGCAGGCTACCTGAGAGGAGGGACTTCGATTGTCTTGTCTGCCACTATATCCTCCATACCTAAACAGTGCTGAATTCAGGGCCTCAATGAATAAGTGAACAAATGAGCAAATGAATGAATTTGAGCTCTTTTTCCAAAGGATAGGAAACTAGACCATTTTTTAAATAGTTACTGTGATCCAGTGTCTTCCAAACTTGCCTGATAAGTCATCTGAGATCCTTGTAAACAAACATATACCCCTGGCCCCTCTGAATCAGGCTTTCCCAGAAAGCGTCAGGGAGGCTGGGATTTGAATGAGCACCCCAAAGGATTCATATCTCAGAGAGGTTTGGGGATGCGGGACCAGCCAGGTAGAAGAAATGGGGTGCACAGGGGGTGCACGTGCAGGACAAGAGGAGGAGGAAGAGAGACGTCAGCTGGGCCAGGGAGCTGAGGGGACTGCATGGAAGGTGTCACAGGGGATGTCCTTACAAGAGTTTGGTGGGGCCCGGCTGCAAGGGCGTGCTGACCGGGCCAGGTGTCTTCATCTCTTTATTTATACCTTCATGCATTCCACAAAGGATCTGAGACTGGGAAAGCATTCACTTGATTCTGTAGTCAAGATAGAGCCCTTGAGTAAGATTTCAAGGCAAGGAATACTACAAATGGGGTTTTGCAATTTTTTTAAATTGTGGTAACTTAAAATATACATAATATTTGTCTTATTTTTACTTTAAATTTATGTTTTAACTATAAAATATTTATTAAAAATAAAAACGTATACAAAATAAAATATACACAACATAAACATTACCAGATTAACCCTCTTTAGGTGTACAGTCAAGTGGTACTAAGTATATTCACCTGGCTGTGTAACCATCACCACCATCCGGCACCAGACTTTTCTTTATCGTTGCAAACTGAAACTCCACCCTCTAAACACTAACTCCCATGTCCCCTCTCTTTCCAGTCCCTGCTAACCACCATTTTCTGTTTTCTGTCTCTATGGATTTGACTATTCTAGATACTTCATATAAGTGGAATTGTACAAGATTGTTCTTTTATATCTGGCTTATTTCACTCAGAATGTTTTCAAGGTACATCCATGCTGTAGCATGTGTCAGAATCTCCTTCCTTTTTAGGACTGAATAGTATTTCCTTGTACAGATATAGCACATTCTACTTATCCAGTCATCCATCGATGGACATTAGGGTTGTTTCCACCTTTTGGACACTGTGAATAATGCTGCTATGAACACAGGTGGTTCAAATATCTGCAAGAATCTGGTTGAGTCCCTGTTGGGATTTTGCTCTCTAAGACATCTTACTGGGATGTGGAGTGTGAACCTGGGGTGGGTCGCTGAGGCTGCTGGGTGAGCACACTGGCTAGTGGCCTCCGAGCGGGCCCTGTGAGGACAGAAGTGGCCATGGCTGTGTGAGCCATGAACTGTACCTTGCAGCCCAGAGTCTTCAGTCGGCTCTTAACTTGAACCAGGCCTCACCTCAGAGCAGTGAACCCAGTAGACAGGCAAGGAGTTGGGAAGGAATGAAGCCACCTGGTAGAGTTTGGTTTTCAGAGTGAGACACATGAACTAGGTAGTAAGTGACTTGAGTCTGGGACATGGGTTATAAGAGCCCCTCCTCGGAGACAGAGCTCAGCTCCCCAACTCATGAAGAAATTTCAGGCTACTGTGGTAGTAACCAAAAATATTGCTGGAGGTGACCCCAAAATTGTTTGAGAGGGCAAAATTGTTTCTTTAAAAACCCAGCATGATTTCAAATTAAGCACAGAAAATGTCAAAGCAGGCCAGTGTATAGACACAAAAAGTAGACTAGCAGTTGCCAGCGGCCTGGGGTGGAATGGGAAGTGATGGTAAATAGCCATAAAGGCTCTTTTTAGGGTGATGGAAATGTTCTAAAATTAGATTGTGGTGATGGTTGTATAACTCTGTAAACATACTAAAATTCATTGAATTCTACAGCTAAAATAGGTGAATTTTATATGTAAATCATCTCAGTAAGGCTATTTTTAAAAATAGGTACAGAAATGTTTAAGAAAAAACCCATAAGATTAGTATTTTCAAGATTTTTGACCTTTTTGAGATCTAGCTTGAAAAATCAATATGAATGGATTAATTGAATACTTCAACTTGAGATTTTAAGTTAAAGTCTTCTTTCTAAGTTTACATATAATATCAGAGTACTTAAGAAACTGAAGTTTCACCGTATTTCTAAGTTTAAAGTATTGTATATATCATTTAAGTATTTGTTAATCAGGCAATTGGAAAACTCAAAAAGGGCATTAAATTTTAAATGCAACTCAAAATATTAAAAGAAAATGAAGTTTGTTGAAGGATCAAATATTAATCTAAGACTACCCTAAATATAACTTAAAACTTACTAGATTTATAAGTAGAAGAGTAAGATTTTCAAGGCTAGTTTCCTAGATTTGCAAGCTTTTTTCAGGAAGCTTTTTTCCTATACAACTGTTACCTTCAATGATATGAAGATGCTCACATGAACGGGGAATTAACAGAAACTGATACCTTCAGGCTGGTCTAAGGTAGGGAGCCTGACTGTGGGATGAAGGAGAACAAGCCCTTACCCCAAACCTCAGCACAAATTCTGTTCCTGAAAACCCCGGAGGTGCTGGGCAAATTCCATTGTTGAGAAACATAAGACATTGGGGGAAAATGCACCTTAAGGAATTGAAATTGGCAAATAACCTGAGAAAGCCCTCATAAATTACGTTTTACGTTCATTTAAATAAAACAAGAGAGGTAGCACCGCTCATATAGATCATATTAATTATAGTCTACCCACCTTGAGCGGGTAATTATATGCATTGTACAGCTAATTTTCATTTATCCTTCTTTGCCTGCTGGAGAATTTCTACTCTCCCCTGCAGTTTCCCTGGAATGCTTATAAATTTATTTTGCAGTGATGCAGATCATATGCCAAAATACTTGCTTCCCTCCGGCTGGTGCTCCAAATCTGATTTTACAACTTGGAGACATTTATGTCTGCCTCTGGGGTTCCCCCACAGCTTCAGAGACATGGAATAATGTGGCTGCCTGAGAAGGGAAATACTTTGAATAACCTTTATTTAAGCTACTCAAGCATGGTGGGGCATTAACCCCAAAGCTACTCTCACCTTTCGATGACAGAAATCTGTTCAGCTCTGTGCAAGATAATTTCACATTAATACTCGGGCTGTGCAGGGCAACCCTACCTCTTGCACAGAGTTGCACTCCTCCCAGCCACATGGACTCCTCGAAGGCCCAAGGGGTTGTCACCTGTCCTTTCTCTCTCTCAGAGTCACCAGGGCAAAACTTGAGCATGCCCAGGTTTCTGCTTTCTTTCCCTTTCCTCCAACCTGTCCTCTTAGAAGGCAGAAAAGGGACCCTGGCTAAGACCATGGTATAGTGGATTGTGTCCCTCCATAATTTCAGGCCCACTCAGATCTCAAAAAGGGACCTTTTTTAGAAATAGCGTCTTTGTAGATGTAATTAGTTAAATTAAGATGAGGACATACTGGACTAGAATTGGCCCTGAATCCAATCACTGGTATCCTATTAAGAAGAGGAGAGGAAAGCAAAACTGAAGGAACCACACAGCAGCAGATTCAAAGACTCCAAGAAGTGACTAGCGGTTACCAAAGGGGAGGGGTTGGGGAGGGTGGGGAGGGTGGGGACGGAAGGAGAGAGAAAGGCATTAAGGGGCAGTATAATTAGCAATCACCATATAGGTAGGTCACAGGGAAGGCAATGTAGCACAGAGAAGACAGGTAGCGACTCTATAGCATCTTACCACGCTGATGGCCAGGGACTGCAATGGGGTGGGGGTGGCAGGCTTGATATTATGGGTGAATGCTGAAACCAGTGGTGTTCGTGTGAAACTTTCATACGATTGTATATCAATGACACCCTAATTTAAAAAAAAAAAAGAAGAGGAGAGGACAGAGAGAGACACGCGCAGGGAGGCCATGTGAGGAGAGGTGCAGCTCGAGGCCCAGGAACACCACGGACTGCAGGGATACACTAGAACCTGGAAGAGGCAAGGAAGGATTCTTCCCTAAAGCCCTGCCAACATCTGGATTTGACTTCTAGCTTCCAGAACCGTGAGGAAGCTCACTTCTCTGGTCTTAAGCCACCCAGTCCAGGGCGCTTTGTTACGGCAGCCCTAGGAACTAAACCACATGGGTTCACGTCCTGGGTGGCCTTGGCAATAAACCCAGTCTCTTGGCCTTGCTTACCTCTCTGTAAAATGGGGATAACAACATGCCCACTAGAAGGGATGCTGTGAGAACTGAATAAATTAATCTAGGTCAGGTGTTTGGAGCAGCGCATGGCTGAGCGTGCGCAGTAAGCTCTAACTAACCACCATTCCTGATGCCCCGGCACCTTCCAATTATTCCCCGAGAGAACACCTCAAAATCCTCTTCCGCTCCAACCAGAAAACTCATTGTTATGTACATGATATATACACATTCATTTGTGGACACTAGATTACTTCCCGAACCAGAGAGGAACTGTGACGCTGTTAATGGATGGGAGGATGTGGTGATAGACGCCGGAGGTCTAACCCTTTTGGCTCTGCTCAAGGTGAGGGGGAGGCCGCTGCAGAGGCCGAAATGGGGCTGATGAACAGACGGGGTGTGTACCCTTCCTCCGCAGGGACAGCCAGGAAGAGATGACCTCCTTCAACGAAAGACAGCCGCACAGTAATAAAGAGCTGGAGCCTTCCAGGGCAGCGAGCTACCCATCTACCCAAACCCATGTTTTCATTTCCATATGTCTAGATGAGTTAAAGATGGGAAGTATCTTTTTAATTGTTCACTTGTATTATTTTCTTCTGACATTTTTCTGGCACAAGATGCTAACAGAGAGAACACTGATTTTAAAAATATCCCATAGGCACTATGTCACTGGAGCCATGAAGATGTTCAATTCCAGCATGTTCCCTCTTAGAAATAACACCAAGGGGGTAAGTCAACAGAAGCTAAAAAATTCTCTTCCTTGAGACCGTCCTGAAATGTAAGAGTTATCATTCCCATTTTATAAATGACTAAACAAATTCAGGAATGTGTTTGCCTAAGTCACAGAGCTAGTGACTGACAGATTCTGTAGGCTGGTATGGGTGGTAAATGTTTATTATCTCAGAGTGTTATCAATAGAGATCTACCTGATACTGGAAAGGAGGGGAAGCAGAACAGACACAAAACCCACTGAAAATCACCATTTTGCAACTCTGGGTCCATCCCGCAGTAAAACAAATAATGTGAAAACCTGGAAATGGGGTTTAAGTCACTTAGTAAAAGTAATAGAGCAGAGTAAACATACCTGTCTGACATGGCAAGGTCAAAATGTTGACACCGAAGTGTTCACACACACACACACACACACACACACACACACAGCTGGACAGAGTGGCTGAGGGTAAGCCCGACACACACACACACACACACACACACACACAGCGGGACAGAGTAGCTGAGGGTAAGCCCGAAGGCTGTTAACAATTCCTGCTTCTAATCCTGGCTCCTCTAACTAACCAGGTGCAATGCAAGTTTCTTAACTCCTCTGGATCCCAGTTTTCTCACCGAAGAGACGATAATAAAGAGACAACTTGCCTTAGAAGGTTATTAAGAGGATTACATGAGATGCGAGCACTGAGTCACTGCCAGCCATGATTCTCAGGCGCACATGTTGTTTTCATGTGTTTTTAATTTCTCTGCAACCAGGATACACCTTACAGTCGTAGCTTTCTCCGGTTTGATAAAACAGTAAACAATGAAAATGACGACGCACTACCCGGGTCCCTTCACAGATGATCCTCCCCCCCCATCTCCATCTCTCCTCTAGAAGCCCAAACCCTGGAAGGAGTGTGTTCCTGCCGGTTTTCTTTCTCTCTCCCTCTTTTTTCTCCCTCCCTCCCTCTCTCTCAATCTGCCGCAAGTTTAACGCTTTGTTTTCCAAGCCAAGACAAATATCCTCAAGTCCAAACAGCAGAGAGCGCAGCATCCCAATGCCCCACATCCCCTGAGGGCGTACCCCCAGCAGGGGTCCCCCCGGGGCAGCCAGGCAGCTCCAGGGTATCAGGACCCCTGCGGCAGCCGCATGCCGAGTCATTCATCACAACTCCAAGGTCCCTGCCCCGGTGTCCTGGACCCTGGATGGCAACAGAAATCACCACGCCTGGTGTCAGGCAGACCGGGGCTGGGGTCTGCAGCCATATTAATAAAGACCTTCTTTCAGAAGACCCAAGCTTCCTCCAGGTATCTGCCTCAGCCCTTGCTGAGGCCGGAAATCCCCGGGTTCCTTTAAATCAATGGTATCTAGTAACTCTCCAATGTTTGGCCATTAAATCAAATAATAACCAGCTTTCTCAAGATTTAAAAAACCACAACATCAAAAACAAATAGGGCTAGAATTTTCTCAATTATCAAGCTTTTCTCTCATACAACTTTCTTCAACAGTTGAGACAGTTGTGCTTGAATCATGAGATACACACACATAGATAACGACAGTATCAAAAATATTAATGGGATCACCATGACTTCCAGGTGACCCACCACCTGACCAAGCTTGAGGTTACTCCTCCAGCGGAAGGTACAGGAGGTCAGCATCCCTGGGAGCAGGACCCAGCATCCGTAGGAGGGAGGACAGAGGAAGCATGAGTTTATAAGAGGTTCTATATGGAAAAGGCTAATGGGAGAAGTAGGCCCCTGGAGGTCCAAGGTTAAGAGTGAGTGACTTCATAGAGAGGGAAATGTGGACAGAACTGGGGGGGCCACAGGAACAGCAGAGAAAGCCCTCTGGCCTTTCCCCCTTCTGATATCAATAAATGTAAACACTCAAGGCTTCACTTTTCATGAGTGTGTTGGAACCTAAAATTCCAATCTGTTCACTCAAGCAAGTCACCATAAGAACAATGAAAATCCCACTTCCAATCCAACTGAGCTTCTGAGGACCGAGCGCCCACTTCTTGACAAAAATCTCAGTCCATCTACATCATAGAAGCAGAATACAATAAATACAGGAAAAAAAAAAAAAAGAATTGGGTTCCCTACAATCTAGGAAGCTCTTTTAGGGAGATTCTAGCTCTGGTGTGGAGCCTGGAGGCTTGGTTACATATCTGTCTACCATTCTCTGATTGTAACTGACACACTCATTCATTGTTCTCTTAATTTATCCACAGTCTACATGACTATAGTACATAAGGGTTTAAAACTCCAACTGATAATAAGAAATTGAGTTTCATGGTATTAGGAAACAGGCAGTCTAATGTCTAACCTAATCGATCTAATTAACCCCCTTTTTTTATGTCCTGAACCTATTATACCAGCCTGTGCATAAAGTCAAAGCTCTTGGCTTTACTGTGACTGAACAATATCGAAACTTTAGTCAGATCCAAAAACCCATCTTTACTTTCAGTTTTCCTTTATACTCTGGCATAAGCTGGGACTCTTCCTTCTTAACAGAAACTGCAAGAAATATTTTATTCCCCAAACCCATAATGTACAGGGGAAAGTCACAATGATTTCTGCCTTCACTCCCCTAATGAAATAACTGAAGGGTCTTGAAAGCAAAAGGCAAATGGTTTTATTCCAAAAGCACAGGCTGTTTTCTTCAAATGTCCATCAGAAATACAAGGAACTGGTTACCCTGAGCTGCTCTTACGTGACCATTGTCAGTGGTCTTCAACTCCAGCACCGGTCCTGTGTACCTCCCAGTCAAAGCCGGCAGAGAGTAAGGAGGGGCCGTCAGAAGCAGCACATACTCGCCGTGTGGCTTTGGTCAGCTAGGTCCTGCCCAACAGGACCCTTAAACATTCAGTTCGCATCCCCAGTTATGTTTGGCCTAAGGAGACATTCAGGTGACTTGGTGCCTCTTGAGCACGGCTGGCTGGGGACAGTCAGGCAGCAGAATCAGGGCGAAGAGCCTGGGGAGCACGGCCCAGGGACACATCCACATACTAGCAATCGGAAATTACCCACAGTGGACTATATTTATTCTCTCGAAACATCCAGGATAAAACAGTAAGATAGCCCATTCCTGATATGGGAATGATAATAACAAATATCTGTTTAGCTGTCTGCCTGTTCCAATGGACCTCCCACACTCAGTACACTTATGAGGAAATGGAGGCTCAGGGACATAAATGACATTTGTGGGGGCACAGAGCTAAGTGGTAGAGCAGAGACTCAAATCCAGGGAAATCAGACACACATTCAGTCTTATCCCCTCTATATAACAGTTGCTTCCAACACGAAAGTTTTAAGAAGGGAGGACAGGTTATGCATTGAAAAACCTTATTCACTGAGCGGCCACACTGTACTGGGAACACAGAGGTGAACAGAGCCCTCGAGCATCTTTCCTGGTTCTTTACAGGTAACAGGGAAACAGATGCATATAATCAGGCCCCTTACCAGGTACACTGGCACTGACTCATTGCCCCTTCCTTATGGCAGAGACTGAATTAAATTCCTTCTTGTATCTCCTGCTTGGAGTGGGGCTAGTGCAAAATAAGTCCTCAATAAACATTTAGTTGTTAACCAATTAATTAATCTAACTCTACATCTGAGACAATTGCACACCAGGAGGGCCCAGGACCTTCCTAGTTTTTATTCAGGAATGGGAAGGGTCTGGCTCTCCCATGGTAGTCTCTCTGCAAGTAGTACAGCCAGCTTTCCATTGCCTCCTCAGAAATTCCTATCACAGAGAGCTCTGTTGAGTTCTTTCTGTAGCTTACATCCGAATCACTTCCCAGCCTGAAAGGACAGAGACTAAATAATATCAGACAGGACTTCAGACTTCTGGGAAAGGATATGCCATGCCAGAAAGCTGATGACTCAATTTTCCACTTTTTAACCAGCTGTGCTGCCATCCTAGAGAGCGAGGCAATGTGCCCAGGGCTCTCACCAGAACGGAGGCAGGGGTTCTAAAATGTAATCAGGAAGACAAAGATCTTAGGAAAGAAACTCAAAGAGACAGGTCTGCTCAAAAGCAAAGAATAATCCTACCCAAATACAGGAAAAATAAAACAGAGAAAGCACAAGACATATAAATGAACTTGGAAAGACCTCCCAAGTCAGGAAAACTTCTCTTTAGGTTTATCATATTGCAAACCAGCTAGTCCACCGAAGCCAGAGTTCACGGACAGGACAGTCTGATGCAGTGGGAAGTCAGTGGGCTGGCGACCAGGAAGCCAGTGTGTCGGACTGAGCTTCTAACTAGCAGTTTGACCTTGGGTCTCAATATCCTCCTCTTTAAATAAGGGGTATTACGCTATATAAGATGCAAAATTCCATACTTCTGTAAGTCTCAGGCCACTGGTTGACCCAGTGCCGTCCCCTCCGCTGCTGTGAGGTCCACCAAAGTTCCGTTGGCCATGCACTCCACCACCCAACAGGCCAGGTTTTGCAGGCCTCCTCAAAGCATGGTAACCACAGAAATACACACAAATGCACCAAAAAATGTAAATGGGTCACGAGTGCTCTTACACTTACAAAGTCAGCAGTGGGAAATGTAGAAGGAGATTGTCTACAGATCTTTTGTTGGCAGGTAGTTTAAAAACAACAACTCTCCCCTTAAATATAAAAAGGCCCGTTTGTTTGGTTCTCAACCACATGGGTCTTGAGTCGGCAGCATTTGAAACCCTAGTCCCAGTCATGACCGTGGGTTGCCTCTTGCATACACACACACTGGAGGGACACTTGGGTTTTACACACAGATATCCTCTGTCCCGCCAGGGTAGCAGGGGGGCAGGGGAAGTTGCCCTTGGCACTGACCAGACAATGAACTCATCATTCTGCCTGGCTCGGAATCAGAACTTGAGCATTAAACATAGCTCACCAGCAGCTCAGACTGGGGTTAGGTTGCTCATAGGAAAGTCAGGCGTGGGAATGCTTACTAATAGGTAATAATTTACCCTATCAGCCCAATAACCCCCAACGCTCCACTGTCATCTGAGAACAGTTATTAAGCACCTAATGTGTGCACAGCTCTTCCTCCCCTAGAGTATTCCAAAGGGAACCCTCTAGATTGGGCTGTATGCACAACCATGTGAATGTACTTAATACAACTAGAAAGGGTTAAAGTGGTAATTTTATGTTATGGAAATTTCACCACATTTTTTTTTTTTAAGATACACAAAAAGCAGTTAGGCTGCAGTCCTCAGACACACCTAATCGCACTGATGCAAAATAGAAACACTCAGCCAGTGAGCTATTTCCAGCATGAGCCCAAACTGTCTGGGGCTGATGATAATAGCCTCTCCCCTGGCCAACGTAACCATGGTCTTGTGTTTAAGCATCACACCTGGAACCTTAGAGTGAAGCCAAGTCCATTTCCACCCCTCTCGGGGTCTCAGTACTGAGACCTAGACAAGTGAAGGTTCTCCAACCCGAACGGCTCTCAGGACCACCAGGGGGAGGTCAATGCAGGCCCCACAGTCAAGACTCTGATTCAACAGGCCTATTTAGAGGCCCAGGAATCAGCCCTTTTAAAAGAATCCCGGGTGATCTGGGGTATATTAAAGGGCCTGGGAACAAGGAGCTAAACACAATGAAGTAGATGAACCAGATGCAGCCCTTGCGCAGGCTTTAGAAACACCCAAAGGGCTGTGGCCACAGGGACCGCCCCAGCTCCTGCTCTCCAGGCTAAGGTTGCCCAGTGCTCTTTTCCAACTTCAAGGAGGCCCTTGATTTGGAGTCCTTGAACAAGTCAGGGCAAGGCACGCACAGGGTACAGTTCTACCACCTTACCCGGTGTGAGTGGACGGTCAGGCAGGACCAGAACACCCAGATTCCAGGCCCAGCTGTTCTCCACTGCGCCTCAGTCTTCTCCCTCTGTAAGATGGGCCTGCAGATACCTGCTCTGGCTGCCCCAGGGCTGCCGTACAGGGTCAGCCCCGTTCTCCCAGCCATGTGACCTTGGGCTCTTTACATTCCACCTCTCCAGACCTCAGCTTCCACATCTTTAAAGCGGGAATAAAAACAGTACTTAGCTCACGAGTGTTCTCAGGAGGACTAAATGGGCTAATGCTAGAAAAGCACTTAACCCAATCAGTAATATGCACACAACGAATGCAAGTAGTTTAACTATGATCACATTATGAATATAATGCATGCAGATGAGCTTGGGAGGGAATAAATCTAAGCGATGGCAGTGTTTTTTGCCCTTTTATTATGAAAAAAAAGGCCAAAATGTGTGCCTGCATGCATCCACCCTGTGATTACGAATCATGGTCCTTTGGCTTGGAGGTGACGAGGGTTTTAGAGACGTCAACCCTTTTATTTCAAATGTGAGTTTCTCCTCTGTCCAGGCAGGAGGCCAAGGGAAACCTCAATAAATAATTATTGAGCACTGCTGAGGGTGGGAAGCCTGCGTGGCCCTCCTGATAAAGGCCCCAATTCTGCAGCTTACGGGGCCGGCTCCGTTGGAAGGGAGCCACTCGGTGCCTCGGTGGTGCATGCAGGAAGTCGGCAGACTGTCCTCCACCTCACCCTACCAAACGTCACCTGCCAGCCACAAACAACTACCCACAGGTCTCAGAACACAGCCTGGAACTTCCATTCCTTTGAGCAGTGAAGCTGTTCCTGCTTCTAGAACTTTCTATGCTTTCTCGATCGCCTTTGCCTCAGCCAAGACCCTCTTTGCCCAGATTATCACTCCGGCCGTAGCTCGAGTGTCCCTGCCCTGGGGAAGCCTTTCCCAGCTTTGATGCCATTATCCTGTTTGTTTTCCCCAGAGCACTGACCCCTACCTGAAGGGACCGCATCATGGCCCCCTGCCCCTGAAAATCACTCTCTAGGGGACCCCTGTCCTGCTCACTGTGACAACAGGGCCTGGCGTATCACAGGTACTCCGAAAACACTTGCTGACTGAATCCCACATCCCATTTAGGGTGAACACACAGCCCGGGCACTCGGGGACTGTCCACATCATGCCTGAGGCCCTGGAGTCGTTGGTAATAATGTCTCCTTTCACTCTACGAAATGGCTGGGTTTGATGATAAAGCTTACACCCCTTGTGATGAGAGATGATACAGCCAGGGGTTGGGAACCTGGAAGTTCTAGAATCAGACAAATTTTGATATCTGTCCCAAGCTGTCACTTCCTACCACATGAGCCTCAGCAAATCGTAATCTTCTGATAATAACTTGTAGCATTTTACAGCAACTGAAAAATAGTGGGTATAAGCACTTGATACATGGCCCATAGTAGGCACCCATAAGTATTATTATTAACCATAATAATAATGTTTGTCCTCTTAAGACAGACTACAAAGTCCACCACCTATTAGCTATGTGACCTTGGCCAGCTAACCTATCCTCCCGGCCATTTTCTAATTTTCTAAAAGGAGAAGAAACTTCCTAAACTCACAGGGTTGTGGTGAGGATGAGATGAGATCATACGGGCGTCTGGCATATCCTGAGCGCTCCATAAACAGCATCGGATAGTAACATCCATATTACTGCCTTTTCCTCCCAAGTTCATGAGCTCCTTAAAGGCAAGAACCCTATATATTCAACAATAGGCGAAACCCCATTTTTCTGGAAGGAAGGAAAGGAACAGTCTCCTTTTTGAGGTCATCCACGCCCACCACCGTCCAGCCTGACTCCTGATGTGAGAGCGAGGGTAGACGGGACACAGAGCGGGTGGCCTGGCTTGGTTGCACAGCACCGCAAAGGTAGAAAGAATTTGCTGGGAGTATGGAGAGTTTGCAGATGGCAAAATCCCCAGCTGCTCACACACCTACTAGCAGAGGGGGAGGCTTGTTAAATGTTAAAAATGAGTCAACTCGCTCTTTCCCAGAGGACAAGAACAACAAGGAAGTCGTGATAAGGAGAGGAATAAACAGGGAGTGGGTGAGGGAGAGAACAGCACCTGAGCCCAGCTCTTGTGGCACTTGACCCCTTGAGCGTGGGGGTGGGCAGGGGGCGGGGAGGAGGCCACTGATTCAATTGGGCTGGATCACAGCCTCGCTCGCAGACACTCATTTCATAATCCCCTGACACCACCAGGGAGATCAAGCCCGGGGTGTGTCGGTTTGTAGGCTGTCAGATATGTCAAGACCGTTAACCGTTTCTAAGTTGGGCAGTTTGGCAGAACACGTCGTGGAGCTCCTCATACGGCCACCTGCTTTGACTGCAAAGGGTTTCTTTCGCAACCTTGTGCTCTTCCACCAAATGCAAAATCAGATTATGAAGCAGTAAAAAGAGGGCTGCCCTGAGCGCTGGACCTCACCGGGGAAAGCCCAGCGTTGGGGCCACCAGCACAAGGTGGCCGATGGAACCCGTACCATATCACCTTCAACGCCATGACTTACCCCCAGGGGTCCAGGAGCTGGGCAGACGGATGGACAAGGTGCCACTTGGGCACCTTGGAGGCACCCAAAAAATGTGGTCCCCGAATTCCCAGCCTAGAGTGCCCCCCACTTCATTATCTTCTTATCCCAAGCTTAACATTTCGATTTCCAATTCATCCAGCCAGACTGCTGTGCCCCCAATTGCCTACGATGCGCTCAGCCTCGGGGCTACAGGTCGGGAGACCACCAAACGGAATCAGACATCCCCTGAGCTCTTCTTGAAGTTTTAAAGGTAAACTGCCCAGAACAGAAAATTGAGAACAGAAGAGAGACTGGTCTGTAAGCACACCATCTACAAGTCCTCATGATGGTTCCTTTAAATAAATCCAAGAGCATGTATTTGTCCTGTGCCTTTTTATTTTTTCATTCAGAATATAAAACATTCTGAACAACTGAGGGGTCTCCTACCCTGAGCTCTTGTAACGAATATGGCAACCCCAGAAGGGTTCTCTACCCCTAGAACTTCTTCCCCCAGAATAACCAAATAAAGAAGTCTGTCTTGGTTTGTTTAATAAACCAGTAGTTTTACTTATGTGTGTGGAATGTGGAACCAGACTATTGAATTTCAATCCTGGCTCCGTGACCCTAGGCTGGTTACTAAAACTCCCTGTGCCTCACTTTTCTCATCTTTAAAATGAGAATAACAGTAATACTTACTTCTCAAGACTGTTGTGGGGATTAAGGAGACTTTTAAGTATTTCTTTTATTAAGTAAATAATAAATGTAGCTACATACATAAGATAGCATTGCCTTGAAGAGCCAATAACTTACTTCTATTTTAAATATCTCCAAGGGTAGGTTTCAACTTTTACTTTAGAACTAGAAAAGCAGTATAAAATACCAGTTAAGAGCACAAACTATAAAACCACACTGCCTGGGGCTGACTCCTGGCTCTGCTTCTTACTTTCTGGGTGACCTTGGGCAAGTTACTTAACCTCCCTGAGACTGTTTCTTTTATCTATAAAATGGAGCTAATATTGCCCTCAGGTTTAAGTGAATTAATAAATGCAAAGCACCTACTAAGTAATGGCAAAGTATGACAGTTTGCTGTTTTCACTGTATTTCTAGGGGAGGTCCCATCAGTAAATCCCACAGCCACATTTGTAAAATGTCACAGTGACATTTGAAGTCCCAGGAAGCAACTAGATGGCCAGCCATGAGCCACTCTCAGCCATCTTAACTCTGTTCAAAGTACTGAATAATAGTCCATCAGTAAAGGTGCAGCAAACAAGATGCAATTAAAATTGGCCCAGCTTGCTGCTCAGTCCCCCTGTTCCCATCCACAGCAGGTCTGAGAGCTGAGGGGTGGGGACAGACAAAAGGGCTGGCAAACCTAGATACCTCTGGCTGTCCCATGGTGATAGCAGCTACTGGACAGCAGGGCACCCACAAACTGCAGGAGGAGACCTGACTCATTCCCCAGCCAAAGCACCGGATGCAACAAAGCAAAGAGACTCCAGCCCCTAAACAGCAGCTCTGGTCACAGGGCCCAGCCCAACTTTGAATCCTGGTGTGCAAAGGAACAAATATATACTGGTCTTTCCCCATGGTGACCTGCCTTGGGAAGCCACAAATGCATGGATAGGCATGGCCGCCAAATCTTCCGCACAGCTTCTGGTGTGGGCTAGGAACCCCACTCACCATCTGTGGGAGTGACGCCAAAGATCTGCAGGAGAGCTGGCACCCGAGGGGAACCTGGGGCTGTCTCCCTGGGGACAGATCATGGCAACATAGGGCGATGTGAGTGAGCGGTGCTATGGGCCATCAGTGGAGGGACTGCTGGGTGTGTCCTGGAAGAGAAGCTGGATCTTCAGGAACACCAGGAACTGGAAAAGGAGATAGGAAAAGAGAGGCAATGCCACAACCCAGGCTCCCAGGGAACACCTTTCTATTCAGAGAGAAACTACTCATTTAAAACAAACCTTTCTCTGTCTCCTAAGAAAAGACTAAATTTTCTGCCAGATCTGATTGAAATTCAAAGGTATTTTGTAACTGCACTTCCCTGCCTACCTAAAAATGTCCCGACTTGTCAGTCATCCTCAATCGCAGATGCATTTTGCCTGTTCCATGTGACATGGCTCAGACTCACACAGCTCTGTTTCCCAAAGGTTCGTGTGCAACTGTAACATAGCTGGCTTAAGAGGCTATGATATTTTATCAATGTGATAGTGTACTTTACTCATTAGGGACATCAGCAAATTTTGCCTCTGGTGAATTGGTCCTGATGGAGAATCTCAGATTTAAAGGAACAGGAAGAAAAAAAACTGTGTGTGTGTGTACATGTATATATACATATAAATACATATGAACATATATGTGTATGCACATAAACTTTGTTAAGTGTACAGGTGTGTTTACAAGTGTATATGAGTGTATGTTTTAGCCCACGTAACAAGAAGACCTGCCTTGAGCTGGATACTCGAGGCTCTGGACCTCAGTTTCTCAACTGCAGAGGCATGGGGTTTCTCCAGCTCAGGCGTGGTGGGGCAGGATTTCAAGGCTCCATTCAGGTTCAGACAGAGAGAGGTGCTGGGATCCACTGGGAATGCCCCCTGTTCACTAAGGAAAGATGGGAGGTAGGTTTGCCGACATCTGGAACAGCTCAAAGGATGCTCTCGATGGTTTTAAGACCCAAGATAATCATCTGAGCCCCAAATAGGATATTTTAGAATCTCTAAAGGCCTATTAATTCAAACGCTCTGAGCACTGAGTTATAAAAGCCACCCTCATGGGTTCGAACCAGACCCATGAGAAAAAAAATGGCTGCAAAGAGAAAAAAAATGCTGTTGGCGTTGAGAAGATCCTTTAGGAACCTGACTCCACAAGCTCCCTGTAAGCACGGGCCACAGGCCCCCAGGCGGCAGTCACGAGGTGTCTCCACCTGGATCCAGTGGGATGGAGGAACTGTCCCCAGCATTTTTACACAGCTGTTGAGTCACAGTAATAACTTTTGTGAGAGTGTAAAATTATTTCCATTATGAACAGCTTTCACTTTATAGACAGACCCCCTCCCACCCATGCAACTTAGAAAAGGAGAGGAAAAAGGGGAACTTCACACAAGTGACAATAATGACTTGTATGGAGTTTGAGACAGAACTTAGAAGAGGGAGCAGAGAAACCTCAAGACCTGCTGGGAACATTCTAGATTCCCATTAGAGTGGTGACACTAGAGTCACATGTTCAGGTCACACAGCCAGTGAATGGCTTCTGAGCCCTGTTGTTCTACGCTGCAGTAATGCCACAGTGGGCCCAGAGGGTCTGGACTGTTAACAGACCCTATGAAGTGAAATCAAAGAGGATGCACAAAGGAAAATGAATGTGGTTCCCACACTGCCCATCCCAGTCCTCAGAGACTCCGTAAACATGGCTCTGGGGGTTTCTGTCCCAACTCCTTGGCAACCATTTCCATTCCTCCCAGTTTGCCCAGCGGAGGGATATGTGACAGCTGCTGGAGACAAGAATGGCATCCTGAACTCCTTTATCTCTAAGAGATGATCTGGGACCAGTCCAATATCAAGGGACTGCTGAGAACAACAAATTACCAACCGCAGAGTGCCCTAATCAGCCATTCCTCTGGGCCCGGGCACCTCATTCACTCACTGCCCTGCCCCATCCCCTCACCCCACCCACCCTCACCTGCCGCTGACTCCTCGGAAACTGGTGGCCAAGAGTCTTGCTGCTGGGGGCATTCTGAGTAGGCAGTTTACTGAATTCCTAAAACAATGAGGACTGTACAAAGTGGTCTCTAGAGTCCCATCCAGGATGGGAGTTCAGAGACATCGGTGGCTGGTTCTGACTACTACCACCATTCACCACCAGGAAGCCTCATGTCCCCACCATCAGAGGACTCCCCCCTCCCGGGAGTGAAAGGCAGTATCTTACTGGGGAGAAAATAATAACATTGGCAAAGGATCACTGATTCCCATCTCAGACAATTCCATCCCTAGGCAGACTTGGGGAGAAACTGAGTAAATGAGTAAGATTTGATGGGACTTCTGTGGAGAGGGAACTGGGCTCCAAAAGCCTTGAGCAGTCAAGGGCAACAGGGACCCCATGATGCAAATAGCAGTTAAACATTTTACACACCTACTATACACTGGGCCCTGCAATTCAGACTTCAGAAGCACTGTCTCATTTAAACCTCCGACGAACACGAAGAGGTAAGTACTATTATCCCTCCTTGTAGATAAGGAACTGAGTGCAGGAGAGTCGGTGACCTGCCCAAGGCAACACACTGTTCACTCATCCCTTCCACACGCGTTTACTTCCCAGGTGCCCCAGGGCCCTGCACCAGGGCAGGAGCCATAGAGTAGGGGGGCTGGGACCCAAACCTAAGCATTCCGATACCAGGTTTAAGACCCCAGGTGGCCAGATCCACAAAGGAAAATGTCACGTCAGCTGAGCCATGAAGACACAGGGGGAGGGCCCCAGGGAAACACAGGCTAGCCCCCTCTGGTCTATGAAGCTGCAGGAACGGTGGGGGGCTGGAGGGAGACCCGGTCCCGCTGGACAGTGTTCCAGGAAGGCAAGGCCTCCCTCCTCTCTGAGTCGGCCTGGTCCTTGATGCCTCCTCGGGGTCTCCACATAATAGGATCTCAGCCTCCACCCACACCTCAGTGGTGTCAGGCCCCCAGAACTCCCCACACAGCGGGGAGCCAAGAGCTGACGGTGGAGACGACAGAGCACTCCCTCCGTGGGAAGTATTCGCCTGCCTCCCACATTCCAAAGCCCGGCAGAGCCTACGTTGGGTCCTTCTTGACTCACAGCCCCACCCACCCACCAAAGAGCCCCCTTCGCATGCAGTAAAGACCACCAAGCGCAAACACCCACCCTACTTCCACTGCCCCAGAGCCAGGCCACACCAGGCCTGAGACGGGTGGGTTTGTTTGCTGTCAGTTAATCGTGGAGGAAATCAAGTTCTGGGTGGCCAGTTAGACTTGTGGAAGAAAAGCCCGTGATGGTGACTGAAGAATCTGTGCATAAAGCAATGGAGGCAGTCAAGGTAAACAGAAAATGTTTTAAACTTACAGTATAGCTCGAGAAAGACAAAAATGAATGAGACAAAAATATCTGACCATTTTTAGGAGCACACAATCCCCTGAAGGAGTGTGAAAGGATGATAATGGTAGAGATAATAACATTTTGATGTTTTCCTTCATGCTGGACGTGATCTAAACTCATTAGATGCTGTCAACCCCCTTAAACTTCCCAAGAACCCTCTGTGAAGTGGGTTCCATCATGCCTGATTTTACAGCTGGGAGACAGAGGTGTCAAAATGTGAAGCAAATGTACAGTGGAGAGCCAGAAATGCCTCTCTCGCCCATTCTGTGTGTCAAGAAGGTGCCAGAAGGCAGATGCACATTCCCTATGAGCTGTCACTTCAATTGCCTATTTGAGGTGTGAGAATTCAGTGTGACAAAGCAATGTCCCTCCTCATGCTAGGGTAGGGTGTCCAAAGGTGCATCCTGGGCACAACTCAGCTGCATGACCCTGGGCAGGCCAGGTAACCTCTCTGGTCTTCAGCATCCTCATCTGTTAAGAAGAAGGCTGGACTAAATAATGCCCAATGCCCCCTTGAGCTCTAAAATCCTGCAACTAAACCAGGACACAATAACTTTCACTGATTTATAATTATAATTAGCCTGATACCATTGAGAAATATGTATATGTTTCTGAATTCTGACCAATCTGTAAATAGGGAAGCTCAGTGGCTTTAGCCATAGCAGACTTCTGCTCAGTGAAATTCTGTTCTGGTCCGGGCAGTGCCGGAGGTGAGCAGGCCCTGGCAGGCCTGGGCCCCTGCACTGTTTCCTGTCATAATAACTCAGGGGCAGGGTGAAGATGGTCTCGTTTCCATTTGTTTTCACAGAGCTACAGGTGACCCCAGAGGCATTCAGTCTGAATTCCATGGTGATGTTATTTCCTAATCATATCCATCCACCTGAAGCTGGTTCTCCTATCCCTGCCACTCTACCTCGGCCTGACCTCATGTCACCAAGAGCCCACCCTGCAAAGCCTGCTTCTTCCAATGGATTCCACTCTGTAGCCAATAACACAGAAGACCACCAGGAAAAGCCTCAGAGTCACCCCCAAATCAGCAGACTTCCTGGAAATGAGGCCCCAAGAAGGGACGGGGCAGAAGCAGCACCAGAACTGAGCAATAGAAGGTACCGAGAGCATGCACTCTGGGGGCCGACAGACTCCCATTAAATCCTTCCCCTGACCTCTCTAAGCTTCAGTCTCCCCATCTCAAAAATGGGCCTTAGGAGACTGATGGGAGGATCTAACTGGAAATGGTGTGCGTGACGCACAGTGGCTCACACCAAGCAGGCCTTCGAGAACAGTAACAACAACAAAAAAAAAAACAGAAAATATGGGGTACTGTTTCCATCAGACTCCAGTAGAGTAAAATCATTTCTATTTCAAGGTTCACAAATATCTTTAATTTTACTATGGCAGAGACTTGTTCCCCCAAAAGCTGATCTCAACTTCCATCACAGGATCAGAAACTGAGTCAGGCACTCAGGCATCTAAATTAAAAACAAGACTTCTCAGCTTCCCTCGCAGGGAGAAGCAGGCCACACGACCCAGTTCTGGCCACTGGATATGAGCGGAAGCGCTGTGTCAACTTCTAGGACATGCCAGCCTTGAAGGGATACAAATGTGGTGCAGAGCCATCTAGGGCCATGTGGCTGACGTCAACACTCTAGGGACCGCAGAGCAACAAGGTGGAAGGAACCTGGGCTTCCGGCACATGGAGCTGCCATGTCAGGACGGTTTCGTGAGACATGACCTTCCATCTTCTGTAAGCCATTGTTATTTGGGAAACCTGTAATGGCAATCAGAACTATAAACTAATACACTCATGTTTTCCCATCCAATCCTCCCAAGTACAGGGTGAGGCTGGTAAAATTATCTTACTCATCGCACATACGGAGAAAGGTCCACAGGGGGGTTAATCTGTATAAAGCCACACAGCCCCCAAGCAGCTGAGCTCCAATTCTGGGGGTCGTTTTTGAGATTATGGGACACTCCTGCTCTAGATTCTGTCCCTAAGGGGCACTGTGACCACAGCAGAATTCAATTCGCCACACATCTAAAGAGTGCCGTCTAGTACCGCTGGCATTCTGCCAAGTCCGAGGTACGCAAGGATGTAAAAATGCAGCCAAGGAACTAATGGTTTAATAGAGAGGTTATAATGTAGGACACATGCCTTCCTTTAGAATAGTGGTGACAGTTCAGAAAAGGTTTCCTGATTTATTATGGATAAGCCGAACGAGGACATCAGCAGTAGAAGCAAAGTTGTAGAGGTTAAATTATTTATCCAAGATCACTCAGTAAGCCAGGGAACTGGAACTAAGCCCTTATCTTCTTCTAAGTTCAAATCTGGTGTCGCTTCGGCCACCTGACTATAAAGCGCCATAAATTACTGGTGTTGTCTGTCTACTGAGGCATGACCATCCCCAGCTACCCCTACCTCTAGAAGGCTGTATTCCTATTCCTGAGTTCACAACTGAGAGAGGGGGATTCTGACAGGTGTCCGAGCCCAGCAGTGCCAGAAGAGAGAGCACCCGTGATGTTCCGGAAGCACAGAAGAGGGAGCACCGACCCACCCCTACCCCGCTGCTTGATACTGAGGAACCACAAGCCCACCCCACCCCCAAACCTGGATAGTCAGCCCTGCCCTCGGAGGACACATACTGTCCACTTGTGGGAGACAAAGGTTTCACACTGATGCCAGGTGAAGAATCTAACTGTACCATTTCTTTCTGTTGGCTATGTGCCTCGTCTGCATACGAAGTAGTCATCCACACAGAAGCTCAAAACCATTTTTTTTAACTTGTCCCCGTTTTTTAAATCGAGATATAATTGATATACAACTTTCTATGAGTTTCGGGTGTAAAGCATAATGATTTGTTATTTGTATATATTGTGAAATGATGACCACAGTAAGTCTAGTTAACATCCATCACCACCCAGTCGCATACTTTTTTTTCTTGTGATGAAAACTTTTAAGATCTATTAACAACTTTCAGATACGCAATACGGTATGTTAACGGCCACCACCATGCTGTGCATGACGTCCCCAGGACTTATTTATTTTTTAACTGGAAGTTGGCACCTTTTGATCCCTTCACCATTTCATCCACCCCACCCCCAACCACTTAGAAGCATTTTTGAAAAGTCTCAATGAGAGATGCTCCTGGCGCCTGATGACGTGGAACGAAGAGTTTGTGTCTAGAGGGAGAGGACGATGGCACGATGGGATTGATTTTACACACTTTGGAGGGGCTGGGGGAGACAGAGGATAGGCCCGACAGCCCCAGTCTACAGGTGACGGGATGGGTGGGGAGGCTGCGCACTGCTGCACGGGCTTGGAGAGCCCAGGAGGCCCGCTGCAGTGCGCCCGCCAGCTGGGACGGCAAAGTTCTTCCCTGTGTTGCCTGAGGCTGCTGAGAAAGGTGCAAAAACACAAGCAGACACTTTGTGAGAGCTGGGACTGGAACCCTGATGAGGGGCAGTGACTGCACACCCCCATGACGGGGGGCCAGAGGCTGTCACCGCCCCCCGCCAGGAAGGCCCTCTCAGCAACTCAAAGCTGGTGCTTTTCTGGCCCCGGTGGAACTGCGCCGGCCTCCAGCTCTGGGCCTCTGTGCAGGCTGTCCCCACCCCTGAAACGTCCTCCCTACTTTCTTATCCCTCCACATCCTCTAAGTCAAGACTGCCACCCCCAAAGCCTTCTCTGATTGCTGCAGCCTGCACTGATTTAGAATCACAGAAACCTTGAGAAGTTAAGAGCCAAAAGGAAGCTTCGAGATGAACTGGACCAGTCCCCACATTCTCTAGGAGATGAACCCGAAGGCCATGAGGTGGAATGACTGGCTTCTGCCCTCTCCCCCAGGGCTTTCCTCCCACCAAGCTCGCTGATCCTCCTAAGGAAAGTCCACTCTCCTCTACTGGCTCCTTCAATTCATTAAAAAAACATATTCCCTCCTCTCCTGCCCTCTGCCTTCTAAAATCCAGCCCTGCCCATTTGACTACCTGCACTCCTCTCCGGTCCACCCCCAACCCTACCCTTGATCAGCACCCGGACGCAGGCCCTGCTCATCTGCCCCCGAGCTGTTGGCACCCAGAGTCCTTTCTTGTCCCTGCCCAATGCATCCTGCACCCACCATTCACCCTGCCCACCCGCACCCCAGCTTCAGATCCTCAACGGCCCCCACTGCCTAGCATAGGACTGAGTCCTAAGTCCTTAGCAGGGCCCATAAGCCCTCCAGGGGCTGACCTCCCCAGCCTCAAGGCTCCCAGCTGTGGCTGAGCCCCACCCCCTCTCTCTGCCCATTCCCACCTTCCAGCTGTCCCCACTGTTATGGTTGAATTGCACCCCCCACCCCACCACCCCAAAATCTGTTCAAATTCTAACTGCTGGGTATCTGAATGTGACCTCATTTGCAGAGGTCTTTCCAAATGCAATCAGGCTAAGATGAAGTCATACAGGAACAGGGTGGGCCCGAATCCAAAGTCCTCTTAAGAGGGAAATTTGGACACAGAGACATGTACAGAGGGAGACCATGTAAAGAAAACATCCAAGGAGAATGTGGAGATGGAGGCAGAGATTGGAGAGATGGGTCTACGAGCTAAGGAACACCAAGGATTGCCAGCAACCCGCCCAAGTGAGGAGAGAGTCAAGGAACAGATCCTCCCTCAAAGCCTCCAGAAGGAACCAGCCCTTGACTTCAGACTCCTGGTCTCCAGAACTGGGACAGAATGACATCCACCGTGGAAAGCCATCTAGCATGTGGTCATGTTACAGCGGCCCTAGGAAATGACCCTGCCCCACACCTGAACTCCAGGACTACATAGGACCCCTCCGTCCAGCCCTCTCACAACCTCTTAGCTGGGTGCTCTGGAAAAAGGGGGCTGTGGAACCAAACGCAGCTTCCGGTCTCAGCCCTGTCACTTCTCAGCTGAGTCACCTGGACAGGTTCCTTGAGAGCTCGGAGCCTCAGTTTGCCCTCTATAAAATGGAGCACCATGTTATTGGGGATTATTGACCATACACTCATACACATACCTAATTTGCATAGAAGATAAATAAGCATCAGCTGCTAATACTATGACTTCTCTTTCCGGGAGGTCGTTCTTGTCCTTAAAGCTCACCGCAGGATCTTCCCCTGCACAACGCACCCGAGATGCTGATGAGCAGAGCTGCCTCTGCCAGGCGCTCTTTGGGAGCACTTTTCAAGGGTCGCCTTTGGGAGCACTTCCCCCCTTCCCTGTCTCAGTAATCCCTCTTCCCTAGGGCAAGGCTCCTTCCTGGCCCAGCAGGCTGTGAGAGGGTCCTGGACCCCCAGCCCAGAGGGCAGCAGGGAGGCTGAACCTCCCCAGAGGCTTCCGCTGTGAGCCTGCCAGGGCCCAACCTGTTGCTTTGAAGGACAGGCTCCTTGCCAGCTCCATCTGCCTCAGGGACAAGCTGTTTAATGGAGCGAGTTGGCTCCAGGGAAGACAGTGAATTTTAATGCTTCCAGACACAGCAGTCAGACGGAACCCAGTCTTCCAGGCATTATCCCGGAGGGCTTAGAAATCATACAGCCCAACCCTCTACTCCACACGTGAGCACACGCAGCTGGGTGACTCGTCCACAGCTGGTGAATGGCAGTTAGTTCCAAAACTAAGACAAGCTGTCACTCTGAGTCCCACTAAGATCAGCACTTTTTATAGTTGTTCAAAATATGCAGAGAGAAAGACAGGGAGTAAGGGGTAAAGAGGGAAAAGGAGAGGCGTGTACCCCCGGTCTAAACAATGAATGGAAGATTTCTTCCTGGGTCACTCCTGATAAGTGGCATTTACCCCTAAGCCTAAAAAGAGAAAATACCATTACAAAAATATATTTCCCTCTCCTAGAGGCCAAGTCCTCCTTCCCCTACTAATCTTCAATCCCCACTCTTCCCGCAGATACTCCTTTTGGTGGGGTCCCATAAAATGGAGGAACAATGACCCTGATGTAGTGACATCAAAGGATCAGGGCCCCTGCTCTCTCTGGAGAACAAGCTGCAGGAGAGCAGAACCCCGATCACCAACTGCCTCCCAACAGCGCTGGGATTGGCGTTTCCTATCCCCTGGGCTTAGCATTAATGAAATACCCTGGAGGTGGACCTGAGAAGGCCCATGATGACCCTGAACATACGTGCCTCACACGCATTCAATGAACAAACAAATGACTCGGTGAGCAGACCAATGAATGAAATAGTTCTGACCGCAAGCTTAGAAACCGGGTTTTCCCACAACTCAGTTACCCACCTCCCACCAGCCCCAGGGCAGCCTCAAGCCCCTCTTTCTCCTAATTCTGCAAGGGGAAAACAATACCACAGTAATTGACTGGCTCAGGGTCTACAGTTGTGGTCTTGGCTCCAGTGCCTATGGAACCCTAACTGAGCCATGGGGGTCAGCAGAGGAGGCCAGGCCCTCCAAGGGCAGCTGGGACAGGTGATTCCAACTTGTTTTTAAGTCACAGAAGTCTCCGTCAACCTTGGGCAGAAAAGGCAGTATCGGGCCCAGACTGAAGCACAGCTGTTCTGGTTTGGGGGAAGAGATGCTCACCTCCCCCTTCCTCGCCAGTGGCCCCTGGATTCCTCTGAGGAATCTCAGGTTCGCCGGCACCCACGTGAAAATTCCTGATCTTGTTTTCTGTGTCAGGGGGAACAGCAGGCTAGGGCAAGGGACATGCTCTTCACCAGGAGTGGTAGTGCCGGAGACGGAGCCCATGTACCCTTGCTCCTGGCCCATTCTCATCTCCAGTCACTCTGCCAAATTCTAGTCGGCCACAACCCCCAAGAACGGCATGTCCTCATCAGCACTTGGTCCCGTACGCTTCTCGGCCCTTGCACATGCCATTCCCTCTGCCTGTCTTGTCCCTCCTCCTGCCTGTGGTGAACAGACTCTAAGACAGCCCCCACGAACCCAAATCCTGGTATTCACAGCCTTGTGTGAGCTCTCTTCCCCCTGGAATGTGGGCTAGCCTAGCACCTTGCTCCAACTAATGCAATACAGTACTCACTTCTGTGGTTATGTTACAGAAGATTGTTACTTGCATTTTGCTCCCTCCCCCGACCCCACCTCTCTCTCTCTCTCTCTCAACAGCTTTGGTGAAGTAAGTAGTCATGTTGTGAGCTGCCCAGTGGAGATGCCCACATGCCAAGAAACTGAGGGCAGGCTCTGGCCAACAGACAAAAGGAACTGAGGCCAGGAGTCCAACAGCCTGCAAAGAACTGAATCCTACCTGCAACCACATGAGCTTTGAAGTGGATCCTTCCCCAGTTGAGCCTTCTGATGAGACCTCACCCCTGGCTGGCATCTTCATTGCAGCCTCTAAGATACCCTGAAGCAGAAGATCACCTAAGCCATGTCCATACTGCTGACCCATAGAAACTATGAGATAATATGAATGTGTGGTTTTAGGCTGCTAACATTACAAAGCATTGATAACTAATATATTGCCCTAAGGAATTACTCCTTGCTTTTTGAAATTCAGCTCAAAGGGCACTTCCTTATGCGAAGCCTTCCCTTAAGTTAGGCATTCCCTTCACCTCCATCACCATTACCAACATTCTCATCATCTTCATCATTACAACATTTCTTGAGGGCCTACTCTGTGCCAGATACTGTGCTTATGCTTTACATCCTCTAGCTCATTTAATCCTCACAGAAAATGTATGAGGAAGTACTGATACTTAACCTTCTTTTACTGATAAGAAAACTGAGCTCTAGAGAGATCTAAGTCACATGGATTGGACTCCACCTAGTCTATACTGATAACTTTTTCTCTATACTCTTTTTCAACACCACCATTATAACTAGTTACTGAGTTTGCTGTTACTCCATCTTTTCAGCAGGATCTTCAAGGATTGAAATTCATGCAATTAATTCTCCTGAGCACCTAATATGTACCAGGCATTCTGGTAGGCACAGCTGAGGGTAGGAGGAAGAGATGGCAGGGAACAAGACGGGCAAATGCACGGTCTTTCCTGGAGCTCATTTTCTAATGGACAAATATAGAAAAGGAATATGAAACAAGATCACCTCAGAGGAATGGAGAAATGTAAGAGCTAAGTCAGAGATTCGGGGAGATACTTCAGGTTTGGGCCATCGGGGAAAACAAAGTCTCTCTAACCTGCTGGCACTATCACGGGGACTAATGAAAAGAAGACAGCCAATCAAAGACCCAGAGGAAATGCATCTGGACAGATGGGAAAGTAAGGCCCTGGGGTAGGTACAACCTCTGTGTACATCTTGTCACACCAAAACGACAGGTAGTCTTACGCCTGGCAACTCAGGGTGTGGACTCTGAACCAGTGGCGGCATTAACCAGGAGCTCATTAGAATACAGAATCCCAGCCTGGCCCGGCCCCATGGAATCCCGGTCTGCATGTTAACAAGACTGCATGGTGATTTGTATGCATATGTAAGTTTGAGAAACGTTGGTCTCCAGCACTTAAAAACTGCTTGTTGAATGAAAGCATGCCCTACAGATCAAGTTTATAATCCCAACTGCAATTCTCACAGCATCCAGGCAGCTTCCCCATCCCAGATATGGGGGTGTGTCAATTTCACACCCTATAAAGCAGGCTGACTGGCAACTGTCAGCAGAATGAGAAAGGAAACCACCAGCCCCCTTCAGCATCAACTCTCCCTATAGCTTCCCCTACCTGAGCCTTCCACAGCCTCGGTCTCCCTCCACCTCTCACTGCTGCCCCACAGCTACTCACGAAGCTCTACATTCCATTACTAGTCCCCAAATGGTTATCAAACCCACACAGCTTGGTTAAAAATACTCTTCACACTTGCTAGGCCTCCCTACCATTAAATCACCTCGAGGAATCTGACAGCTGTAATTAGCAAAATATGTAAATCAAGCCTTTCCTTGGAGAGGGCACCCATCTAAGTTAGGCTGGCACAGCACAAGCCAGAAAAAAGCGGGTGAGGGTATGTCATTTCTTCTTGCAAGAGCTCAAAGTAATTGAAACTGGGTGATTCCAGCAACACAAGCAAGGCTTTTGTCACTTAAACCTGGACTACTTTTAACATGCTTGCATGCAATACACGCTTTCAAAAGCAAGTAGACTGATAAAACCAGGCAACCTCCCTGTCCCCAGCACCATGGAATCGTGCCATTAGCATTTGGAGATCTTAACACCAACATGTGGGTCTACGAGGTGTCAGCCTGACCCCACACCTCCTCTGGGTCTTAACGTGAAAACAGATTTGTGAAGCAC
The DNA here is from genome assembly GCA_029783875.1 of Phataginus tricuspis. Taxonomy (NCBI): domain Eukaryota; kingdom Metazoa; phylum Chordata; class Mammalia; order Pholidota; family Manidae; genus Phataginus; species Phataginus tricuspis. The sequence goes on along the minus strand of JAQQAC010003639.1, from coordinate 20,072,741 downwards.
GCCATTGTGCGTTAATTTTTCCTGTTGCAAGGCTGTCGGGGAAATCACATTTGTAAGACTGGAAACTGCTTTGCTTGCTTAATAGAGCTCTCCCCAGTCGGGGAGGAGATGCTAGTGAATCCCAACCCTCACTTCAAGATGACAGAGTGGATCGCCTTTGAAATAAGGCCAGTGCCTGAAAATTGCCAAGAAGACTGTAATGTGTCTCAAACAGGGATGGTCAGTGCTCACCTCATTGTCCTCTTTATTCAGACTGTTAGAAGGATGAAGGAAATAAGAGAAGGAAGGCCTCAGCAAAATCCTGGGGAGGAAGTTAAACTGTGGCCTGCCAGCCAACATCACCCCATTGGATGTCTCGGTGCTCCACCACCCAGACATGAGAAGTGATATCATTAAGGTGGCCCGAAGATGCTCTCTACCTCCTCGACCCACAAGTCAGCCACACCACCACCAACAGGAGAAGAGAGGGTTCACGGTCCCCTTTGTGCTGCCCCCACTGATTTCAGGTGGGGAAGGGGCTTGTAGCATAATAATGCATTCACTTTTGCAATGCATTATCATCTATATTGACAGGAGAAAAGTTTCCATCTAAGACCCTTTGGAGCAGTGGTTGGCAAACAATGGCCCTCAGGCCACATCCTTCCTCTGACTGCTTTTATAAATAGTTTTATGGAAGACAGCCACACCCTTTCACACACTTATCATCTATGGATGCTTTCACTCTATAAGAGCACAGCTGAGAGCTGGGACAGACATCCATGGCCCATAAAGCCTAAAATGTTTACTATGTGGCCCTTTGAAAAAGTTGGCCCACCCTGCCTTTAAAGAACAAGACAACGTTCAGAGCAGAGTAATAGGACAAGATATCTTCCGTGCTGCTTAAAGAAAGATCAAGATATTTGGCTGGTGACGGGCTCTCCAGATCCTGGTTTCTAATGTACAGCAAGTTTTGCCTTTATGACACAATAGGTCAGACCACGTGGGAAGATGCGAGCAGACCCAGGAAAAACACTATAACTACCAAAGAGCTGCCCCTCTGCTGTGAGTTGTAGGCTTTCTACTGAAAAAGCCCAAAGGAACTGTGACCTCAACCAATGTTCCCCTGGGAGTCCCCTCAAAGTGGCCAAGTGCCTTCTAATTCGGTTTTACAAATAGTCCAAAAGGGTCAGGTAGGGATCCACTCTAACTCCCAGGGTACAGTCTGCAGCCTGCTAAGAAAAAATGGCCTCTCTGAATGCCTGCTCTTCTAGGAATTTCTCCTGGCCGAAGTGAGTCTTCATTTCGAAACACGGTTTGGGCTTCCAGCGCTTCATCATTCTCTCCTCCGACTGGACAGGCAGCAGGCCTTGGGCCTGTTCATTACATGGGGCCCTCTGAGCAGAATCATTAATCTTCTCACATCTATTCCTTCTCTGCTTTGCTTTTCCTCCCTGAGCTTCATGAGGTTGAACTGATAAATCACTTAGTCTTTTTTTTTTTTTTAAGAAACTGACACCTGGATATAAAGCCTGCAAAAATTCTGAAGATGATACAGAAATATCCCTTAGAATATAGTTCTTGACTTTTTTCCCCCAACAGTGTCCCCTGTTTGGGTACTTTCCTTTATTATGTATTTTCTACCTGCCAGTCTGGCCTCTGATGTGAGCAATTTGCCTGGAGAATATGTACAGGAGGAAGCTGACCTCCAAAGCAAGGAATTTTGCAGCAGACATTCCCTATCATCTCATCCTCCCCACCTCACTCGCCACAGTCAGTCCCCACCCCAAACCCATGCAGGACTTCACAGCCCAACTGAAAGGCAGGAAATCTGTATTGGGGAGACACTTGTTTTCTCTTCTGGGTGCTTGACTGCAATCCTGTTTTGATTTCCTTTCTTCCCACTTCATTTATCACTGTGTTTGTTATCTGTTTGGTTGAGAAAACCAAATGTTCTATTGCGAAGGACAAGTTCAGTTTATGATGTCTGGAGAGGTGTCCATAGACATGGAGGAGGCAAGGAAGAATTTTATAATTTAGATGATTATGGGCCTAGTTTACTTTGCTAACAAGGCAGGTTGGGAGTTTGAAAAATGACCCACACTACTCGGAAAGTCATGTCCTTTTATACATTTCTTGATCACCCATCCAACAGCCATCCTTCATCATTGACAGATGCCTGCCTGTGTTGAGAGAGGCAGGGGCCCAGCTCTAAGGAATGACACACAAACAGTCTATGCCAGTTACAGCATGTTCACCACCGCCTTTGTTCATTTTTCTGTACCTTTCCTGCAGCTGGGAAAGGCCATGTGACCCAGTTTTGGACAAGCCGGTAAAAGAAGACCCTTAGGAGAGACTTGGAACAGAACCTAATAAAAAGTAAGCCCTTGGTAAAAGTATTATTATTATCATTATTACTATTATTAATTTTAATAGATCCTCCCTTTCCATTTTCTGTCTCTCGCCTTTTTTCCCTATATCCCTCTGGTGGTAAGGTGGGACTGGTCTGAACCAGCTCACAAAAGCTAATTATATGTACCTCTCCCCAACCCTGGGAAGCAGTGATAACATGGTATGGCCATGATGGGAGTATTTACACCACAGAAATTGGCAAATGCTACAAATCGGGACTTTTTTTGCCAGAGAGCTAACAGTCAAACATTTACCAGCAGGCCACTTCTACCTGCCTCCCTCCCCTCTTTCCAACCACCTGTGTTCTTATCATAAACCAGTAAGTGTTAGGTTAGCTTCTCCTTCAGAGCTCAAACGTAAGTAAGTCACTACCCCGCCTTCAATGAGTTTACAGTCTAGCAATAAATTTGTAGTAAGATACATTTGGCTGCAAATAACAGGAATCCCAAGCAGCAGTGGTTCACAGAAGACAGTCTGAGGGGAAAAGAAAGTCTTGGTCTGGCCGCCCAGCAGAGTCATCAAGGATCCCAGCCACTCACGTCAGCCATCCTTTGCATACTGACTTTTCCCCCTCATGCTTGTTCTCATGAGACAAGAGAGCTGCTGTAGTTCTAGGTATGGACGCTGCATTCGAAAGCAAGATGCAGGAGCAAAAGCCTTTTTTCCTTTTCCAGGAAGAAAAGCATTTAATCCTCATAACAAATTCACAAGGTAGTTCCTATAACTATTCTCATTTTTGGAGATAAGAGAAACTGAAACCCACAAAGATTAAATAATTTGCTCAAGGCCACACAGCTGGAGCAGCCAGACTATAAAGCCAAGCATTCTGACTCCACAGCCTGTGCTCTGGGTCTGATATACCACCGACTAGGGATGCCAGCGCTTGGGAGCAAAGCCATGCAATCTACTGCTCAATTATACTGCCTTGTGCTGCTCCCCATTGTTGCACATACTCATCTTTCATCCCAGGACTTCCTGCTGCTCGGGAATGGAAATCTGTTCGCTGATACTTCTATGACCACCACCCCCCATCACGGACGTCATATCAGGTCTTTTTATTTGTTCACTGACACGCACCCGTCTTGATTCTCCGACTACTCAACCTGAATGGAAAACCTTGCTGCTCCTGGCGCCAGCAAGCCTGTGTTTGGCACCTTCCTGTTCTCATTACCCACTTGAAAACCTGAAGACTTGGGCTCCAATCCACTTGGCACTCAGACCATTGCCTTGGCCTGTCTGCCTGTAAGTGCACACCCCACCCTCTTCTGGGGCTGTCCTCCTTTTTACTGTACCCACTTCTTGGGCAGATCTTTCAGTCTGCAGAGTCCCAGTCACTCCGCGATCACAGAAAATTCCAACCCAATCGGCATCTCCACCACAAAGTGGTATTCCTTTGTAGATGCAGCAAGAGAAAAACATCAGCATTTGCTAGAGTGGCCAAAAGACTTGAGTGCTCTATTATGAATAATTTTTTTTTAATTGGAAAAGTAAGTTCTCTACTTGGTTCCTCTGGTCTATGACATGTGCCAAAATCAGAAATCCTGCTCTGCAAATAAAGTCATCTGGTTTGGAAATCGAAGCACCACTGAGCTAGCAGTGCTCTGGAGAAAGCTGTTCCAAAAGGCACAGCCTGGGGTTGTATCGGTCCTGGCAAGGCTGGGCCCACTCCCCAAGTGAGCACCAGGTACCCGAGGGAGGCTGGCTGTCCTACTGCCACTTCTCTCTTCACTTTGCTTCTGGGACGTTTTTGTTTTGCCTTGTCTTGGTTTTGTCCAGGAGAAAAAAAGAGGTGGTTGGACCGAAGTAGCTACAAGAACCTACAGGCGCCTGACATGATGAAACTTTTCCTCGCCTTGGAAAAAAAAGAGCACCAGGTGCCAGACACACCCCTTTCTGGGGCTGCACTTCAGTACCTTTTTCAATACGCATTGAAGCAAACCCCAGGGCTTTCTAAGTGGGCTCTCGGGGTTGATCGGAGTGTCCCCATCATGCTGGCTAAGAAGAATGTGGCAAGGAAAGTGAAAACCCTTTACTACCCTTGATCAGTGGGAAATAGAATTGATCCCTTATGGTTCCATGACCTCGGGCAAGGTCACATCTCTGGTATAAGGAGGAAGTGCAAGCTTGGGCCCCAGAGCCGGAATACCTGGGTTCGAATTTGGACTCTGTCACTAAGTAAGTGTCATCTTGGGTAAGTTATTTCCCCTTTACATGTCTCAGCACCCCGAGTTCCCGTATCTACCTTCAGAGAACTGCTGCAAGGAATAAATCCGTAAATTTCACAGGCAAAATACTTAGAAGAGAGCCTGACGCATAGTTTTGTTTGTAACTAATGCTACTTACTATTATTATCTGCCTCACCAGATCTTGCAAGAACTTTTGGAAAATAATATATTTAGAACAGAGTTTCCATTCAGTAAATATTCATTTCCCTTCCCCCACCAAAAAACATTTATTATCTTAATATCTATTTGTTCTATATTTAAGCCCAGGTTTCTAGATATTCAATCAACTAAGTATGTGCCCAAAGGAGAGAGACAAGGACTGTTATTCTCAAAAGCCTGTCTCAGAGTGGTGTTTGTTTCCCCTCCGTCCTTTCTCGGAACACTGTCCACATTCATTCTCCGAAAGAAACCTGGACAGGCTCTGGCGGAGAAACGCTGAAATGATTGATCAGTTCCAAGGGTCACAACACCCTGGTTCAGCAAAGCCAGGGGGCCTGCCCACCCTCAAGGGGCCATTCACTCATAGTCCTGAGACTTCACGTGGACAACATGACAGAGAAGTTAAGAGGGCAGTGAACTGATTTGGTTTTTTTTTT
>JAQQAC010003639.1:20049350-20067032 GCA_029783875.1 Phataginus tricuspis | reverse complement strand
ATTTTAAATATGCCATCACATGGTCCCCTTACTGATACCCATTGTTTTTTCATGTATGTCTTCCTACTTTTAATTTTTTTTTAATGGCAGTTGTGTTTGTAATATATGATAAATACTAGGTTTGGTGCATTATCTTGTCAAAGCCTCTCTGGGAGATTCAAAAATTATTATCCACATTTTATGGACGCAGAGCCAGAGAAGGGAAATGGCTTGCTCAAGGTCACACCGTGGGTAGTAGGTACTAGAGCCAGGAATAAACGCAAGACTGTTGTTCTCCAAAGCCTGGACTCTCTGCTGTTACAGGAAGTTAAGTGGAAAGTGGAATTATCAGTTGGTGTGGGGAGCAGGGGAGAATGGTCAGCAGACATACAGACGACTGTTTTCTTTCCACATGCTATTACCCAGCTTTGTAATGTACTAGCCGTGCAACTTTGGGTTGACATTTCTCTCTGGGCACACGCTTCTCTGTGCCTCCATTTCTTCATTTATAAAATGAGGGTAATAATAGTACTTGCTTACAGGGTTGCTTGTGTGGATTAAGTGAGTGAGCGTGCGTTAAGCGCTAACACGGTCTGGCACAAGAGGAGCCTGGGTAGGTGAGCTTTTGTTGTTGCTGTCGCTTGAGCATCTTAGGTCTCAATTGCTCAAAAATCAGCACTTCTCAAAATGTGGATATTAAATATTCCCCAACAATGGACAATGCAATAGTGAGTTAGGGATGGATTAGAAATTGGGGAACCGATCCCAAATGTCAAGTAATTTGGCCAACTGACCTATAGTGTTTACACATGTAAGCCATGGTTCTTGACATGAAGAAAATTACAATCGAGTGCTACAAAGAAATAGAGTGGATTTTAACAAAATGCAGGATCTGAAAAGTGTTGAATAAAGATATGGTCAAAAAAAATTTTTTTTATAATTTTCTTGAACACACTCCTAAGTGTAGGCTACAGATAATGACTTCCTCCCAAAGAATACAGCATGGGAAGAGGATGCGGTGGGGAAACAACTTTACAATGGAGAACCTTGACAAACACAACCGCAGCCAGGCGATCAAGGTCAACATCAAGTGTTAAATCAAGTCTGAGAGTATATACCCTCGATACGATGGGACAAGCAACGGTGCTTTATCTCTTCAGTCTTCTTCCGCACATCCCAAAACCCCAGTCAATTCATGAGAAAAAAATAATCAGAGAAAAAAAAAATCCCAGCTGAGGGATGTTCTACAAAATACCTAACCAGGACTCCTCAAAATGGTCAAGATCACCAAAAAAGGAACATCTGAAAAAATGTCACAGACACATACCTGTGAAGACATGACAACTAACACACTAACATAACATGGGATCCTGGACTAGGAAAAGAACATGAGGTAAAAACTAAGGAAATCTATATAAAATATGGACTTCAGATAGTAATAATATACTAATATAGGTTCACTGGCTATGACAAATGTACCAGTACAAGATGCTATAAAAACCTTAGACACCAAGCAGGGCATAAATTAATCTACACTCTTCTTGTGAGGGGTGTGGTTCAGTGAGGTTCAGTTCCTTGCCTGTGATCTGCTGCTAGAAGAAGACAAAGCCGAGATTTCAGCTGGGATCACTGGCCTCAGAGCCCACCAGGTTAACCACTTGGCGTCACTGCCCCCTAATATGATGGGAAGTCCATGTGCGCAACTCAAGACCAGTGCTAATTCAGTGCTGGTCACCCAGGAGACCTCTGGCGCAAAGTCCCGCCACTCCACGATTTGCTGCTTTAGATCTGGTGCGTCTCATTGCCACACCCAAACCCAAGATGACATCTTCTGAAACTGATGGGCAATTTAAGCCAATTTAAAATGTATTTGAGCTCTTTATTCTCTATCTCATTCCAAAGTGACATGATGGAAACTGTGAGCAGGCGTCTTCTCAGCAACTATTCCTTTTTGTTCCACACACCTGTGTGCAATGTGGGAGGTACCCAAAGAGCTGTCGGGGACTTGCCCAAACCTGATGGAGAAGGAGCTGTCTCAATAGGCTTCTTGAAGGCTCCCTGTGGAGCTAAGGTTCTTAGGGCTGCTGCTCTGACTCAAACCAAAATTTCTGAAAATCGAGGATCTTAAGCTACAGAGGCTAGTGCTAGACAACAAACATCAGCCATCAAATACACTGTAGACACAATGAAGGAGTGTGGAGGGAACAGAGAGGAACCGGACAGGAAGCCTCTCTCAGAGGCATGTGCCCTCAGCTGGGCAAGTACGGCATAAACATCACCATTAGGATGCTATTAATGCTCTCTGCCTGGCTTTTGGATGTGTCTTTTACAAATATCCTCTTACTTACTGCTCGAAAAGTCCCTATGAGGTTCATTCGGTTCTCTCCACTTTATAGATGAGGAAAGCAAGCGGCAGAGCCTAGATGAGTGCAGTTGTCATGGTCCAAAACTGGACTCCTCACTATCCAGGGAAGTAAGTGACATGTGGCATCAAAGGCTGATGTGGGTCACTGGGAAGAACAGTGAAGCAAAGGTGCGGGCAGTTTAAACAAGGACATTACAGGGCCATTACAAGGCTGAGATTCTGCATTGCTAAAAATCTAACAAAGGGGGTGCTGATTCTGGCAATCCTCGGACCACACCTCAGTAGGAGTTCTCAGAGCAACAGAGACCATACTAGCCTCATTAGACTTACATCCTGGGCTTGTGGACACCAACAACAGACTTCAAGTAAATGAAGTGGTCTTACTCTACCCTGAAAGGGTGTGAGAAAGTACTATCATTTTTCATGAACCCCAAGGCATTATTTCTCAGCCTTTCTGAATCCATGTCCCAAAAGACGCTTTCTCAGTCCATCTTGTCCCTGTTTGGCAAGATAACAAGACTTGTCCAGCTTTAGTCTCTGCATTTTATACAGAAGAAAAATAACAAATTGAATAGATATACGGTATCAAATTACAGTCTCTCCCCATTTCTAAACCCACATTGAAAATAGCTGAATGACTAGAAGTCATAAAGGAAAATTAATATAATAAAATGAATTGTCCTTTACATTCTAACTATATACAGGACTCCAAAATGAACTACTTATTATTAACAATGGATCTGGAGCTATGATCTTTTGCATGTCTGTGCATAAATGTATGTATAAATTAAATTTCCTATAGCACCATAAATGAACATATGATCCTGTTTGGGAAATAAAGCCCTGATTTATAATTCTGAGGTTACCTCTAGTTAAATGAATGTCATCACAGACACATAAGACAGTGTACTTTCCAAGCCCTCCAGCCCTCCCCATCTGCTCAGTGTACCCATATGGATTTAATTTTAGTAAGACACCGAGCCACCTTGGCAATAGGAGAGGAGAAGATGTTTTCAAATGCCTCCACTCCACAATGTAAGGTTTATGTTCCTTGAGGTAAGCAACATTCCACATTGCTTCTGGAATGCAGCATCGTCAAAGAGTCAGTGTGAGATCTGGCCCTGAGGTTTAAGGACATGCAGACCTCATCGGGATGTGCAGACTGGAACACCCAGACTTTGAGGCTCACGCTAAAGCAGTTTGCAGTTAGGACCCAGGGTATGGTGGCCCGCAGGGCACCAAGCACAGACATTTCCAAAGACAAGCTGAACAGGAGACTGTCTTCAGACTCCTCTGTCATCCCACCCCCATTCTACCCTGAAATCCAGGAGGATAAGGGAGTCTCTAACGGGGCTCTCAAAGACAGAGCCCCTGAACTAGAACTCAGCCCACAGACTCCAAAGGGCAGCAAAGCCTCTGAAGAGGATCAGAAGACATAATGTACAACCTTTCACATTCACAAGTTTTCTTACAAGAAGAAATAGCTCCCACCAGGAGTGATTTTACAACCCCATATGACGCTGTCTTCTAGACAGAACCTTAGCTGCCACAGTTTTAGAGAAACACGAATGTATCAGGTTTTACCATAATTAGCTACTTAAAAAAAAATGTATAATTCACATCTTAAATTGCCTAATGGAGATGGGGTGGTACAGCTAATCAGCAACTTGGCTTCTGTGAACTAAACATAATTGAGCTCCTTCATAAAATAAAAACTTTTAGCCCTTATGTTCTGGTGCTTAATAAACCAGTATGCAAATAAAAATAATCAAAACAAAAAAGCTTCCAAGAAATCCATCTACAGATGCATTACGTTCTTCAGTCCGGCCGACTGGAGACTGACAGAGCTTCGAGTCTGAGCATCTGTTAATGCAGAAACCATACAGAGCCCGTCCCTTCCAGAACGGTGCATAATCGGATGATGGAAGCAAACATCAAGGTGATGGTTCCTTGTCTCTCCTCCTCAGTAGAATCAGCTGAAATCCATCCACCCAGCCACTTCCACATATGGGCTGATGTGATAAAAATGAATTTAAAGTCCCTCACTGCTATGCAAAAAGTTCAGCGAAATGGAAATTGCTAATAGGAACCATCAGCGGCAAGGGACTAATTGCAACTTATCATTATAGTAATCTTCAAGAAAGAGAGAGCTCAGTTACTTCGAAAGAAACCCTGCCAAATGCCAAGAAAACCTTACTTTCATTTTCTTTTCCTATCAAAAAAGAAAAACAAAGGCATCTCTACTCAACCAGGACCTTTCATTAGGGGGTAACTAAAGGACGGGGCGGGGAGCGGGGAAATTTTAGTTTCACTCTAATGACATCCTTTTTCATATTGCCAGCCTTAGGCCAAGCCTGCAGAGACTTAAATAAACAGGACGTGCGCTACACCCAAAAGGACCTTTTCTGGAAAAGTTGCACGTGATTCGTTCAGAACATCTGCTGACTCGAAGGGCATTTCAGAGCGCTTTCTTTTCATTTCTTATTGATGGGCATCTGTTACTGGCTCCTGCGTTTCCATTCTCCCCAACACTTATTGACAAACTACCTCTTAAATGTCTTAGGGGAGCATCATTTAGAAGGAAATGTGTTGGGAAGACTCCTTCCGTCATGTCAATAGCCTTCCTCCTCATTTATTTACCTAATTGTTCTATTTTCAGTTGGCAAGTCCTGACTAAAGGGGTGGCAGGACACATACAACCCCCAAGGTCAGACTTGATGAAAAGTGCTCTCGATTTTAGTAATCCCCACTAATATATTTCCAATGAGCATCTTTTTCAGAATCAGAGAAAGATTATAAACACCCAAGACCTTACCCTAGTACTTCACAAAATGCCCACACTTTGATACTCGATGCTAAGAAGCAGTGTGACCAAGGGCAAAACAACAGGCAGGTTACAATGCTGGGAAAACACGATCGTGTTCACGGGTTCATTAAGCGTCTTTCAGTTCTCCTGAACTCGGGGCTCCCTGGCGTCCTCGATTCTTAGTCTGCAACCAAAGAGGGGGGCGATGAATCCTGGCCGCTCTGGCGGGATGCGGTGAGTACGGTAATGGAGGCGGGTTCAAAATACCATGGAAACTCACAGAAGAGTGACCGAATCAGTGATTTGGGGGCTGATCATGGCTAACGATATGACCAGGGGAGGCAGTAACACACACCGGGCCTTCCAGGGCTGGGGGATACTTGGGTCGGGATTCAGGAGAGGGGATGCCCCTCACAGCGGGCGGGGCAGAGGGTCCACCATTCAGAGGGAAGGAGGACTGGAGTGAAGGCTTAGAGTGTGAGCGGGGCCACTCAGCAGCAGGCGGGGCCTCTGAGTCACTGAGCTCCCCTCCCAGGGCAGTAGCGGCTGGGCTCTCTTATCAACACCAACAGATACTGGGTGTAGTTTCCTGGGATATGCAAAGCCGACAGGCCCCGAATGGCTAAAAGTCCTCTTGTCTGGATGTGTGAAATACTGAGTTTGGCAGCAGCCAACTCACAGAACCCAAGAATGGACTAACAGTTACCAAAGGGAAAGGGACTGGGGAGGATGGGTGGGAAGGGAGGGATAAGGGGAAAAAGGGCTATTACAATCAGCACACATAATGTAGTGGGGGTAGGGGTGGGGTGGGGGGATATGGGGAAGGCAGTATAACACAGAGAAGACAAGTAGTGATTCTATAACATCCTTCTGCGCTGATGGACAGTGACTGCAATGGGGTATGTGGTGGGGACTTGATAATAGGGGGAGTCTAGTAACCATAATGTTGCTCATGTAATTATACATTAATAATAGCAAAAAAAAATTGAGTTTGGCACTGGCAGGTTGTTGAGCTAAGAGGTCTCAGCCAGCAGTGAAGAAATAAAAACCTAGGGGCCAGTACACAGGGCCACCCTTGGCTTGTTTGCAAAACAGGAGGGGGCGGGGGAATCTTCACAGAGGAGGCTGTGAACCAGACCTTGAAGAAAACTTTGCCAGTCAATAAGGCAGGGGATCACTAGACTTACGGTGGTGATATGATATATGTAAGCATCAAATCACTATGCAGTACACCTGAATCTGATATAATAACGTATGTCAACTCTAGGTCAATTAAAAAAACAAAAGCAAGGGAAGGCACTCTGGGCAGAAGGAACTGCAAAGCCAAAAAGCACAGACAACCTCGAGGTCTTGCTGCTCAAGGCAACGAGACAGGCCTGAAAGCCAGTTCATGGGGCTGAAGCCAGGGGATGAGGGAAGGAGGCGGCTAGAGAAGAGGCCAGAAAGAAAGGAACCCAGCACCTCCTGTGCCAGTTCCAGGGCCCAGCTACCTGAGTCCGATTCTGGTTTCACCACCTTTTCCCAGGTGTCATGAGGTAGGTTGCTTAATCTCTCTAGCCCCCATTTCTGCAGCTGTGAAAGAGGGTTATAAACATCTATCATCATGCCAGCTGTTCTGTTATTAATATGTTAGCAGACAACCATAGTAAAGGCTTGGCCTTGGACCCCATGCCAAGGAAGGCTGGCTCCATGCCTCCCATTACAGTGGAAAGAATTGACCATCTATAACCAAGACAGGGCCCAGGTCAGATGTGCACTGGGAGAATCTGTGTGGGAGACAGGCAAACCTGGACACTCTCACTGTGACAGTCTCAGCAAGGAAGGCCTGAACTAAAACAAGAACAGAACAAGGGAGAGGAATTCCCAGGAGATTTCTCAGCAAGCATCATCCCAGGGGCTGGGAGGAGGAAAGGATGAGGGAGAGAAAGAAAATGACAATCATTTCAATAGTTCTTTCTGGGGATTTCTCAGTCCCTTATTTCCACACCCCCTAAGCTTTAAAGATACGTGCCTCGGTAGGAAGAAGCAAGGCCATAACCTTGGAACAATTCTTTCTGGGAGGAAATGTCACTTTCTGACATAGCATTTTTAAAAGGAGAAGGAAGGAGACAAATGATGGAGGTAACACGTGGCTGATGGCAAACGTGAAGGCGAGCTAGAGCGCCATTAAATTAGCCTCATTGGGATTTACAGCAGGAAGGTGGTATCGGTCTTTCTCAACACTTTCATGAGTCCTAAATCCATGTATTTTTCAATGAACTGTCTCCACCCTGAAAGACTTGCACGGCATTTAAACATGAATAAGGGTCTACAGAAAAAAATCTCTTCATTTATTCAAAGTGCTTCTGAAGTCCAAGAAACAGCTTCCATGTTAAAAAACTCAGTCTAGCAGGGCAAAGGATTTTGAACCTGTAGCATTTTTGGAAACCCAAAGGTGAGTGGGGAGTCTGGATATCTAGTCCAACAGTTTAAGAACTCCATGGAGACTCAAGGCATCTTCATTTGAGCCTCACAAATACATGACTGGAAGCAATAAACCGAAACAAATTCTTAACCTACATTCAAAGGTGGGTAGAGTTTTTTTTTTCCTTTCATCAACTTTTCCTGCAATAGTTTAATTAAGCCACAAATGGATTGCTAAGACTTTATGCTCTACTCTCAGGGTACTGTCAGGGTATAATAGGGCTGTACTTATGGGGCCAACCTCTAGATATGAAAGAGTGCCAGAAGCACACGGACATGGAGAAAATTGTGCAATGGGACAAAGAACGAGCTAAAATGGCCCAAAATGGAAAATAAGGGAGAAGAAAGTGAGGACACGGAGGAAGTGATAAGTTGAGATGAGAAATGATGATGGCTGCAGTGATTAGGGTGATGGTGGTGACGGTAGAGGTGGTGATAGGTGGTAGGTGGTGGTAACTATTTATTGAGCACTTAAGTCGAACAGATACTGCCAGTTGTCCCCCTGTATCCGATCTCGCCTTCGTACATAGTAATAGAGATATTAGTGGGGCATCCAGATAAAGCTTAAAGTTTCCCTAACTCACTTTTGAATAATATGGTCATAAAGGACTAAGTTCTAACCAGTGGAAAAAAGACAAAGACATGTGCGACTTTCGGGCCATGCCCTCCACTTCCCTTTTCCCTTTGCTGGCTGGAATATAGACGTGATGGCGGGAACCGCAGCGGTCCTCTTAGACCATTAGATGGAAGGCACATATTAAGGACGCCAACACAACAAGGACACTGGGTCCCTGATCATTGTGGAACTTCCGTAACCAGCCCTAGGCCCTCTACCCTTGCCATCTGTCAGAGAGAAATAAACTTTCATCTTCTTGAAACCACTATTATTTTGAGCCTCTCAAAGCAGTTGAACTGATAAAACTTTGTGCCAGGTGTGATGCTAAATACTTTACATATATCATCTCATTTAGTCCATATGCAGCCCTATGAGCAAGGTACCATGGTTATCTTCATTCTGCCACAGAGGACATTGGGGCCCAGGAGGGCAAGGCATTCGCAGTTAAGCAAGTGGCAGGGCCTGATTCACAAGGCAGCCAGATTCCAGAGGTTACTATATGATGCCTCCTAGCCACGCAACTAGTCGACCTGAACTAAGGAAGAATCTGACTAACTTCCAAAAATTCAGGCCAGACTTAACAGTCTCTCTAGCCAAGGGCAAGGAGGCACGATTCTGCAGCTACCCTTGGCCATTCCAGTCCCCGAGGACCCAGTCTGTCCTTGACCTCCTTCCCAGATGCAGGGACACTCAGGTAGAGGCTTCTCCATCTCTCCATTTCAATCTCAGTTCCTCCAGCATCTGGTGGATATTCTTGCACCAGCTGTGTCCCGGGGACCAATATGGCAATTCTTTCTGACTTGTGCTGTACTACAGGACCCACTGAGAGGAGCCATATCTTTTGGAAGGGACACAAGAGGATTAAAGAAGTGTAGAAATATAAGCATGTCCACAAATCCACCACACACATCATTCACCACCAATACCTGCCAGGGTCTGGGAACCCCCAGAAGCTAAACACACAGAGGCCTGGGCGGCAGGAATAAAAACAAGGCCATTGTGTATTGCACACACAAGTTGGGGACCCAGGGACCTAAGGCCCGAGAGTGACCCCTTCAGGAGTGGAAGGACAAGAGCTCTGGTGGGTCCAAAGCCCCCCTAACAAGTGCCGCTCACAAATAAAAGGTTTGCCTGAGTCTCTGGGAGCTCTGCTAATGTGCTACTGACACAACTATTTCTTGACATCAACCGGGTCTCTCCACCCTAGACTGATGTCCTATAAGCCCAGTGACATGCTTACTGCATTTCTCCACCTCTTTAATCTTCTCCCTTCCCATCCAAAAGGCACAGGTCCCCTCAGTGGATCCTGTGGTACAGCACAGTTCAGAAAGAATTACAAAGCATTTCTGGGGACACAGCAACACAGGAAAAACTCAAAAACAGCCAACACGCCACTCTTCTTTCACAAGCCTTCAAGGTCCAGAATAACTCTGAAGCCCCAGTAGTTACCTACAGTCAGGAGTGAATTTAATATTCTATGTGGACAGTGAAGGAAAAGTAGCACAGAGTCTAGTGCTCTCACTTATCTTATGACCTGACAAAGTCTTGGAAATTTCTCCAAGTCTGTTTGAAGTTCCAAAGAGTGGCAGGTGAAGGAATAATCACTGGTTCCCCAGCTCCCCAGCTGCAGGGTTCTGTCAATTAATGATGGTTCCAGTGAACAGAGGTTTCACGAAAAGCAGTTTCTTCCTATGTTTTCAAATGAAGAGTGAGTTAAAGGAGGATTCATTTTCTCACCAGTTCCACTGAAATTTTACTATGTAATTGGGCATCTTAAGAAAAATCTGCTTTGAGTGTCAAGCCTCCCAGAAAAGACGTGGAGATAAAGAAGACTTAACTTCTGAATCTCCCTGCTCACGGCTAAAGCTACACCATCTTCCAGGGAAAAGTTGGCTCCAGTCTGCCTGGAGATACCAGATGAGGTGCATGCGCATACAGCACAGACTCGAGATACACCAGCTAAAATTACTCGTTTCATCGCTGTCACCTGGGGACACGCCTGTGTGGACCTATCACCGCCCCATGGGGCATTGGGGTTTCTCATCTCTTCTAATAGAGCATGAAGGTAGGGGAGGGGAGGCTTCCTAAGGAAACAGGACAGTAAAAGGTAAGTCTTCACACACTCAATAAACTTGACTACCAGGCTCAGGGCTGGGTGCTGGGGAGCAAAGATAAACAAAACCCCCACCCTCAAGATTCTCGGAGTCAGGGCTGGAAAGAGACAAAGAAGCACCAATTGGAGAACTATTCGTAAAGCTATGCAGCTGGGTTGCTCTAGGAGTTTCCAGAGGAAGATCCGAGTCTGTGGGGAGAAGAGGGAAGGTGCTTTAGGGGGCCTCACAGAGGAGGTGGTCCTCGAACTTAGCCTGGAAGGATTTGTAGTTCATCAGGAAGCCAGAGAAACCAAGGGCCTCCTGTGACATTCCTTGGGTTTGGAACTTTATCCCAGAGGTCAAAGGCAGCCATGTGTATGAGTTTGGTAGGGACGCCATAACAAAGTATCAGAGACTGGGTGGCTTAAACAACAGAAATGTGTTGTCTCGCGATACATTCTGGAGCCTAGAAGGCCAAGGTCTAGGTGTTAACGGTCATTTTCTCCTGAGGCCTCTCTCCTTGGCTTGCAGACGCCGCCTTCACGCTGTGTCCTCACGAGGCCTTAGCTCTGTGCGTACAGCTCAGTGTCCTAATCTCTTTCTCTAAGGACACCTGTCACATGGGATTAGGGCCCACCCATACACGTTCTTTTTATCTTAATAACCTCTTTAAGACTCCCTCTCCAAGTACAGTCCAAACTCCAGGTCGGCAGGGATAGGACTTCAGCACATGCATTTTAGGAGGTCACAATTGAGGCCATAACACCAGGAAAGGATATAAAGAAGAGTGACATGAGCAGGTTTTCATTTCAGAAAGAGCACCCTGATATGGTGGGAGAACAGAATTTGGAAAGGCAGAAGCCGAGAGGCAGTCAGGCCACTCAGGAGGCAGGGCCGTAAGCAGCCAGCCTCTCACACGTACATACGTACGTGTTCAGCTGGAGCTTGGTCGTTTTGCTCAAAACACACTCCTATTACCCCATGCAAATCCCTGCTATCTCCCGCTGGGAGGAGCCTGCCTGTCGTGGATTCTCAGAACCACTGGCCCAACATGTTCCCAGGCCGGGCCTGATCATCCACCACCAATACCCACCAGGGCCTGGGAACTCCCAGAAGCTAAACACACAGAGGCCTGGGCGGCAGGAATAAAAACAATGCTACAGTGCATTCCACACACAAGCTGGGGGCCCAGGGGCCCAAGGCCTGAGAGTGACCCCCTCAGGAGTGCAAGAACAAGAGCTCCGGTGCCCCGGTCGGTGTCGGCGTGGAGGCCCCCCTAACAAGCAACCCTCACAAATAAAGCCCCAGCAGTAAGCCCATTAACACCTCACAGGGGCAAACCTCAGACCCCTAGGAGCAACTTCAAAAGACATCCCAGCAGCACAACATGCCATAGAATCATCAATCAAGTACCCCATCCCAGGAAGTAGCCGGCTGAATTTGGGGAAAGGGTCACACACATAAATTAAATGCCCCTTAGCCCCCATTTGGCTCTCGATTTATTACCATGGAGGCCAGCTGTGATCCTTAAGTTTAAAAAGGATCAAGGCCTCTATAAACAGTATATAGAACTACCTTCCACAGAAAAAAAAGAAAAAACAGCAACCCTCTCTCTTTTTTCTTTTTTTTTTTTTAAAAGAAAATGATCCTTTTGTGAAAATAATTCCCACCATACTCAACTCTCTGCCTCAAGTGTTATTATAAAATCCAACTTGCTGGTCAGCCCTTTTAAAGAAGACCGTGTCAGCTACAATTACCAATTGCCTTTTCGATTTGTTGAAATTAATTTCAGAGTTGGATTTTCTCCTGAGGGGGCGACCTGCCTGAATGATATGCTAACTAACCCTCAGGCATGTTGGTTGACCCTTTATGACATTGCTTACAGACTCAAAACTCGCCTCCCACCTCTCTACAGGCACGAACACCCACGAACCAGCCCTTGAGTGGCAAAAACAACTTGTTCATCATGCACCCTCATCACAGCAAAGATACAAAAAAGGGCCGTGTGAGAAGCACCAGAGTTTCCCAGGGGCGCACTAGTTGTGTAATGCCGAAACATCTCATTTCCGCCAAAACCTCAAGTTGCCAAGAGCTATGTTTTTGAACCAGCCAATCCCTTTGGCCCTAAAAATAATCAAAATAATCATACTTCACAGTGTGCACTTAAGACACGCCACTCCTGTCTGTGCTAAGTACTTCATAAAGCTTTAATTTCCTATCGTCCTCATCATAATGATCTCAGGTGAATGCCGCCGTTATTCCCATTTTACAAAGAGGGAAACGGAAGCTCAGAGAGGTCAAGTAACCTGCCCAAGGTCACACAGAATGCAGCAAAATGGAGACCCAAACCTGTGCCCTTAGCTCCTCATCTCAATTGCCTGTCCCCATGCTAATCTGAAAGACGGAACTCTCGGCCTCCCAACTGGCCTTCCCACATAATAATTTAGAAGGTGTTCTGCAATTTTCCCAAGGCTCAAGAAGCAGTTTTCAATATTATCCACCAAGAGGCTTTAAAAAAGGTTGTAAGAATTCCAATGGATACCTTAATGCATATTTACAGTCATAAGATTTGATCATTTTTTTCTGGATTACGATTCCTTCCCTCTCTTCCCGTTCAATGATTCCAGCACTTACGCTGTGCTCAGAGTCATGCAGAACATGAGATCCAACTCCATGAACTTGGGTTTATGAAGACAAGTGAAAATATCAGAATGGTTACTTGCCCTGCTTTGCTCAAAAGAGATGAGAACCAAAACAAATAGAAGCAGGTATGCGTCAAGTAAGAATTTGACTTAAGTTTAAGAAAACGTCCTACACCCTAGGCTGCCAGTTCATCGAGGACGGGGATCCTGTCTTCTTTGAATCCAGCACAGAACCTGCACAAAGTGTTTAACAACCACTGGTCAAAATGGAGAATGGATGGGTGGACGGGTGGATGTGTATGTAGATGAATAGAAGAATGAAGGGGTACTTATATCAATGGTTAAATACAGAAATTATCTGTGAAGAACTTATTCTATGTTTCATGTCTCAGATTGTTTTCTGGCCAGATGTGTATTTCTGAACAGTCCATCCTGGATTCAGATAAATGAATGACCTAGCTTCGGAGCCCTCTATTGCAATGACAATAGAGCCAAATATGGCTGCTACTGAACTATGACCTTCCCCAAGGACACAGAGACAGATGCCAGCCAACTGCACACTCAGTAACTGCCCATTTAACAAACACGTACTGAATGCAAATCATTTTTCTGGGCAGCGACCCCATGTGTTGGCTCCAAAACATACTTGTGATCTTCTCCGTGTCTTCATCCTTCTCATTCTTGAGTCACCATAGTGGGGAAAAAACATTTATTCACAAGAAAGATACTTTGGATTAGTAATTACTCCAGAGATCAGGTCCTGCAGTCCTATTCAATTCCGATCAAGGAGCAAAAAAAGGAAGAAAAATCCTCTGGGTCTTGTAAATACTGCAGCACCAAAGCCGCCAGTTAGAGCAGCTTTGGGCAGCCTCCTTAAAAACTGTCTTTTCCTTTCCAGCATACAGCACATGAGATGGACTTTTAATGATACCCAAGGGGGTGGGGTGGGGGAACCTATGTAAGATCCAAAAAAAACCCTTCTTCAAAGTACCTGGGTGCTGCAGAGTTTCCAGGGCACTACAACGCAAAAAGAAGAAGAAGAAAAGAAAGAAAGAAAGAAAAAGTTACGTACCTACAAATAATTTGCCATATTGAACATAGAAATAACAGGTAAACAACCTGCAGAAGTTCTGAATAAAGGTCAGTGTTCTAATAAGCAACAGAATATTCTCATACAAAAAGGGGACAGAGCTGTTTTTACAAAGCATTTTTACAGAAAACATATTTCAATCGGAAAGCTAAAGAAAGGAATGTGAACACTCCATTTACCCAAATCAGGGAGCCCCGTTTAACCAATGAGGTTAATGCCTTTTTTCAGGTCATGAACCAAAGGCAGAAGGGGGCACTTGAGCATCCTATTCTGATACGTTTCTCGTTGCTCAACAGAAACATTTCAGGCCTCGCGCTGAGGGCCAGGTTGTACCCAGGTAAGTTCGAAGCTGGGAATGGTTCCCGTCTTCATGAAATGTCCAGTCATTTAACGGGTTGGTGCCAGAATTTAAGCTGGCTCCGTGGCTCCACAAGCACCAGGGTCTTCCAGGAAGAGGTAAGAGATCTCCCAGTTCCAGGCCAGCCGGAGGAGGAGGAGGGAGGGAGGTAGGAGACACCCCACCCACCCCTCTGCAGACAAATGCAAACCTGCAAGCTGATTCTCAGCGCCGTATCCAAATGCATCCCACAGACAAATCTCTGCGTCTAGGCAGTGAGCCTAGTGGCCCCTAAGTAGAGATAATCCTGTTTGTCTCTCATATGATGAAGTCCTTTATAAGGAGCAAATTATCCATTTCCAATTCATCAAGCAACACAGCTTCTCTTACTAGACAATTTTTTATAATTGTCCCATCTCCCACCCCAAACCCCCTAACAACACATAGAAATAACTTGCTATGAAACCAGAGCCTGAACCAAGCATGAAAAAGATGTGGCCAGAGCATTGAAATCCTCAAGTCACTGATCCCGCACTCCTGTTTTGCCTTGATCAAAGATGATGAGAGAAAATAAACCCGTCCTGCAGAGGTTCCCAAAAACAGCTGGGGCTCAGAAGAAACAGGCGAGAACCCTTTAAAATGATGGAATCCTGGGCTCACTTTGGGAGATTTGAATGAGTGGGAGGTCTAGAGGGGTCCGGGTCCAGGTTTCTGGGGCTGGTGATGCTAAGCACCCCCAGTAATTTTGATGACCAGTCTGCTTGAGAACAACTCTAGAGGTCATGCCAGAGCAAAGGCTATCTGGAGGGTACCCACGCTGTACCAAGTACGGAGGAAGGCCTGCTCCACACATAGCATGATCTCATGTCATCCTTACAGGACCTTCTTTACACCACCTTCAAGACTGCCACAATTATGCCCATTTACAGATAAGAAAAACTGGGCTCAGTGAGATACACTGGTTTTCCCAGGAGGTATGAACTCCCAGGCTTTCCCAAGAAAGCCTGCTCTGTGCTCCTACACTACGTAGAAAAATCCCCTTCTTAGGGAGAGAGCCAGAATGAGTATTAGGACGTAGAGCCCATAAATGTATTTGAGAGACTGGTGCTGGTTCAGGAATGTCTTGATTTAAATTCCTGCTATTGATTAATATAACTGGGAAAGAAATGCTAGTGGAGACAGACAGCCCACTTCAATAAGCTCCAGTAAAGGTGCATTTGCTGGGTAGAGGGATGGTGCTAAGATCCTGTCTGGAATTCCACCAGCAAGCAGGAACTAAGCCAAACAAGTTCATCGGCCTGCCGCTCTACCAGCCAGAGCCGGGGTGCCCCATTCAGCAGCCATGAGAGGGGATAAAAGCGCAAGATACCCAGTGTTGGGGAAACAGGATACAGTTCTCCAGGCTGGGGGTGGGAGATGCCCATTTTAATCAGATGGTGGAGAAGACCCAAATCTATTTTCCCGCTGTGTCCAAAAAATTAACAAATCACCAAGGATCCCCAGGGGCAGAGTGAGGTACTTTGACATCCTTACACAGAACATGTCCATCTAGGATATCATCCCTGCCAGGACACTCTGGGATCTCCATCTAGGATATCATCCCTGTCCAGGACACTCAGAAGTCACAGCCTGCTTTCCTGGAATGAGGTCAGAGCTAGGAGGAGTCAGGATATATAGGTTTCTATCTGGCAACCCCACTAACTCAGAGTGTTCTTAGGCGAGTCACTTCATTTTGGGCCCAAGTTTCCAAAATACAGAGGTAGAAGTAGAACATCTTTCAATTCCCTGCCTGCTTGGACAACATATGAAACCCAGACCCACCGTAGCAACCAGGCTGGCAGGGAAGAGCCCGTGGGGGGGCAACTCCCAGGTACTGATCACAGGACAGCTGCAGGAGGGAAGACAGCCATCCGCTTGTAATCACGTTTGCACATGCCCATCTGTGGTGGGTAGGAACTGAGAACACATGCAGATAAGAGGAAAGTGGTTATGTGGAAAAAGGAAGGGGTAGGGACCCAGAGAAAAAGAATGTTTCCCTTCAAGGTCTCCCCAGACATGAATCTAATGGGAATCTGCAAATCCCCCTCGGTAGATTTCCAAGCCATTCATATCCATTCATTGAATAAATATGTGTGTGACCCCGCTGGGAGCCAGGGACATTGAGGTCAACTATTATCATCATCATTATTATTACTATTATATAATTAAAGCAGCTGGGGAAAAAAAAGACATGTCTACTGAAGTAATACTGGGATTCCCTTTATAGATGAAAAAAGTCCACTGGCAAGATTCAGAATATGTCCAG
Source organism: Phataginus tricuspis (assembly GCA_029783875.1). Classification (NCBI taxonomy): domain Eukaryota; kingdom Metazoa; phylum Chordata; class Mammalia; order Pholidota; family Manidae; genus Phataginus; species Phataginus tricuspis. The sequence goes on along the minus strand of JAQQAC010003639.1, from coordinate 20,050,336 downwards.
TTCTTTCCTCTTCAACTCATGTATTCCAAAGGAATATCAGGTAGTTGACTTCCAGGTGAGAGGCCCACAGCCCTCAAGGCTAGAAAACAGAACGGGCAAATGCACACACCAGGGGCTGCAGATTGTCCGGCTTCTTGAGCAGACACAGAGCGGCCAAGGTCAAGGGCTCTCAGGGGAATTCAAAACCTCCACCTCCGATGCTCAGAGCCAGGACAGATTCAGTTCCACCCACAGAACCCTGGCTGCACTGGCTCCATGCACAGAGCTTAGCCTGTACACTAGCAAGGTCGTGCCCTAGGAAAAAGATCCTGTCGCCGAACAAAATCGGTACATCCTGAGAATCTCCTTCAACAAGTGCTCTGGAATTTCAGGGGACAGAACCAGCTGACCTGTGGGTAAAGAGCGAAAACACACCCACAACTGGCAGAGGAACAGCAGAGGTGGCCCTCCTTACTGCTACCCTACTGTATACTGACAGACCCTTCTTACTAGCGATGACTACAACTCCTACTGCTAATTTACCACTGGCCGTGAGGCTAAACTGTCTCTCACTGAACGGACCCACATCTATTCCTTTACGGTTTACACAGCACTTACTTGTCAAATATCTTACAGGATATGTAAGACCGTATGAGATAAGCAGAGCAGGTATTATTAGACCCATTTGACAGAGAAAGAAAAACAGCAGTTCAGAGACTCCCCTGAGGGCTCACAGCTGAGAAGCCCTAAGATTTTTTTTGTATCTCACCCCTCACCACCTGCAGCACGATTGTGCACAGCCACAAGTAACCGTAACAACAACCCCGTTCCCTTGTGCCGTTCTGATGCCAGCAGCCAGGAATGACGGCTGAGGCAGAAGGAGCTCCTATTCCCCGATGGAGTCCCCTCTACTCCTATACAGCTGGGCCACACACACACACACACACACACACACACACACACTCACTCACTCACTCACTCACTCACTCACTCACTCACTCACTCAC
>JAQQAC010003639.1:20000413-20039572 GCA_029783875.1 Phataginus tricuspis | reverse complement strand
AAAAAAAAAAGCTTCACATCTCTTGCATAAACTGTCATGTGAAAATGAATATGTAACTAACTACATTTCTCTGCCCCACCGAGACCAAGCTCTGGGCAGTGGAATGGAAATAGAAGTGACGACAGGACAAGTGATTCCAGGCCACGCTCAGGTTCCTTATCCCCCTAGCTGGCTGCCTAAAAGAGATGACCTTCAGAGTGACGTGGGGAGCCTTGTGTTGAAAATGGCAGATCAACAAAATGGAAAGAGCCTAGGTCCTTGAAACACCAAACTGGAGGAGAGCTGCCCATCCAAGAAATCCTCTAGATTGTTGCATAAATGAGAAACGAACTTTTCTCATGTTCATTCACCAAGATTTGGGGATTTCTGTTACAAACAGTAGTGTTACCTTAAACTATAAGAGCAATCATGAAAGCCATTCATCAGCATCTAAGTTAGAGCCCCTACTGGGCCTGGGGCTTCCTGACATGTGCTCACCCACAGCACCAAGTGTCCCATGTCACTTGTGAATGCTACTCTTAAGTGCCTCTGAAATCAGCACAGTCTGGGGGACTTCACCCACAGTCTTGGGTCTCAAAACAAGGGTATCCCAAGAGTGAGGTAAAATTCCTCTGTCAAGAGTCCTCAACAGGTGTTGACTGAGCACCCACTATATGCCATGTTCTTCTCTAGATACTAAGGTACAGAGACATGTTTTCTGCCACCTTATAGAGGAGCAAACAGGAGACCCATCAACAAATACATCAGTACTTCAATATTTTAAATACCATGTGGTGTAACAGAAGCATGTATAAGATACAAAATAGTAGGGTGCTATTACTCGTTTGGGGGAAGCTAGCTGGGAAAGTCATCACAGAAAAGATGATCTGGAAAGAGTTTCAACAGTGGCAATAATTCCGCTTGTGCTGGAGGCGGTGACACTGACAGTGATGGTGGGTCAGCTAGTAGGTCTGTCTCGCCAAAAACGTAATCCAAAATTTACCACCAGCACCATCCCATTTTCTCAAAAGGTTATCATATCCCCAAAAAAGCAATCATATCATCCCATGTTGTAAGCGTAACTGGGTGCGTGAGGGTCTGCTTGTAGAAGAAACTGTGAGGATAGTAACAGCGGTAGTGTCACAAGAACGGCCCCACTTCTTCACCCCTCCCTGATGCGCTGCTCTATGTGCCACTCCAGGCGGGGTGCTCTGCCCCATGCACGTTCTCTGCACTTGCCGCGTGACTTGCTTTGGTCACAGTGGACTTAAAAGTACTTGCATGAGTGGCTTGCTGGCTCTAGAATCTTTGCCGTATCTCTGAGAACTTGCCTCGGCTGCTCTCCCAGAGAATGAGAGACCCGTGGAGCAAAATCAAACCACCTACCATCCCAGTCAAGACCATTCCGGATTAGGGACCCTCAAACACGTGAGCAACACCATCCAAGATGACAGAGCCTTCTGACCACCCAGATGCAGGAACAATAAACATTACTGCGTGCTACTGAGGCTCAGTGTGTGTTTGCTGGACAGCACTACCGTGGCAACAACGGGCAGAGTCCTATTGTCATCATTCCCACTTCACAGGTGGAGACACCAAGGCACAGAGGTAAAGTAACTTCATCAAGGTTACACAGCTGGTATGCGGCAGAGCTGGAATTTGAAAGCAGGCAGGGTTCTAGTCTTTAATCTTTTTCTATTACATTCACCTTAACTTCTCTCAATAAAGCGGTAAGTCTTTATCATCCGGAGTCAAAGCATTCTACCCAGGCCCTTGGGGCGGAGAGAAGAGACCCCGGCTAATTGGCAGCATCCCCTCCTCTAGGTCTTTGATTAGCACTGGCAGTGATGGAGGCCATCTGCTCTCCCCACAGCTTAGCTTAGCAACATGTAGAGGGAGCTCGTACACCTGAGCTCCCCCTGCTCTTCCCTGCACTGTCACAGGTCAGACCCTTCTGCCCGCAAGATGCCTCCTGGGACCAGCATCTGGAGCCGACAGCAGCTTACCCATGCTCACCCCAGCAAGGTGTTGGCGCTTGGCCCCCAGTCTTTCCACATTTACCAGGAAATCTGCAGAAGTACCCCTAGCACCAGCCTGTCTCACCTCCCTCACCCTCACCTCCCGTGTCCAGATTGCTTAAGCCTAGCTTCCAGGTTATCCTATTTGGACGTCAACTGTTCTGACAGCCAGCTGTGTATGTCCCCTCTCCTCTCCTCTTTCCAAGTAATGGATGATGGCTTGGCAAAGCAAGTACGAGCTTCTGCCAAAATAAAAGGGCCATCAGAACATCTCTCAGGAGTCAGTGTGTCCTCTCACCCCTCCCGACCAGGTTTCCCATGCATGTTCCACCTGCACAGAACACCATGGGCCCAAAGGTGACCACTCTAACCACAGCACCAGGGCTGGGTTTCTCCAAGCAGTGCACCAGTACCCTGGGGTACTGTTTGAAATGCAGATACCCGAGCATCACCCTGGCCCACAAGGAATCAGACGGCCTGGGGGAGGCCTTAGAAGCTCTGGTCATAGTAAGTTTCCCACCTGATTCTAATGCATGAGTCCTTCAACAGCCTTCCTGAAACAACAACCTTAAATCGCAGGACTAGAATGACACTGGTTGACAGTCAGCAAGTAATTCACATGCTTCATTTCACATCAGCCTCACTTCAACTCTAGAAGTGGTCACTATTTTTCTCCCATTTTAGAGGGAGGAAACTGAGGCTGAGATAGTAAATAATTCCCAGGTCACATGGCTAATACATGGTAATGCTGGGCTTTAAATAAAAGATTGCTACTATGTTCTAAAACTGTTCTGAAATGCTCCCTATGCTAGATGACTTAAATATTTCCAAATGCTGATGAAACTGGATGTCTATGTTCACTATTATCCACAAAACTGTTATTAGAACAAAGACTCAGAAAGAAAGCACCTTATTTTTAGGAAATTCTCTCCATACTCACTTGCGGTGAGTAAGTGCAATGTAACTGCCATGTTTCAGGGGTGTGAACAACAACCGTTGATTTTACATCTCTTCCAGATTCAGTTCCCAGCTGGTGTCAGAGGGAGGGCTGCTTTATGAGTTTAAAATGATGCCTGTTATCTTTAAAATTCACAATCACAGAGATAATCCTTTGTATCTCCTCCCAACTAATCCTGTTTTAGCAAAGCATTAGGCGCAGAGTAGGTAAATAATGACATATTGGACAAATAGAGCTGAATAGCTAAGCCAATAATGTTAATGGCAATGAACATTCCGGCTACACTGACTGAATGCTCACCATGGCCAAGCACTGTACCAAACTTTTTACAGAAATTATGTCATTTGACCCCAAAGAATCTTATCCCCATTTTACAGAGGAAGAACCTTGCTCAGAATCATGCTAAGCTAGTTAAGTATTAGAGCTGAAATAAACTGCTCTGAACACACTTACCGTGCAAAGTGGTCCCCAGAAGGGCAGTAGCAGTGTCGCCCAGGAGCTCGCTGGAAGTCCAGAATCTCAGGCTGCACCCCAGACCTACTAAGTCAGGACCGAGCACAGCGAAGCGTGAGCAACATTAATTCATCTAGAGCACAGTTTCTCAGCCTCGCACTGCCAACATTCTGGGCTGGACGACTCTGCTGTGGGGGGGAGCTGGCCTATGGTTAGGTGTTTAGCAGCACCCCTGGTTTCTGCCCACTAGACACCCACAGGAACTCCCCTTCTTCCCCAAGTCATAATGACCAAAAATATCTCCAGCAATTCCCAATGTCCCTGGGAGAGCAAAACAGCCCCCAGCCGAGAACCAATGGTTAGACTAGCACACTCTTCTGCTGGACTGAATTTCTGGCATGGCTCAAAGGTTTGTGTGCAAAACAGAGAGGCCATCTCAAAAGGCTATAAACCAAAAAAGGACCTCTGAGTTCCAAGGCCTGGGTTTGGCTCTAGTCTATCACTGCCTGCCCTCAGGGTGACAGAATCACAGATTTGCACCTCTAACATCCAGCCCCGGCACCAAAAAGACTGGACTACAGCTGGGCTCTGCCCAACCTCACTGCAAATGAGAATCCCCCAGGAGTTGTCTGAACTGTACAGATGAAGGCGTGCCCTTCCCAACCACCCAGGTCTACCCAGTTAGAGCCTGTCTTGCCACTGGGTTTCAGCCCCAGGCAAGTTCACCATGGATCCAATGTAACCAAAAAAAATGAAGTAGAACGTTCTTGGAGTGAAAGGGTTATACCCAACTTTATTCCCATGGTGGCAGGTCAATCACTAAAATCCTGTCCACTCAGAGCAAGTCTGCATGCAGCAAGCCAGTCTCTGTCTCTGGACCTCTCTGCCCCTGCAGCCATCTCAGTCTCTGTCCTCAGTACTGCCACCACTCCAGTCTTGTCTCTGCTCTCCTGCAGCCTAGCAGCCATGCCACCATGTCACACAGAGCACTGGGCAGAGCTCTTTATATAGAGTGAATAACAATGTATTGCCCACACGTGTGTAGTGAGCCAGCCAACCAAGGCCAGGTGAGAATCCCAGCCATAGGAACCTTCACTTTATCCACAGAGCCTCCAACTGAGGCCCCGGAATCTGCTTTTTTTTTTTAAAAAGTTCCTCAAAAGATCCCAAGGCACCTTCTCCATGAGTGGGCTTTTAAGAAGCACTAGCCCAGAACATTCCAAGGGACCCTACATTCTAGGATTTCACCCTTTGTAAGAGACTCAGGTCTCCTCCCCATCCAGACGTGTTACTACTGACAGCTGACTCAAAGAAGCCACATCACACCGAGCGGCCTCGGCTGCCACAAGCTGCGATCCAACCAGCATGAGCCGCACACCCGCCCCCAGCAGGTGCTTCGGGCACACCGAGGTGGCATCCGCGGGGGTGGCACTCAGCGGTACTGAAGACAGCACTGTGCCGTGTGATTGTAAGTGCACATGCCACTGCTGCCTAGGTCTGCTGCTAATTACATTAACACAGCCTGATGGAGTCGGGCGGGGCAGGCTACTCCTGCCAGGGGCAGTTGTGGGAAATGAGATGCAAAGAGGAAAATTTTCACAGCTGCAACTTCATGAGGTACTAGAGGGCCCAGAGGAGCGGGTCCTTCACGGCCGCCAGCTCTCCCTGATTATCAAGACGGCACTTACACCATCTTTTATTTTATTTTATTTTATTTTATTTGCAACACCTCCAAGTAAGACAGCAGGAAAGCTGGAACCATTTTCCTGACTGGAGCAAACTCAGGCGAAGGTTCTCTGCAGAGCCAGAAAGGGAAGCTGACATTCCCTGGGTGTGTCCCACATGCAAGGCACTTTACCTGCACTATCTCGTTCATCGTTGACAGGGAGGCCTGCCTGCCTCTCTTACAGATGAGGAAACTGAGGCTCAGAGCCCGAAATTAATTTGCTCCAGGCACTCAGAATATCTGGTGGCAAGAGAACTGGGCTCATATTTTAAGAAACCCAGAAGTCCCACCTTGTTGCTTTTTTGTTTCCTGCACCTGAAGGGAACTTTCACAAACCAACTAGCCAGGCAACCCCAAGGATGCAAAGAGGACCCTGACTGCCAGGCCACCTGCCCCAGCAACAGATTTGCAATCGCTCAGGTTAAACACCAAGTTAACATGGCCAAGACTTTGTCCCACTGCAAAATGGCTGAGGGGCTTTCTGAACTCAAAAACATTACGTTGAGCCCCAAATCATTTACCAATCTTAATTCAAAATCCATCCAATGATTTTCGTCTCTCTCCACAGGAATTTTCTTTTTCTCCCCACAAATCCTCATCCATTCAGTCTCAACCCTCCTTTGGCTTTTCCAGTCAGTTCCCAGCGCAATCTCTGGCCACCGCAAAAGGGAATAGGTCTGAATGGGTTTCAGGTGCTGATAAGAGAGGTCACTTGATAAGAGAGGTGACCAGAATTCCTGGCGAGGGTCAGGGTCCCAGGCCAGCTGTGCCTGTTGGGGACCCAGGGCCACAGGGCCAAAAGGTTGACTGTCAAGTCCAGTCAAGTTCAGGTGCTCCTAGGCATTTACAGATTTGCCGTTTTATTTCTAAACACACATTTTTAAAGGTGGGTACTAATTACCAAGCCCAACTTGCCAATGGACAGTGAGGCTCTGAGAGAGTAATGATTTGTCCAAGTTTTATGGTCTGAATGTTTGTCTCCCTGTCTTGTCAATGGGTTTCAGCCCCCAGTAAGTTCGCTATAGATTCAGTGTGACCAAAGAAATTGACAGTAAAACGTTCTTGGGTGAAAGGGTTACACCCAACTATTTCCACGTGGCAGCTAAGTCACTAAAATCCCGTTCACTCAGAGCGAGTCTGCATGCAGCAAGCCGGTCTCTGCCTCTGGCCTCTGCCCACACAGCCATCCTCTGGGCCTCTCTGCCCGCATGGCCGTCCTCTGGGCCTCTCTGCCTGCATGGCCATCCTCTGGGCACAGCCATCTCAGTCTCTGTCCTCGGGATTGCCACCACTCCAGCCTTGCAGCCGTGTCAACGTGTCGCCCAGAGCACTTGGCAGGGCTCTTTATATAGAGTAAATAACAACACACTGCCCACATGTGTGCAGTGAGCTAGCCAACCAGGGCCAGGTGGGAATCCTGGCCACAGGAACCTTCTTTTTATCCAGAGAGAAAGGTGAGGTATATGCCTTAACCTAAAATCAGCAGGAGCCAGGTGTCTGGTTAACAATTTCCATGGTGACTGACCCACGGGTCTGTTGGAAGGCATGTGAAGAATTGCCAACTACCTGCTGCTCAGGCTTCAGGCCCCTGTGAGTTCCAAGTGGGAGGCTGAATCCTTCATCCAGCACCTGGGGGCACCTGGAGGAGCTCGGTGTCTACAGACGACACCTAGGAATTCATTTTCTCCAGGCTGACCTTACTGGGCCAAGCCCTGGGCTGAGTGCTTTACCCACACCGACTGATTTCTTCCTCACAGGTGCCCACAGTGCCAACTTGTGCCCATTTTGCAGGTCAGCTGAGTACCTTCAAGCTTAAGTGACTTGCCCGTGGTCAAAAATCTAGCTGAGTGGTCGTGCCAGGATTTGACCAAAGGGTTCAACCACCAAACACTAGATAACAATCCCCAAGAGGGAAAAAAGTACTTCAGGTCCAGCACCTTTGGCTTGGTGCCTCTACACTACCCGGGAAAATTAGGGTATTTGCCTTCAGGGACTCAGAAGTGCCTTCTTGAACCCTGGAGGCCCACCGTGTATCCACCCAAGACACCTGTCCCTCCCCTGTAACTCCTGGACAGCAGGCTTTATGGTCAAGGGCTCAGGACCTGCAAAAGATAGAACCGGGCTCCTGGCCCAGCTGTGAACACAAGGAGTGGGTCCTATCTCAAGCCTCTTTCTAGTCCATCCCCAGACCCTGGTCTTACCTCATTCCAGAATGTTCTGAATCCTGCTCCACTTTTCTACCTCTCCTCCAAGGATGAGAAACTCAGAACCCTTCCAATCCTCAAGACTCTGAGGGTAACGGAGTCCTTGGACAGCAGGCCCTGATTACACTGAAAGCCAGCCCTGAACAAGGGAGGCAATCAGAGGGCTCTAGTCACCCCCCTCCATCACACCTACCTTCCCACCTGGGACCCTCGAGCCTGAGGCACCTCCTTCCAGCTCATGCCCCAAAGTCACCAGACAGGCGGCCAGCCTGCTGCAGTCAAATCCTCTTCGGCTCCCTTCTTCCTCTCAGAGCATCAGATGCATTGAAGCTAACCCCCTGCAGATGAACCCCACCCCTACCCAGGGCACAAGCTGACTGACAGCTTTGTCATCTAACCGAAAGGCTCCAGTGCAAGGGGCTGGTCTTGTCTCTACCGAAGTAGGTTTGTATTTGTAACTTCAGCGGGTCCAGCATCACAGTCATCGTAGCACTTTGTTCCTGGATCGCTTTCCTGCCGAACGCTCCTTTCTCAGCTCATGTACGCCTTTCCACCCACTTCACAGAGAAACGCCAAGCTAAAAACAAAGCAGTGTCACAGTGGCAAGACCCCAAAGAGCAGAAGACGTCAGAAATTCACTTGCCTTCTTCCTTTCTCATTCATTTCTGGTCTCCTTGGTTCATTTTGCATCCGATTAGCCACGTGACTTATAAAGAAACCATTTAAAATTCTCTGTGCCCCTGATCACTAGGCTGGGAGGGATGCAAACTCCGACCTCCCAACATAGAATAAACAAGAGGCCAACAAACGCTTAGCAAGCACCAGGCCCTCCAGAGGGGAGGCAATATTGTACGTTAAGGAAATAAAAGGAGAGCTCAAATAAGCTGCCAGGTATTAATGCAAAGTAATAAGCCAGGAAAAGGCCCAACAGCAACATTTTATGGAGACAAGGGAAGAACCTCTCCCAAGGAGTGGGGAGGCCAAGAACTGAGCTTCTAATCTAATAAATCAAAGCAGAAAAAACAAACCATTAACAAGGCCCAGCAAATGCATCTCAGAAGAAAACTACAGGGAAAAATAAAAAAGAGCTTAAGGGTCACCTGGGATGCTGGATTAAAAGTCCACCATCAAACACTGCAAAGCTGTATGAATCTTACTTAGTGCTATCTAGAGATTTTTACAGGGCCCTTCCCCGCTGGGCCCTGGACTGGCTGTACCAGGGGCAGGGGGCTCAGAGAATGTCCTAGACGCATGGTGGCAGCCTCGTGGCCACAGGGGTGCCAAGGGAGGCCAGCCAGCGAGAAAAGGAGGCAGAACTGGAGGAGGTGGCCCTGAGGACTTGGGCAGTGGCAGTAGGTGGCCTGGGGCCCCAGAGAACCCATCTCTCTTTTTGATGATTCTCCTTTCTGTCTCTTTTTTTTGGTCTGAGCTCCCCAGCATCAAGCCACCTGCTGTCATGGGTCTATTTGATACATAATAACGCCTTCTTTATACTCATAAAGCTCTCAGCACCCACCAGCATGGACCTATAGCCATTTGTCAGAGGGCATGTTTTCTCAGTGTCTTCCCCTTCGAGGTATCCTTGCAGAAGCTGAGGTTAAATAATGCATCCCTGGTCCCAGAACTGCATAACGGTAATGGCCCAACAAGGAGCCGGTGCTCCAGGCTTGGGCTGGAAGTGGGGCGAAGAACACCCCAGGCACCTGGACTTGGGGTTCCCCAGTTCATCCCTTCCCGCCCCATCCAGGCGAGGCACCAGAAGGAGGCTACAAACATTTCTACCTCAACTGCTGGGGCTCCAGTGGCTGGTCACAGGCCTCACCCCAACTCTGGTCCAGGCCCAGAGACACTGACCTCCCCATCCCCACTCCCGCTGGCCACCACAGAAAGCCCAGGCACAGAGGGCTAAATCAAACGTTAACTGCCTGCTTCTCTCACAGCCTACAAGCAAAGGACAAAAAACTTAACACCCCTTCTTTCCCCCCAAAAAAGGCCAACCAATACATATTTGCTAAGCACCTGCCCTGTTCTTTGGGATCCACGAGAACTGAAAAACAAGAACCATGGTACAGACAGGCAGACCTAAATTCAACTAGCCCTGGGAGACACAGAGGATGAAGACGGGCAAAGAAGATGAATGCCCGCCGAACGCTGTGTTGCCGGGGAGTGGTGGCCACGTTGAAAAGGGGTGAAAAAGATCAAGAAACGATGACAAGAAATTCAAAATGGAATCACCCATTCTCTCTTCCTTTTCTTACTACTGGAAAAGAACCTAAACTAAAATAACTCCAACAACCTAAAAGCTATTATATTTAAAGTTTCCTTAAGAAACCCTTAACCATGTTATCGGGTGCAAGACTATTAAAATCAATGGCTAACTCAAGTATCCAGCTCTTTGAACGGTATCCTCCCTCATCTGTTGGAACGGCTCCCTTGGAAATCATTAACAAGAGTTCTACAAATAACCAAGACCCCTTCCTGACTAGTCAGATAACCCAGAAGGGAGGGCTACTAAAATCTTCAATTGAAAGGCTCTCTTAGGGAAGTTTCCAACAAGAGCATCTTTGAGGGCTTGGCCCTCCTGTGAACTCCACACATCGTTTGGGTCATGAGGCATGAGCACCGTCCCAATCTGTCATGTGTTCACCCCTTTGTTTTTGTGGCTTTTGACTGGGTTGATGTTAGGCCCACCCTGGCAGTTTAAGATTCCCCTAAAATCTGTTGCTTCCCACTCTATCTGCCTGTTTCCCAGTAATGGTGGGTAGTAAAGCCTTTCAAATAAAATGGACCCACATGCTCAGGGAAGTGGAGAAGCTTACATCTGACCCATGCACAGACCAAGAAGGAGAGGAGACCCCTCTCTCAAAGATGCAGGCTGTTGTTAAGATAAAACATGATGCTCAACATCCCTGGAGCCACAGGACTGAAGGAAGGAGGGAACAGGATTATGGACCTGGAAGATGCCCAACAGCAGCACAGGCACAACTGAACAGGCCAAGTGCTTGTGAAAGAGTAGCTGGCTTCGTCATGCTTGCTATCCCGTGGTCCTGCTGCATCCCATCTACCATCCATTACAGATCTCCCAAAAGCATGCAGGAAATAAGCATAGAGTAGGATGGCTTAGTGAAGGCCGTGAGACTTGAGCCATTCACAGAAAAACCCAGAAAATAACTGAAGAAGGAAACTATATGTAGAGAAAATAGGATGTGAACTTTTTATTTTCATACACAAGGAACTCAAGCAGTTGTGAGAGCAGTAAAGGAATTAAATGGTATGAGTTTGCGAGAGCTGCTATAACAAAATACCAGACTGAGTGGCTTAAACAGCAGGAATTTGCTGTCTCACAGCTCTGGAGGCTGTAAGTCCAAGATCATAGTGTCAGTAGGGTTGGTTTCTGCTGAAGCCTCTCTCTTCTGCTTATAGGGGGCCACCCTCTCCCTGTGTCCTCACAAGATCTTTGCTCAGCGAGTGGGAAGCACGCACCCCTGGTGTCTCTGTGTGTCTACATTTCCTCTTACAAAGATACCATCACACTAGATGAGGACCTACCCATATGACCTCATTTTAATGTAGTCACCTCTTTAAAGACCCTACCTCCAAATACGGTCACATTCTGAGGTCATGGGGGTTAGAGCTTCAAACTATGAATTTGGGGGTAGAGGGAGACACGATTCAGCCCCTAACAAACGACAATGATGGTAACTGTTCTATAAGGCGTACCACCTCTTAAATGACAATCACATTATGCCAAGCACTTGACATTCCTCAGCTTGTTAAATCTTTGCAGAGGTCCCTGCAACATGTATTCTCATTCACAAATCATAGATAAGGACTCCAAGTGTCACACAGTTAGAAGGTGGCTAAATTATCCACAAGCATAACCATGGAGGTAGGTCTGAGCATAGGAAGGGGATAAGCAGGCCTCTCTTCCCCTGCTCCAGTAGGAAGTCTCTTTCTGGATGTCAAATTCCTTCAGACTCCCAGTTCAGTGATTCCCAGACCATATAACTCATCCTCCAAATTCTGTCCAGGATTTTTGTGACAGGAAATGACACATCATGTTTTCTTTGTTAGTTTAAAGAAAAAAAAGTTTTAGCGGATTACTCTGTGAGTTGAGTTCTTAATGGAGATTTCACTGTATGATGCCAAAATAAGAAAAATGTAAGCAAAACGTATCAAAGAGCGAGGAGTGGCCCCGAGGATTTAATTGGACCTGTTAGAGTGACCTTGTGCCATTACTTACAAGGATTATTTATTTATTAGGATTAGAGATGTGAGTGTGGAATTGCTCCCCCGACTTTAAGTAACATACGGATTTTTCTCTGATGTAATTTGAAGCATTTGTTAATATAAGAGTCCAACACAAACATTAGAACTGATACGGGGACTTGAATCCAGCAGTCACTTCCTAAAGGGAAAGCAGAGCCTAAAGGGAGCTGGATGAATGTTAGACCCAATCAAAACACAAAATGAAGGTAAAGATTAACAAAAATTAAACCAAATATTTGACATTAAGTTTTAATTTGACAAGCATACTAGTGCTTCCATGGTTTTCCAGAAAATCTGAGGGTCCTAAGAATGAGCACTCTAATGCAATAACTCATTAATTCAACAACTGCCTGACACACACAGTATGAAAACCAAATACACGCATTGAATAGCATCGAAAAAAAAAGGTTCAAAATTATGCATCGCTTTCCTCACTTACTCTGTTATTTACTCAAGAGTTATGGAACTGAAACCAAGAAAGTTCAAGAGTCCCTTACTAGCCAAGAGCTTAAAAGACTGGACACTATTTGTGCAGTCCAAGCTTTGGGCTGCCACATGAGGCCTCAGTGAAGACTGAGATGTGAGCCTTATTCCAGAATCTTCAATTCCTGAACCCACCAAGGAATTCTATTCTCCAGGGAGGATCTGGTCCTCTACTATACCTATCCTGATATGGGGCAGCTCAGAACGTGAACTTTAAATGCCTTAGGAAGATGGAGGCAGAGAATTCCCTGGAACTCAGACAGTTGGGATGGAGTCCAGATGCAGGTCTTTGCTAGTTATGTGACCTTGGATATGTTACTTAAACTCTCCAAGCCTCAGTTTCCTCATCTGTAAAATGGGATAAAAATAGAACCTTCCTCATACAGCTGTAGTGATAATTAAGTCATGCAAGGTACTTAGAAGACTTAAACACTCAATAAACAGCTCTTGGTTTTATTAGTACCAATTTATATATTCGTTACAACATGAAGCCTAAAGTAATAAAACCGCATTAACTGCACTGAGATACCACCTTACACCCACTAGGAAGGCTACTATAAAAAATAAATAAATAAACAAAATAACAAGTGTTGACACTGACAGGGAGAAATGAGAACCCTTATGCACCGTTGGTGGGACTGTCATAGAGTACACTGCAGCTGCTATAGAAAGCGGCATGGTAATCCCTCAAAAAATTAAAAACAGAATTGCCATATGATCTAGCAATCCCATTTCAAGGTACATAGCCAGAAGAATTGAAAGCAGGATCTCAAAGAGGTATTTGCATGCCCATATTCATAACACCACTATTCACAATAGCCAAGAGGTGGAAGCCATCCACGTGTCCACCGACGGATGAATGGGCGAGGAAAATATGGTACACACATACAATAGAATATTATTCAGTCTTAAAAAGCAAGGAAATTCTGACAAGATGCTACAACAGGCATGAACCTTGAGGACATTATGTTAAGTGAAATAAGCCAGTCACAGAAAGACAGATACTCTATGATTCTACTTTAGGAGGTCATTAAGCAGTGAAATTCATAGAATCAAAAAAGTAGACCAGTGGTTGCCAGGGGCTGGAGTAAGGGGACGTGGGAAATTGTTGTTTAACAGATACAGTTTTGCAAACTGAAAAGAATTCAGGAGATCTGTCTCACAACAATGTGAATATACTTGACACTACTGAACTGTACACCTAAAAATGGCGAAAATGGTAAATTTTATGTTACGTGTTTTTTAACCACAATTAGAAATTTTTATTTTTTTTAATCTCTCCACACACACAAAAGCCACATTGTTTAAATGTTTTTAAAAAATGAACTCGAGATGCCTCTAAGCCAATTAGCTAGTCCCCACCTCCACCCGAGAATTATTATTCTGGATTTGGGGTGAGCTACAGAACTAATTCACCCACAGGGTTCCTTGGAGAAGTGGTGCGGCCCATTGCTGGGACTCAGCTGCCAATAACGGGATCAGGATCGGAGGAGTTTTGAGAAGTTAACTTGAAAAGAAATATTCTGACTTAGAACAGATTCTATTTTAATGCCTGGAGACAAAATACTTCCCCGAAGAAATTGCCTCCAGCTCACTTATCACATCCTCAGAAGTGGCGACCCTATTTTTTCACTTCTGAGATGTTATCACCGTGCCATTCATAAGAGCGGCCACGGGGAACATTAACATGACAGGCAAGGCTCCAAGGCAGTGATAGCCCAGTGAGGCCAAGGCCGGGGGCCCAGACAGCAAACTACCAAGTTCCGGGTCTCTGCCTTGTGGTACCAGTTCTATCTCCCACATCCACGGCATCCTTCAGTGGACACCCTGTTGGTGATTTGGGGAAATCAGCCCAATTCTCTCCACCATTCTCTAGCCATAGGTCCTAGTACGCAGATGGGTCACAAATCACAAACAGCTCCTTTCTACACGTTAAAACCCCAGGGAGCGCCACGCCAATTGATTAAATGCTTCAGAAGGATTGCCCTGCCCAGACCTTAACCGTTCATCCCCTGCACAAGTCCCCCTTCTCCTTTCCTTCTGACAAGTGTGAACGGCCACAAACGGCTGAGGCTACAGATGTTACAAGCAAACCTCTGAGATGTACCACACCATTTCAATTATAGTCTTGTTTCACTTTCTGGTCTTACTTTTGGTCAAGAAAATCTAAGATTGGCTGAGAGCAGGGAAGAGAAGTTATGGGTCAGTGTGTATATGATTTCCACTCAAAACCTTTCTCAATTACATCCTAGATTCTTGTTGAGAACCTTAATCAGCTCAACTGATGTCATGCCCCATGGTGGTATAACCAAGCTGAGTAGTCTTGTTCCAGAAGTTCAACAGCCAAAAGTATGAGTTTAAAAAGGAATTCAATTCTTGGCTCACAGCTTCCAAGGGGTCATTAACAGGGATTTATTCATTCATATGGTTTCTCAATAAAGCAGGCACTGGATGGCGTACGTGTCAGGAATCAGAAGGATGGATAAGCCAAGGCGGGGGTAAGCAGTCTCGATTCCGACTGGTGGCGACGGTGATAACAAAGACAAAAAGCTTACTTCTGAAAGAGATACAGGCTTCGGAGAAAATAAAAGAGGGTGATGTAATAAGGGGGAACTGTTTTAGACTAAACAACGGTCAGGGAAGGTGTCTCCCAGGTGGTAACATATAAGCGGGGGGACTGACTGATGGAAATCAGGCAGACTTCAGGGAAAACAGCATTTCTGGGGGAGTGAACACCAAGTGCAAAGGCCCTGGGGCACTTTTGAAACAGAAGATCCATAAGCCTGGTGCACAAGTAAGGCTACAGGTCGTAGGAGATGGTCAACGTGGGCATGGGCTGGGTCTTAAAGAGCCAAGTGCAATGGGAAGCTCTGCAAGGTTTTACAGAGGGGACTAAGGTAAACCCATCTTTGTTTTTAAAAATCTTCAGACTCCCATGGGAAGAACAGATCATGGGGGCGGGGGGCAGCTCTTCGTTACACGGATTTAACTTGCATGCTCTTGCTAAATTCTCCTGTCCATCCTATCTCAGGTCACTCTCAGATAAATGTAGATCAAATAAAGTGGATATGGTGGATTGGACTGGCAATTACAGGATTCTTCTGATGGTCACGAAGGGAGATACCTGGGGAAAATTTAACAGGATGTTCATGTAATAAGTACCAGTGAGTGAACATTTGTAGAGAGTTCAGAACCATGCCTAAATGCAATAGGCTCACAGAAGTCCTTGTTGGATAAAAAAGTAAATGATTAAATATACTGCCTCCACTAAGCTCAACGCTAAGACAGAGATCAAAAAAAGTCAAGAGACGTCCGCTGACATCCAGCACAGTACCTGGTCCGCAGAAGGGGTGCTCAGCAAGTTAGAGAAATGAGTGAAATGTAAGCAAGATGACAGGCTTTGCCAAAGATTGCCCCGTATTTTTCTCTTTGAACCACAGCCAATATTTTATTATTTCTCAAATCTTACTCTAGAATTGTGGAAACAGTTCAAAGAGGTGCACCCTGAAATATGAATGGGGTCTCTTCAGACCCATCACACATACTAAAGCATTTTTTTTTGAAATGTCAGTTCTTATGATGAATCCATCCTCTCTTTTGAAAGGGTCAGGAAGCTCTGTTTCCGCTTCTCAAATCCTCCTGACCAATATTTAGCAAAACCTGGTTCAAGACTCAACCCATAATAAAAATGCAGCCTCAAATCCAATATCACTCTTGATTTTGTTGAACTCTTCAAAAAAGGAAATCACTGTGCTTATGTCTTGATCTGGGAATAGGGCAGGCTCGGGACAAAACACTGACCGGCAGAGTTTTCTGACAATCTCTTACACTGTCTGCAATGTACCTTAAAACACCCTGGCAACAACCGTGTGATTTCGTGTATGTGCATTTTAGTCTAGCTGCAGCCAGGTGCTATCTAAGCTCCCTAAACAGGAAACGAGTACTGTCAGAGGTGGTCAGTATTTGGACGATGACAATCAGAAGCCCACTGCCCATGAAGAGCATGTCCACCATCTTTATCTCCCACATGCAACAGAAGGTAAGAAATTTGGTATAATGAGTATTAGAAATAATTTCACACTGGTGAAGTAAGGGCTGTCCAAGATGTGTGGTCTGCCTAGACTTGTCTGCTTTTCCTCAAAAACCCGAGGCCAAGACCCATAGCTCTCACTGTACACTCAGAGAACCACCTGGTTTGTGAGCAGTCACGTTCAGAGAACTCTGCTGCCTGATTCAACTAGACAGCTAGTGAAATGCTGCCCCAGAACCTTCTCATCTGCCATGAGGGAAACTTCCATGCAAGGTGCCCTCAGAGAGCCTAAAACGAAAGACAGTGGGGACTTCATCCGGTTCCAAGGACAAGCCGTATGTTTATGTGGCTGCTGTCTGAGACACGGACTGGAGGCAGGATTTGGTCTAAGGCGTGCCTTTGTCATAACAGTCCCACAACACATTATATGGGAAGCCCAGGGGCCTCGGCTCCCTCGGATTGCTGGAGGCACAGACCTCAGCCAAAATTAGCCACTAATGGTTGTCGGGGCTGAATTGTGTCTCCCCAGAATTCCTATGTTCCAGTACTAACGAACCCCCAAGAGTCCAGACTGGGACTGGATATGGAGATAGATTGTTTAAAGAGGTAATTAAGTTAAAATAAGGCCATTAGGGTAGATGCTAATCCAATCTGCTTATTGTTAGTTCTGGTTAACAGACTTCTTAACCTAAAGGAGCCAGCAAACTATGTTCAACCAGTGACCCTGGAAAGAAATTTCTCTACTTCTCCAAGTCCAACTTCTCATCTGTAAAATAAAGACAGTGAGAAGCTCTCCAAAGCTGTTGTAAGAAACACGATATTGTTTCTAAAGCACCCGGCAAGCATGTAGTAGACACTCAAGAAGAGGCCACTATTATTAGTCTAGTACTTGTTGGTTACAATGGGGTCATTATGAGCAAGAACTTCTAGAAGAGTCACAGGGTGGAGAGAAGACTATTTTTAGGCAGACAGAATCTATAATCACCCAAAGCTCTATTCTTCATTGATGCAGTGTCTGCTGCACCCACCAACAGATTCCGCGAAATCAAGGGGAGACTAAAATATCTCATGCCAGAAATGGGTTTGTTTTCATTTATTCTTAACTCTACCCAGGCATACTCTATCAGATTGGCAAACTGGACTGTTACTTATTTGTATAACAAAGGTAGGACCCCTGTGCCCTTAAACACTCTCTCCCATCAGAAATCCATTTCAGCTGCAATAGGAGTGGGGCAGAGTCCCAAGTTGGGGTCTCCCTAGTCCTAGGGAAGGTCTGTTCCCTCCAATTTGCCTAGGGCCCCTTTCCAGGCCTGAGAGTCCATGATTCAGTATGTCCTAGGGAGTGACCTTGGCAATCAGGCCTTCCATGTGTGGTCATTAAATACTCAGCACAGGGCAGCCTGACTGAAAAGTTCCAGGAACACACCCTCTAGACAATCCCACAGTCCAGAATGAACCAGAACATGAAGCTCTTGAATTCAGCCTGGCTTTGTCAAACGCTCATGAATGCTCTGGCAGTAAGGCCCAGGACTACACTCTAATTAACCCCACAGTCCAGGCAAGCTATGTCACCAATAGGCAAAAAGCCAGGCCCCCAAAGCACCGAAATCATCTTCAAAAGGTAAGAGCAACTCAGTCCATTCTCAGACTCCCACCTAAACAGCCATTAGCCACAAGCGGCCCTCTCCTCTACTATCATTTTCATGTCATTAAAAAACTCACACTGACTTTAAAACACTTTTCTCCCATGGATACTGTTGCAGGAACTGCAGAAACTACAACCAAGGAGTCATGACACTGAAACATTTGGCGAGAAGCAGCATTTATCAGTGGTGGTACTGGCTCAGGGGACTCCTATCCACAGGCTGAGCCCCGGTACAGCAGGGCCACGCCTTTCATACATTCACTACAAGGTTAGGGGAGAGTCAGCCCGCAGGAACCGTTGCAGTGGGAGCTATTAGGTCACACTATAGGTGTATTCAGGATGTTAGTTATATTTTAATTTATCTCTGTAAAGGTAACCCGGATACTGTATTATAAACTAATGGGCTTCCATGATCAACAAGAAGCTGTTCCATACCACTGAGTCCTGGTGGGGGTGAAATACACTGTTACATTGTTTCACTCTCAAGCACTCGAGCACCTTGTGATCCCTCTACATTCCTGAAGCCTCAACAGAAACTTTGTCTCCTTGGCTTCCGTGGCTTCCTACCACAATAGGAAGTGAGGCGGGATAACAGCCTGTGATTAGGTTACATCTGCTGGACAACACGGACTAATGATGGTATTTTCCCTAAAGAGAAAAATCTAATGGTCAAGCAGGAATGACCAGCAGCACCATGTGCTGGGAGAAACTCGGCACAGTGAAACTCCCAGCACAGGAGGCCCAGAAGCCCCAGCAGAGAAGGCTGAGAGCAGAAGATGGGGAAACACATGTACACATGCACACACAGCCACGTGGTCACAGACACTCCAGCTTCAAACCCAAACAGACTGTGCCAAGGCCCAATTCACCTCAGATCGCCCTGCCGCCTAAAAATGGTGCATCAGTAATTACAACCTGAGGTGCACCCCGAATGGAGGAGGGAGGTGGGCCAGCAGGAAGTCTGTGGTCAGGGGCCTTTCCATTTTTCCACTGTTTCCATTTTCAGCTCAAGCGCTCACAATAAGCCCCACTCATCGTAAAAGCATGATGGTTACCAAACATTAAAGATGTGCTGGCTCTGAATATAAGGCTCCCCACCCCCAACTCCCAAGTCTGACGATGGATGGGAAACATGAAGAGGTGCCCGAGTCAGTTCTCTTCTGCAAGGGAAGTCTCAGGCGAGTCTACTGCTGTCACAACGGCAAAGAACCCTGAAGTCGGGGCTGGGGTCAGATGTGCAGTGTTCACTTTCTGGGGGGAGCTCTCAGTGGCCATGGGCCCTTCCGGCAACCTGCCAGTCCAGGCCTCCTGGGGCAGCTGCTCTAAGTCAGGCTTACGTGCTGCCCTTCTTGCCCACCCCAGACACAACTTGCTAAAATCAAATACAAGGAGTCCGTTCTTGGGTGCCCCCTTTTATTCTGCAGTGGAATCACTGCTGTCATGAAGATCCATTCCAGATTTTTCAGAGCACACAATCTTCCAAAATGAGGTCAGGGAGCCCACCAAACCAGACTCATCTGGGGGAATCTGTTTGTCAAGCAGATTGCTAAATCCACCTCAAACCCACCGAATACAACCCAAATCTGCACTTGGAACAAGTTCTCCAGGTGATTCATAAGCATGTGAATATTTAAGACCCACTGCCCTAGTGAAGCAATTGCCCACAAAATTCTCAAGGGCAGGTTTGAAAGAAACACACGTATCTGGCCCCCACAGCCTACGAGAGCACCGTCCCTGAATCCCGGGAGAGGGGGTCTGGAGCGGAGCTTGGAATTTAACTCCCCGGAAAGCACCCATGTTTGTGAGCTCCTGACATCCAGGCCATGTTTTCCAAAGTGGCCCCCACGCCATTCCCATCCTTTTCCTACCGTGGGTAAATCTGCAGTAGTTCCAGAATCTCTTGCCTGGCTTTAGTGCATCTCCTTATCAATAGGTGTTTCCAAAGGGTGGAGAGAAGTAGTCCATCTCCATATCAGTAGATAATTACATGGGCCTGCAGAGGATTTATCTGGACCTGGAGAGGTTGGGTGGAGCTCTCTCTTCTTCGCAGCCGGGTCAAGAGAGACACGGGATGACGGCTGTAAGAAATAAACGGGTTTCTCCCACTTTATTTCTCCCTTTGGCTGATTTCAGTTTCAAAGGTATTTTGCCCTGGGATTTTCCCCCCAGTTCCACCTACTCCCACTCATCCACGACTGAGCTCCAGGGTGGCTTCCTGAGGAAAGCCTCGGGGACCACCACCCTACACCCCTTCCCCAGCCAAACTGGATTGGGTTTTCCCCCAGACTGGTCCAGCCACAGACTGCGTTGGGAACTGACTGGAAAAGCCAAACGAGCGCTGAGACTGAATGGATGAGGATTTGTGGGGAGAAGAAGAAAATTCTTGTGAAGAGAGAAGAAAATCAATCATTGGATGGATTCTTGAATTAAGAATGGTAAATGACTGGGGCTTAACCTAATGCTTTTGAGCTCAGAAAGCCCCTCAGCCATTTTGGTCCCTCTCTTCTGTATAACTTCCCACAATTGTTATTAAACATGTATCTGTTTGATTATTTGCTTAATGCCTGATCCTCCACTAGACTGGTGGTAATCAGAGACGTATGACAACCTATTGTGTCCCCCTTACCGAGACCTCTGTTGAGCTGCAGCTGGGCACAGGGTGAAGCTGAGAAGCCAGACCCTGATTCCAGTTGGAAATAATTCCCACTGGATCAGAAAAGAAATGTGCTCTTCCTGGCTGTATTAGTTTCCTAGGGCTGCTCTAACAGCACCGCAAACTCAGTGGCTAAAAACAACAGAAATTTATTCCCTCCCAATTCTGAAGGCTAGAAGCCCAAATTCAAGGTGTCAGCAGGGCAATGATCCGTCCAAGCCCTCTGGTGTAGGGTCCCTCCCTGCTTCGTCCAGCTTCTGACAGCTCTTGGCATTCTTCGGCTGTGCAAGCATAACTCCCGATCTTTGCTTCTGTCCTCATGTGGCCTTCCTCCTGTGTATGTTGCTGTGTCTCTTCTCTTCTAAATCATAGTGGATTAAAGGCTCGCCCTAATCCAATTTAACCTCATGTAAACTAATTACATCTGCACAGACCTTATTTCTAAATAAGGCCACATTCTGAGATTCGAGGAAGGGCGTGAATTTTGGAGGGACACTATCCCACCCAGTGCACAGACCAAGCAGAGGCTTATGGAATATGCTCGCCTTCCACAAGGCCTGAGCCTTCCCATCTGAAGTGTGAGCTCTAAGTAGCAGCACTACTGGTTAACCCTCACTGTCTATTGTCTCTCTCTCCCTTTAGAGTTAAAAGGCCAACATTTTAGCTGAGCACATGACCACATAGAATAAGGCCTATGGTGCCAGCCTCCCTTGCAGACAGAAATGGCTGGGATTCAGAGAGCTACAAGCCAAAGCAGTGCAAAGGCAGGCCCTCCGCTGTACCTCCCCGTCCCCACCGGCAGGATGCAGACGTGGAGGTGAGCCACCTTAAACCAGTGGGTGAGGGCCACACATAGGGAGAGTGGTGCAAAAACGCGGAAGGTGTGTGGGCCTCCTGTACCATGGAATCGCCCCATCAGCCCTGAACTACTTGCCTGAGAAAACTATATACTACAGCTTCTTTAGGTCAGAGTGATACATTTGTCTTCCAAAAACAGGAGGTAAAATGGAATCAAAAAGTTCATGTCACCACTTTCAATCCAAATAGGTTTTCCAAACAGCAAAAGACTGTGAGGAAGACTCCCTACTGTAAGTGTACAAGGTGGCTTTTTCATCCCCTTACAGGTTTTTCACCTCTTGCCTCTTTTGCTTCAGTTATTGATCGGGAAAAAGAACACCTTCACCAGCCCAAGGTGACCCCAGGCCGAAAGCAGCCATGATGCCACAGAGAAACCACATCTCCAGTGCCCAGTACACCTGAGTACACGTGTCCCTGAGTTACACACGGGGTGAGCATGCCCAGGTGTTGTCTTATTTTTCAAGGTTTCAATAGCCAGTTCTAAGGGTCTTAGTTCAGTCTCAAGTTAAGTCTTGGAAGCTCTCACATGAGCTATTCAGTCAAGGCATTGTGAACTTCTAGAATTCCACAAGCCAGCTAGTATTCCTGCAGGCTGAGTTATTATATCTATTAATATCAGTTCATACCATTTGTCATTTGAGTCTTGCTAGGTGGCTTCTCCAACACTCTCAATACAGCTCTGACATCAACAGTAGAGCTCAACCCAAACACTGTGTGATTTCTGTCCAGCATCCAATCAATGCCCCATCTTGGATAATAACACCCCCGGTTCTCTTTGGGAACCATTCTCCCCCACTGTCAGCCCAACTCTTGTACTGGGCATGTGACTCCAGCCACACCAACGAGATTCATGCATTCATTCATTTGACAAATATTTACTGAACTCTTCCTATAAGCCAGGCACTGTTCTAAGAGCTGGGGATATGACAATAAAAAATATTAAAATCCCTCCCTTCACGGAGTTTATATTCCAGGACTTCTTTGGAAACTGCTGGGAGAGAGAAGTATTCCTTCTTTCTGTTGGGATTGAAGAGATAATGGGATGGAGGCTACAACTGTTGGCATCCACCTTGCCGCCACGAGGAGAGAGATAAGACATGGGAGACTGGATCCGAGAGACCCTGTACCCTTCCACAATGACTTTTTCAGCTCTCTGCTACCCTCACCAAAAGAAAATCTTTCTTTTTTATTTTTTTGCTTAATCCAGTGTGAACGAGGTCAGGAAGAGAGAAGACTCCTGACCAATACCTCAGGTATCCCTCAGAAAGGTATCTGAAGCAAGTTTGGAAATGCCACATAAAGACAGGTACCTTTTCGGAAAACAGCCTATCTTCAAGCATTCCTCAGGCCCTGCTTAAAGGCTCCTTCCATGCTGTCATTTCCAGTTTGAAAACGTGTCCTCTAATAACCTCCTAGAATTAAGGAACCAGTTCATGGCCTCTCCCACTGTGTGTTAAGAACCAAACCATATCAACAGCTCCCACTGTCCAGAAACTAGATGGTTCCAGGCACCTCCTGGAGCTCTTATGATTGTCTGTTATCGCTGATGGCCACAGGTAACACCACCTTCATTTCCCAAAGAGCTAAGTCACAGCGGCTTTTCTCTAGGTGGTTACTGGGTCTCAGTACTTCTGATAATTGCTTTCAGTCCCGGGCAGGCACCCCCATGCTCCAGGGCACTCTGTATGCCTGCCGTTAGCAGCAGTGTCGGAACTAGACACGAAGATAACTGAAGTTAATCGACCACATCCTATTTAACAGGAAACCCAATAGCCAGCTATTTTAAACCCATTCTCACTTCCCCTCATCCACTTCTACCACAGTGCTGGGCTGATGCAAAGTCAGGGTGTTCATAAAGGACACTATGGGGAGAGGGACAGTGACAACTCCAAGATTCTGATAGAACAGGCTGAGGGGAGATGATCTGGTGGAAGGGGGGCACTAGGCACTGAGCTTGCCTGGCAAACACTGTGTTTTTCCTTAGTGCATATTCTGGGGTGATCTGCTGTGGACTGGTGGAAATCGTGGGGGCTAAAGTTTTCCCTAAGCTGCTGCCCCTGGGTGCTGCCAACGGGGCGGTTTGTATCCAGTCTCACTCCAATATCAAGAACAAGTGATTTTCCACTCTCAGTTCAAAGAAGTATTAACAAAATGCAAAGGTTTGTGTATAAAAATGTTAATTGTGGCATTTAAGGGAAAATCTAGGGGAGAATGATTACATTAAATACATCCAGACCTCTCTCTGGAGACACAGGCAACAGACGTATCACATGGGAAGCCCCCCTCTGCTGTGTGTGTGTGTGCGTGTGTGTGTGTGTGTGTGTGTGTGTGTGTAAGTGTAACTGTCACTTTTGGAAAAGGAAAGACGCAGTCGTGGGTTGGATTTGGTTTTGCGTCTCTCTCCCCCTACACCCGCTTCCTGCTTAGAGAAGCCTATTCCCCCAGACCTGAGGGTGTCACCAAGACACAGCTCCCTGTGGAGGCTTCATTCTCAGGGCCCCACTAACCATCACCCTTCTGAGAGTGGCACAAGGCGTGCACAGAATTGCTCCACATTGCCACAATACCTTGGTCCTTACCACTAAGCAAACTCCCTCTCATCTGAATTCCTTCCTCACACTGGCAGAGGACAATGCCTCCTAGAATTATTATCACATCTTACCAATTATAGAGCAATTGTCCATTTTCCTTCCAGCTCAGGGATCATTCTGCTAAACATTTTTCCTCCTCAATCACATAGCCACAAGCCCCATGCTTTGCACATACAAGTAAGTTCTTAGTAGAGCATTTTAAGTCTGACAAACCTGGGAATCCCAGCTTTACCACTTACCAGCTGGGTCTTGGTCCATTTAGGCTACTGTAACAAAACATCACAGACTGGGTGGCTTATAAACAACAGAAATGTATTTCTCATAATTCTGGAGCATGGAAGTCCAAGATCAGGGTGCCACATGGTGAAGTGAGGACCCTCTTCCTGGTTCACAGCTGGTGCCTTCTCTGTCCTCACAGGGTGAATGGGGCCAGGGATCTCTCTGGAGCCTCTCTAATAAGGGCACTAATCCCATTCCTGAGGGCTCCACCGTCATGAACTAAGTACCTCCCAAGTTCCCACCTCCTAATACCATCACTTTGGGAGTAAGGATTTCAACATATGCATTTGGGGGGGAAACAAACAATGAAAAACAGAGTGCTATGTTACCTTAATTAAAAAACTTCCCTGAGTCTCACCTAAAAAATGAAGATGAAGACGCTGCCGCCCTTGCCAGGTTGGAGAGAAGACTAAAGGATTTCACACAAGGGCACCCAGCAAGTAAGCAGCCAGGACATATCTCCGACTGACTTTCCAGCCTCTCAGACGTGCCCTGAGATGGTGGGGCTGGTTTCCAGACAAGCACTTGTCTATGGATAAATTTCCCTTTCCCTGAAAAGTCCATTGATAAAGTACTTTGGGACAATGAAGGAAGTTCTATTCTCTACTCAGATGTCAAGTGAAATGTCCCCCCTACCCTTCTTGGCTCATTGATTCTGCCATGCAAACATGTATTCAACAAGTGTTTATTTTATTGTAAGTCCATGACAGGGCAGGCACTGGGGATACAGTGTGTGTCCTCTGGAAGCCTGTCATCTACCAAAAACTGAAGGACAGCATCCCTGCTGA
Organism: Phataginus tricuspis; assembly: GCA_029783875.1. Taxonomy (NCBI): domain Eukaryota; kingdom Metazoa; phylum Chordata; class Mammalia; order Pholidota; family Manidae; genus Phataginus; species Phataginus tricuspis. The sequence goes on along the minus strand of JAQQAC010003639.1, from coordinate 20,014,638 downwards.
GTTTGAGGGAGCCTCTGTTAGGAAGCTGGACAACTGCTAAATCACACTGGCGACAATCAGGAAGGCCAACATTTTCATGCCCTGCTGGTTGCAGCATAAATGGACACAACCTTCTAGAAAACAATCTGGCCATACCTATCAAAAGCCTTCAGAAGTTCACAACCTGTGCATTCCCCTTCTGAGCATTTATTTCAAAGAAACATTAAGAAACTCAGACAAAGATTTATGTATGAAAGTATGTGTCGTGGCAATTGCTCAAAGGTAAGATCTTTTTCAAAAACATTCAAAAGAGAATGACTAAATTACATTCATATGATGGTATAGCCATATGATGGAATATTATAGTGTTTTCTGAGAAAATTGGATGACATGAGAAAATATTCATGATTCAGTTCTAAGTGGCAAAAGCAAGTTACACTGTAATATATATACATGATCATTTCATCTTTATAAATATATATATATATATACACAAATGGAAAAACAGATTGGAGGCTAACAGATCCTTAGGGCAGGGATCAGGGGTGGCTTTTTTCAAATTTATAATATACCTTAATTAATTTATAATCAGAAAAAAAATTATATATATATACACACACAAAACATGGATTTACTTTGACATTGTATGGCTGGGGAGGAGGATATGGGAGAGAAGGAGCCAGTGGTGTCACCAACCTTGCCACTTGATAAACTGTATGCCAAGAATATCCGCTCCATTAAGACAGGGTTCACTGTTTTGTCCCCGCTGCTTCCCTAGCATTTGGAAGGATCCTGGCACACATTGTAGTCATTCAATAAATGCTTGTTGATTAACTGAATAAATGACCAGAGTCCAACTCAAATGTTCTTCCTCTGTGAAGTCTCCTGACCTCCCCTAAACTAATTACTCCCTTTTTTCTGCTGCCTATAGCCAGTATTACAAAGCTTCACAGCTAACAATTACCCATCTGTCACCACTTGCTAAACTGCAAGCTCTTTGAGTGCAGGAACTAAGTCTTATTTAGATATGCCTCTTTAGCCAGATAAATGTTTGGTTGAGATATGTTTGAACAATGGATGGAGGGGTGGAGACATGTCAGTCTCTTCATGCCATATTAACAGCAATTATTCACTTTAATTATGATTTAACCCTACTATAAATGTCTACCAATTTTGAGAACTGCCAATAAAACAAGATCTGAGTTGGGAGAAAGGGGCTTAGAAACAGCCTAGTAAACTGCAAAGTTGTTGTTGGTTTTTAGCCTTGAAACTTTCTTACAAAATTTTCCTCCAAGCAGACTCACAGAACCCAAGAACGGACTAATAGTTACCAAAGGGAAAGGGACTGGGGAAGAAGGGCGGGAAGGGAGGGATAAGAGGGTAAAAGGGGCATTACAATTAGCAGACGTAAGGTAGGGGGGGCACGGGGAGGGCTGTACAACTCAGAGAAGACAAGTAGTGATTCTATAGCATCTCACTACGCTGATGGACAGTGACTGTAATAGGCTTGGTGGGGGGGACCTGATGAAGGGGGGAGTTTAATCACCATAATATTGCTCATGTAATTGTAGGTTAATGATACCAAAATAAATTGTTAAATAAATAAATAAACAGAGAGCATAAGGTATGGGGAGAAAAGAGGGAGATGGAAGGGTAACCTACAGATTAAAAGAGACTTAAGAGTCACATCGACTAAACCCAAGGTATGGACTTTATTTGGATCTTGATTCAAGCAAACAAATGGTTAAAATTTGTGAGCTAATTGAACAGCATAAATTTAAAAATTATTGATTTTTAAAAGGTGAAAAAAAAATTTTTTTCTCCAAACCCCGAAATCAACAGCCTGGCAAGGAATCACTCTGATGGGACCCTCCTTGACCTTAAGTCATCTCCTTGGGACCCCTTGGACTTGGAGAAGCAGTTTGAAAACTGCCAGTGTCCACGTTTGTCAGTCACATGTGAGCAGGTCCCCAGAAGGGGACAGAAGAACCTGGAGTAGAACCCAAGTCTCCCGGCCCCCACCCAGTGCCCTTTCTACTTAACTGCACCCCCCCTTCCTGTCAGGGTTTCCCATGTTTTATAAGGAGTCAAACACTCAGCAGTAATGGTGAAGGTTTGTGTGCTGAGGACCTGGTGCTCTGTATCCATGCTTCATTTATTTCCTATGAAAATAAAGGACGAATGTCACCGTGACTCTCCAGTGACAACATCCTTCACCTCTTTGAATACCACTGGAAGGAAGGCACTTACTATCAGACTTGGATTTATTTTTAAAACCTCGATTTGCTTTCACAGACACAGGAAACAAAGTCTGCATAAACCTCAAAAGAATTCTCTCCTAAGGCCTATAGGCAAGAGCCCTGGGCCACACTCCTTCTGAATTAAATGGGTTATCCTACAACAAGCAAGGCCATCCCCACTCGTTAATATTTTTAAGCACATAACTGGCTTTCATAGGAAGGCTTACACTTCCTCAACAAAAGATGTTTTATTACAAGTGACTAAAAGATTGCCTGTTCCGTTCCTAATTTCAAACCTGTACTTCTATTTCTGAGCAGCAAAATTATACCCAAAGCCCGATGTACGATAAAACCTTGATGCTTAAAGGATTTCACTAAGTCTTCCATTTCCAAAAAAATCTCCATTCCAAAACTTTTGCATAGACTCTCAATTGTAAATATGGCCTCAAAACGACCTTCCAATCCCTAATACCTAAATCTTTACCAGTTTGCCAGTATAAATCCAGAAACCCCTGTAGTTTGCATGGTCACATGCCCCCTTAAAAAATGACGGTCTATATGACAATATATCACATTTTTTTAATTAAGCCTTTTAGAAAGTGCTCCCTATGTGTCATTGTTTTAATGGAAAAAACAGGAGGGGATCAAAGGTGGCAAAACACCCCTGTGCAGAAACCTTCTCTAGAATATTTATCAGTGGGTGTCAACTGCTGACAGTCTAGCAGAGAAAATGAAGGGGACCCTCAGCTTTGTATGAAGCACAATGCCCTTAGACAATGCCCCTCGGACGTGCTTCTGAAAGCCAGAGATGCCTTTTCATGTTGAGTAGAGCTCTACAATTAACCCACTCTCTCTCCCACAGCCCAGGAGTTGGGTGGTAAAAAGAGGCGGCCTTTTGATATGAAGATTACATAGGGCAGCAGCCTTCAGGGGGACAGTGAGATCAGACCCCACACCCAGCACACAGGGGAAGTCTCCTCTGGGCCTCAAAGCTTGACCCCTGCGTCTTGGTTCCCGAGAGGAAGTGGCTAAGTTGGTTCTCCAGTCTACACTGCATCTCCAGGGCAGCCTCCAGCGGCATCCTGACCCCAGATAGACCCGAACTAGCTCACGCTGAAGAGGGAAAGTCTCCCAGCTACTGTTTGCACACTTTCCCTTTCTCCTGCCCCCTCCTCCGGGGCCCTCTGACGGTGAACCTAAGCACCATTAGCAACTGAGAGACTGAAACTTACCCTTCATGGCCTATAATTTTGGTACCAGCAATGGCACAGTGGGGTTTTAAATCCCATCGCGGAGTGCTTTTAAGCTATTTTTTATTCTGCACTTCAGACATTCATGAATAACCTTCTTACTGCCCATTAAATGATAATCACAGAAATTATTTCAAAATGGCCCCCAAGTTCATTTTGAGAAAGTGAGTTGAAACTTCTGCTCCAAACAAGAAAGTTTAATTGAATTGAGCTTGAATTTCATCATCTGAAAAACAGGAGACCCAAAGCCAGCTATGGCTCTCTGATTCCAAGAATAAAATTCAAAGTTGAGAGCATTCTGGGCCCTCCTGGTCTGTTCCAACCCACCGCGCCACCTGGGAGCCTCCTGTGTTCCCAGATGTCACCCTCCCTCCCGCCTCACCCCTACTCTGGCAGATGTCCTCACCTGGCATGTCCCTCCTCCCCTGCTCCCACATCCCCACAGCAACCTTCTACTCATCCCTCTGGGCCCAGTACAAACATCACCTCTCCCATGAAGTGTTCCTCAGCAGCCCCACTCTACCCAACACACCCCTGGAACCTCTGTGGAACACCATTCACATGTGGCCCCACAACACAGTTACCATGTGTGCCTGTGTCCACCTCAACAGAATGAAGGTCCCCTGGGCCAATCTTTGCACTCAAACATCTCTGTTAGAGAACAATTTTAAACCAAATTTAAGCAATTCCCTGAACACTCCCACCACCACTCTGAGTAACCACTGCCTCATCTGTAGAACGGAGTGGACACCAGTTTCTCTCTCTACATTCCAGAGTTTGTCGGGATGTCATTAGGAGGGCCAAGCTTCGAGTGGCGAATGATCAACTAGAAGACTTTGAAGATGCCCTAGAGAACTGAAATTACTTTAACTACACATACACAACTCCACACCTCAGATCTCTTATTCAACACCTAGTGTCCTGGGGAAGGGGGAATGTCTTTAAATAAAGGTCGAAGGGGCAAAAAAAAAAGCGCAGATAAAACATCCAGTGCATAGAAAGTTCTCTGATACCCCAGATACTAATATCGAGTACGGTAGCCACCAGCTGCGTGCCGCGGCTAAGTGCTTGAAATATGGCTAGTCTGAATTGAGATGTGTTATAAACGTCAAAATGAACTGGATTTCTGAAGACTTAGTACAACAGTAAAAGTATCTTAACTTTGAAGATTGCTTGACTGTTAAAATGATATTTGAGAGATTAATTTCACCTGTTCAGCTGTTTCATTTTGTATTTTTACTTTTTTCCACATGGCTACTAAAAAATGTAAAGTTATGTCTATTTCAGTTGGACAGCGCTGCCCTGGAAGAGTCTGGCTCCAGACTGAGCTGAGTGAGCAGACCTTCCCAGAACACACTGGTTACCACTGGGGCTACAGCACCTAATAACCACATCTCGGACAGCTGTTCACCTGTGGGCTGTCTACATCTAGCCATGGTGTTAAGTGAGCTATTCTTGGTGCTCTTACATGGCAGTTCACTCACTGTACAATCGAACTGAAAATCAAATAGGCAATGAAAACGGCTGAAAATTCCATACCCGCCTTCCCAATAAGGGGGATTTTCTTCTTGGTCGCCAATTGCCATCAGCGTATCCATTCTTCCAGTAAATATTTACTGGGTGACCACTGCTATGGACTGAATGTTGGTGGTCCCCCCAAATTCCTATGTGGAAAACCTAATGCCCAAGATGACAGTATTAAGAGGTGGGGCCTTTGGGAGGTGATTAGGTCACGAGGGAGGGGCCCTCATGAACAGGATTTGGGACATTATAAAAGGGGCCCCAGAGGGCTCCCTCATCCCTTCTACTATGTGAAGATACAACAAGAAATCTGTGTCCCAGAAGAGGGCCCCCACCCAACCATGCTGGCACCCTGATCTCAGACTTCCAGCCTCCAGACTGTGAGAAATAAACTTCAGTTGTTTATAAACACCCAGTCCGTGGTAGTTGTTACAGCAGCCCAAACAGACTAAGACGACTATTTTGTACCAGGTTCTACTCTAGAAGTTGAGCTACTGAGGTAAACAAGACATGGCCTGCCAACACGTCTGTGTGTGTAGTAACAGACATGCACACACAACGAAGTCCTGGACGGACGAAGGTTTTACACAGCAGGTGACATATCAGCTAGACTTCAACCTCAAGATATATTCAGGTTGAAGAAAGAAGTGAGTGTCATCTGAACACAGATGGCAGCACTGGCCCCAAGGGAGACAAGCTCCCCCAGGATAGAGTGTAGGGAAAGAAGAGAAGAGGCTCTCGCTGAACGTCCCACATGGAGACAGCTGCACTTAAGGCCTTCATAAAACAATTGCCTCTCGACCTAATTAGCTGAAACCAAGAAGGTGCAGACAGATGGACTGGTGAAGTGAAGAGTACAGCCTTTGGTGTCAGTCAGACCTGGGATCCTGTTCCAGCTTCCCAGCTCTGTGACCTCAGGCAAACTCCTCAACCTCTACGAGCCTCAGTTTCCTCTGTGGGATAGGTAATCCAGGACGTGGACTTCTGTCTGCTTCGGTCCCTGCTGTATCTCCAGCACCTATAACAGAGCCTAACTCTTAACAAGCACTCAACAGAAGTACCTTGAGTGACGCTGCGTGGACACAGTAGAAAGCAAAGGCATGAAAGCTAGTCTGTGGGCTGCAAATTCTGTGCCCTTTGCACTGCAGCAAGTGAGCATGCACAATGATAATAAAGGTAAGACAGTCAACCGTTAAGAAACATTTAGTGTTGTCCCAACACTACCTTAGAGGGGCCTTTGTGTTCTCCCTCGCCTGTGAGCCTCTGAAGTTAACAGCTTCTAACAGAAACCCAGCCCACCCAATGCTTTCACTGGAGTTGCCTTTCTGGGTTTTTTCTCAAGGCTTTAAGATCACCACTCAAGCCAGAGACTGATTAGGACTTAAACACTTACGTCACCTGGGTTTCTACACTTGATCTTAGCCAAAAGGCCGAGAAGCGATCACCTGGGTTTCTTAATCCTATCCTATCCCTACCCGTAGGGGGGTAAGAACTGGGTGTGGATGATACCGGAGAGAGCAGGCCTACTTACGCACTTACCCAGTGCCCAAATGACGCTCCACTGCTAGAACGGGCACCAGGTTAATACTGTCCTTTTACCCCACACTGGCTGTGGAGGGCCTGACAATTAGTGATCACATTTGAAACAAGCCCAAACCTGGGGTCCCAAGTCTAAAGGGCACTCTATCATTCAAGGGGCCAGGGAAGGAATCTCAGGTCTTCCATTTTTATTTAATCTTAAGGAGGAAATTTAATGCTAAAAACATGAGTTGACACAAACACCTCCCTCTAACCTGTCATACCTACCATGCCATTTGTGAGACTCGAGTATCACAAGGAGTAAGACAGAGACCCACAAAGTGAAGGGACTATAGTGGCCGCCTCAATAATCCTACTGCTCTCGGCGTATTTCAATGGATTGCCATTTACAACTCAATCGTAAGTAGATTTACAGATAATCTAGGCTCACCTAAACTAATCCTCACAAAATGGAATGGAGGCTTAGAGAGATCCCAGCCAAGAAGCAGCTTGGAAATAATACTCACAATGTTCGCCCACAAGAAAATGGCATTCCTCCCTCCCAGAGTCTTTGTATGGCAGTTACAAGGTAAAAAAGGAAGACAGAATCAGAGCTGACAAGGAGTCGGCCAAGAGAATGATCCAGATGTTAATGAAGATGTGAATTTAAAATCACTATTGTTAGAAAGTTAGAAATATGCTCATTCCGGATATTCAGACAATGGAAATAACAGGTCTAAGTTATCTGTAAGCAAAATATATTGGGGATGACTGCTCGGATGTTTCACCAAGTACTGTGGATGTGTGCTCATCCATTCCACCCCCTCTTCTAGAAGCCCCATGTATACTGCAGACGCTAGTAATCTAAAAACTGTATTTTTCAGGCTTTCTGAAAGCTAGAGTCCTGGATGTGAATTTGGGTACCCCAGTTAGAAGCACTCACTCACGATTTAGAAAGCAGATAGGAGGCAGTGGGCATCTTCCCGCCTTCTGGGTTGTTTTGCTGCTGGTTAATATGGTGACGGGGATGTGAGAGTTTTTTGCACCAGCATTTCAGGGTCCACTCTGATGTTCTGGGTGTCAAGAGGCAGCTGCAGTGGGGAAGCATCCCAACTCTGGAATCAGGATTTCTGACCCCTGGTTCTCAGTATCACCAGCTCGTTCTTAGCCTCAGGAAAGCCAGGGACAGTAGCACCGTGGTGGGTCAGTTTTGAGCAGCCATGCCAATATACACTTGTTTATAAATTATTACATATACTACTACTATTGGCTGGGATTCATTCTTGGAGGTCCAGCTCACAGCCTTATGCCTCCAGCCCTCCCAACAATTTTATAAGCACCAAATTCCCTCCATTAAATACCTTTCTGCTTAAAATACCTAGACCACCTTCTAGTTCCAGCCCCTGTACTCTGACCTAGCAGACCAGGGGCAGAGAGATTTAGAGGACAAACGGAACAGACCACATCAGAAGCTGTTTAGACATGGCAAACCAACCTGGCTCTTCCCTCTGGGCCCTGTGCATACTAGTGAGGTGGGGACAGGAGCAGAAGAGGGGTCTTTGAAAATCACTTATTTATTCCTTCAGTATTTCCTAAGCACCTCTGGGCCAAGCTCAGAGACAGAATCCATGCTAAATCAAAGAGGAAGATGTACAGGTAAAAAAAACAAACAACTACAATATATTTCTAAAAGGGCTAGAGAAGAGAAATTTCTATGGCTCTTTCTATTTGAACTTCCAGGGTCAAGCCCCAGGTTAAGTAACTTGACTTCGTGGCCCCCATCCCATTCTGACTATTACCAATTTCATCAGTTAATCAAAGAGAGATACTAGCTGCAAGCTCTAAGGCTCTGAAAATAGGCATGAATTTCCCAGGTGCAGCAGAAAAGACTTTAGGGGCCTGCCTGCAAAGCTGGCGAAGCCTTTATGAAGCAGGCATCAGGGCTAATGGGTGCGCCCAAGCCCTCAGTTGGAGGCTGCCTCTGGCCAGCGTACCTTCATTCATCACCTGACTAAGGTATTGGGGTGTGCCACGGTTTACAAAAAGGACTTTCACAATTTACAGATGAGGCCTCAGGCCTCACAAGGCTTGTTTTATGTTCCACTGGAAAAGAAAAAGCCTGCCTACTGAAGGACAGCACGGGGCTAAGATGCATCCATTACAACACAGTGGACTTTCAGAAATATGAAAATGTGAAAACAGGAGTCTCTCAGAATCAATAAATACCATAATTTATGGTTTGAGGAAGTGGGGGAGCCCCTCTCTAGGGCCCAGGTCTCCCACTCCCAGATCACCAATCCGTTCAACCTCTGTATTTTTACTGAGCACCTACAGAAGTTGAGGGCTGTTTATGGTTGTTTTTATTTATGAACGCCAGGGATTGCACCCCGCAACATTTTGCTTAAGAATTTCCCAGAACGAGCAATCGGTTAAAATTGTTCTCAGATCGCTTCTTCTGATTTGTAAAGTGGAAAACAAGGGTGACCGGTTGTCGGAGGTTGGGGGGTGGGGGAGTTGGCAAGAGGAGAAGTGGGGTTTACCCGGTGACCGCTTTACCCAAGTACACTCCTGCCTGCCCAAAGATAAACACGGAAGTGCAAGTAAGAGGCTTCATCACTTCTGCCCCTGTTCCCTCTCCCTCAGGGCCCTCTGGTCCAGCCCCTCCAGGCTTCCCCTCTCACCTCCAGTCAAGGCCCAAGCCCACCAACCTCTCTCCGCCTCACAGTCTGGCTGCTCCCTCCTCCTGCTCCAGACCCTCAGAGCTGCTTGCCATGAAGGGCCCCACCTCAGGGACTGGAATTGGGCTGCTCTCTGTCTGGAACATTCTTCCTGGGATGGACGCGTGGCCGACTCCTTCAAGTCCTTCCAGTCCCTGCTCTCCAATGTCATCTTATCCATCACATTCCCTATTTACCTCCACATCGACTGGCAAACCCTGCTTCTCTCATCCCTCCTCCATCTTCCCCACTTTGTTCCTCTCTCTTCACACCATCTGACATACCGCGTATTTCACTTCTGCATCTACTTAAAGTCTGGCCACCACACCAGAATGTAAGTTCCATGAGGGCAGAAATAAATGGTGGTGGTGTATCCCCCGGGCCTCGAAAACACCTGTCTCAGAGTCGAAGAGAAAGTGAGACAGAGGGAGAAAGAGCAACCCTACTCTTACATTCTGATCAATCACATTTGATCTAAGATGCATCAAATTACAGTTTCCAGGAACTGCTAACTGGCAGATCAGATCACTCAGTGATCTCATAGGAAAAACTGCCTCCTTCTTCACTTGTGATAAAGTTGGGGGGGGGTCTCAAAAATCAGGAGAAGGAAACCTAAAAAGAGAAAAATGAGTAAGCAAAACTCTTGGTTTTTCTCAGAATCTGAACTTATAACTGGCCTACTAGCAATGACGTTCATGAGAGCCTTTTGGTCACTTACCCCCACTCCCCTCAGATTAAAGAGTTTGTCCTTTTGGTGGATTTAGGAGGGGAAAGGGTGGAGCCTGCGTTTGTAAGCCTTTGATTTCCTGTTTTTAAATCCCTGTGCTGATAGAGCTCGTCACAAGCAAAATGACTTTTCAACCAGATATATATTAACATCGGCCACCTCTGCTGGAGGATGGATTCCCTTACCCCACAGCCCACAGGTACCCCCACTTTCATTTCAGGCAGCAATGCAATGAGGAGTCCCGAACAGCGGCTATAACTGTCGGAGCAAATTAACTAAGCGGATCTGCCTTATGCAGCTATGAAAATGCCCCAGGGAGGCACATTTAAACCCAAGGGGAGACCCTCCCCATCCCGGAAATGTCTTATCCTTCAGTATTTAATGCTATTTTCAGGATTCATAACAGTCTCAAATTTGAGACCCTCCTGACACCTTTTCAAAGGTAGTGTCTCCAAACTCGATTCATGTATGAGCAAAAAGATCCTTTAAAATTAAACGTGTGCAGCAAAAAAACCACAACACCACACTGACATCCTGCAAAGGGGTAGGGGTGGGAGGAAGGAGGCATACGCAAGTGTACAGATTTAAAAGATTGTGGTTAAATTTTCTGTCTTTAACCTTAATAACTAGTCACCATAATAATGTATTTGTCTACACCATATCCAACAGGGTACAAGATGCATGATGTGATCTCAACTACTTTTTTAATATATAGAATATATATATTCTATAATATATAGAAAAAGTACCAACCGCCTCTGGGTGGTGGAATAATGGGTGATTGTTTCTCTTCTGTACTTTCTAAATGTTCTAAAATGAGCACATATTATGTTTGTAATAAGGTTAAAATTATAACACACACACACAAAAACACTTTACATTCAATCTAATCAAGTGGAAGTACAAAGGGGTAACTAAGAAGTCTTTAAATCAAGGTTATAATTTTTCAATACATGCAGCCAAGGCAAAGAAATCACAGGTGACAGTGAAAGTAAACATACTGCAAAAAGAAAAAAAGAGAGGAAGAGAAAGAAAAAAGGATTTCTCCTTTGCAGGCTTCTCTCCTATGAATGGGAGCTTTCAATCGAAACCACAATCCTACTGAGTAGCACAAAAGGAAGGTTCAGAGGAGCTGTCTTCACACACTCAACACAAATGCAGCCTGGGGGCAGCTCAGCTTTGCTGTGCATGACACAGCTCCATCAAAGTCCAGCTGTCTGGGGCAGGTATGCCCCACGCTTTAACGTGCATGATGACTCTGACAGGATGCATTCACCAATGGACTCGCATGTGTACAGAAACCACAGGCATGCGGATCCGTTCTCTCCGACTTCGGGTGCAGGTCACACCCACAGAAGGTGTCTGTCCTGCGGATGCCTGTCTTCAGGTCGGTGGCTAAATGAGGTCAAGCATCCCCAGCACCCAGGATCCTGAGCAGGGCTCCAGCCGCCTTGCACCTCGGGGAAGCATCTAGGCCATGGACAATGCTCCTGTCCAGTGCACTATGACCTTAAATGGAATCCGTGTCTTGGGGGGGATCTCAGAGGCCAGGCAGGCAGGTAGTGTCCCCACTAGGGGGACCAGACTCACTGACCAGCATTCTCATCAAGGCTTGACACAGCCTTCCTGAAAACCAGAAAAGAGGGTCTTCTAGAATGTAGCCACTTCATGCATTCATCCATCAAATATTTTATTAGGAACCTACTATGTGTCGGGCATTATGCAAAAAAACATCAGGATTAGAACGGAACCTAAAACCTGGTCCCTGCCCTAAAAAAATATTCTTAACAAAGACAGAGTATTCAAGATCTAAAGAAAACTGCTGCACTAACAAGGACCACTTCTGCTGAACCTTCCAACCAAATTAAAGATCAATTACTCAAGTTTATGAATTATTCAAGTTTATGAATTAGGTAAGTAGAAAAGACAAAAGACCCCAGATCAGAATCACAGGGAGATACAGCCAGTCACCCCCCCAGCTGTCTCCTCTCCTCTTACTCCTCTCCCACCTCTCACACTCCAGGTATTCAGCCACCAGTAAAGTCAGGAATCCATTTCTTTCAGAATACTATTTTCTATTTCAGATATAGGTACCAGGAACTCTTGCCAGAGGGCTCCAAATTTTTAGCAACACAATCTGTGCCATGCTGTGGTCCCTTCTGCCTCTCCCAGGGTGATCTGAAAAGACTGAAACCACAGAGCCAGGCTAAAGGATCAGCTACCATTACCTAAATCCTTCAAAGGATCAAAGATCAGCTAACTTGTAAACAAATTCAAAATAGTAGGAAAAAGATTTAGCATTGGCCATCACAGCAATGGACTTTAATAAAGTAGAAAAAAAGGAAAACGTTTAATATGGATTTCAAAACATATCTTTATGTCCCATGTATATACTGTTGGAACATATATACTATGCCCCATGTATACACAATAATACTGTTGACATGGAGTTTTTGTGGAACTATATATAATTCACAATAAGGAAGACCTTTCGACTGAACTACCAGCAGTACTACATTCAACAGACTATTCAAAGTAGTATTTGCTATGGACTGGGGAAAAAATATCAGAAGGGCATACTCCTATAGAGTCCACAATAAACAAATGCCATTTCTTGGGAGGAAGTGGGACCAGGAAGGGAAGCAAAAGCTGAGAGCAGAAGGTCAGGGACAGAGGATCCTTATCTGGACAGCCTTAGAAAAGGTTCTGTCCCTGGTTCCAAAAGGCTGGACAGAAAAGGGCTAACATCACTTTCAAGTCAACTTAATGTTCTAACTAGATCTGGAAATTTTAGCAAAGTGCCAGTTATAAGTTAGATGTTTCTTTTTGGTATCTCTGCCTAAAAAGTTATTTCCTAATCCTCACACAGGAAAAGAAAAGCAGAGGCTGCATGAGAAGTCTGGAGAGTAGCAGCAGTATTAGCATGTCTCTGGACAACTAAAAGGTACAGGGAAGTTAAAATGAATTCCTGTGGAATACTGGTATTCACCCCTGTTCCTGACATTTCTGCAGAGAATTACCTGGCATGCTCAGTCCAGGCAATTCTAAGTGTTCCAAACACATCTCTAGAGTCTAGATCAAATCACTCATCCCTTTGTTTAAACTGTTAGAGCTCCAGAGTATTTGCACACCACCCAGTTCCCCAGCCCTCTGGGTGGAGTCTGACCTGGGCTCTAGGATACCACTGTCTGTCTGGTCCTGCTGGGCGCACCAGCCTGGCTGCAGGAATGCAAGCAAGGTCCATTTTTCAATTCCCTTACAAGTTTCACAACCACCGGTTTGGGTGAGGAGACAAACACCCATGCAGTTTGCTGGCATGAAACTAAAAATACCCAAGAGCAAACAAAAGCCATCTTCTACAAGACTAGCTCGGATGTCCTGAGTTTTACATATGGTAGTGTCAGACCATATCCTTTGCAGTGTGGCCGCCTTAAAAACTGCTAGAGGCTGAGCGGGTAGAGGGGCCGTTCTGTCCCGGCGTTGTCAAGGAATCTCGCACCAGGCAGGCCTGCTTGATGGAAAGAACAGCTTTATTCCTCTGCCATCGACCCACACGCAGGCTAGATGAATTCGGGGCTTCGTCTGCTGAAAGTGTCAGATACACACTGAAAGGAGAACGAGGGAGGCTCAGAGAAAAACACCAACCCCATTTCCCTAGAAAGAAATGTGTTTCCAGCTCCCTCCTCCTTAAAATTATAAAAGCAAATTGTTGCTGTGAGGATACCGAGAAAGGCAACTCGGAGGCGTAAAAAATGGATTTTGGAGCCATCGTGGCCTACGGGGCCCTGCCAGGAGGTGGGGGCTGCAGGGCCATGGATCCTCAGGGAGACCCTCGTTACCCCGGAAGCTTTCCTGAAAGGTTTTACCTGTTGGGCTTCTGAGCAGAGCTTCGAACCCGAGGGCGCCTCACTGCAGGGCACCCTCCCTTCCCAGGTCCCAAACTTTCCTTCACGCCCCTAGTAAAGGAAGAGTCTCCTTCCTCCCCGGTCCAGATTTAAGAGGCGGAATCTGTCTCAGTCTCCGAGGCTGGGGCAGGGGCTCATTCCCATGCGGCCCGGGGAACTCTGGGGGACTCGGGATGCCCGGAGCCCAGGAGTGGGGTATGCAACCTGACGGTCAGCCTGGACCCGGCCAAAGTTTCCTCCAAAACTGCGGTGGCCAAGGCGTGACCCAGGAGCTCTGACCAGCGCAGGATCTGGAGAGGGGTTCGGGTGGGGGGGTTGAAGCAGGCCCCAGGCATCAGCCACAAGGTCAGTGCGGTGCTGGACCCCGG
>JAQQAC010003639.1:19965046-19999913 GCA_029783875.1 Phataginus tricuspis | reverse complement strand
GGCAAACAACCGGTGCTGGGCACCCTTCCCCAGTCGGGTGGAGGGGCTGCGCGGGGTGCCCAGCCTCTCCCCCAGCCTGAGCTGCGCCGAGCCCCGGACACGTGGGAGCCAAGCCCCGCGCTCCCCAGCTCCCGGTGAGACTCGCCACCTCGCTGGGGCACGTACCCTTCGCCCCAGGCCCCCCAACCAGGAAGAGGCAGCGCTCCCGGGCGCAGGGTGGCCGGTTCCCGGCGCCTCTTTCATCCTCAGACTTCGGCCTGAGCCCGGAGGGAGCTGAGTTCTCTTCAAACCGACCCTCCACCCCCAGCCGCTTCCCACAATCTCTACCTGGCCCTGCTACCTCGCAGACCGGCAGACAAGAGACACAAAGAAAAAGAAAAGAAAAGGAAAAAAAAAAAAACTACTGCCCCTCCTGATCCCATCCTCCAGCCTGGAGCCGGAAGGAAGGAGAGGAGAGAGCACATCTTCCCCCTCCTCCCCATTCCGCGTCGGTGACCCGGGAAGACCCGGGCAGCAGGGAGCCCCGAGGTAGCCGAGGGAAACAGATAAGGTTGGAAGAGGCAGAAACCAGGCGGAGCGAGCGAGCGAGAGCGCGAGAGAGAAGAAAATATCCAACAAAACCACGCTAACGCGCCCCCTACCTGGGTGCAACATACTTTGGAAATAGAAGATGACCAGGATAAAGGATCCCAAGCAAGTGGCCAGCACCATCCGGCAAATTCTGTTCATCCTCATCACTTCCAGCAGCGCCGGCTTCATGGCTTTGTCCTGACTGCAGGGACCGGGGTGTCCGGGAGGCGCGCCCGGGGCGCAGAGACCGGGACCCCGCCGCGCGGAGCGGAGCCCAGGAGGCGCGGGGCAGGGCTGGGCAGGGATCGGGGGGACTATGCGGCTGGCGTCGCGGCCGCTCCCGGAGACCCCAGCCCCGCACAGGCGTGTGGAAGGCGCCGGAGTTGCTCTGGAAGTGCCGAGACGCGGGGACCCGCCGGCGGCGCGCTCCTGCTCCTCCTGCTGCTGCTCCTCGCCTCCCCGCTGCCGCCTCCGCTCCGCCGGCCGCCGCCGCTGCCTCCTCGCGGGCCAGGCGCAGGGTGCGCACGGTGACGGTGGTGCCCCCGGGCCGCCGCTGCGCTGGCCGCTGTGGCAGTCGGCCGGCCCTCTCCCTCCTCTGCAAAGGCTACTTCATTGCGCTCCGATGATCTATATATTCCGGGGCTGGGTTTTACCAAATGCAACTCGCGGCCCCCGGCGAGGGGAGGGCGCCAGCGGAGGCCGGGCGGAGGGAGGGGCTCGCGCGCCGGGGCGGAGCGTCGCGGTCCCCCCGCCCCTACCCAGGACTTGGTCGCGTCCAGCTGTTTCCTGGGGAGTGCGGAGGGCGCGCCGCGCTGCCGCAGGGTCCCAAAAGCCCTCAGTCCCGCCCGGCCTCTGGCCGGCGTCTGGAGCTTGTGTCAGCGTTTCCATGACAAAGCCCGGAGGAAAAAAATACGAATAAAATCCCCTTGGTGCTGCCACCCACTCCTGCCAGCTTGAGAGCGAAGTGGAGGGGAGCGAGTTGCGCCCTGGGAGCCTGAAGGGGTCTGGTAGCACGCGATCATTCAAAGTCCCAGGGCAGGTAGCCGGGACGTGGCCCCCAGCTCCCGGGGAACCGGTGCGCTTTTCCCGACCCTCAAAACCTGGCGCTTTCGTTATTCTTTCGAAGGCGGTCCAGCCTGAGCGACGGTTTGGAAAGGGGTTGAAGACGGCGGACTTCGGGTCAAGATTAGGGAAACTGCACCACCCGCAGGGTACAGACGACAGTTGAGCTTCCGCGGGGATTTATGCAGAGTCTCTGACACCCACCCCCCCTCAATAAGGCAAAAGGGTGTGTGGATTTTAAAACTCCGGCTTCCCAAAAGACAGAGCTCCCTCCAAATCCTCCAAATTGCACGAGTCTCCGCAGGGTGGACGTGGGAGGATGCCGCCAGCAAGTCACTCTCATGCACATCCAAGCAACTGCTGGAAAACCGAGCTGGCCTTAGCGTTGGCAGGTAAATGGAAAGATGGCGATGCTTTTTTGTACTGGGTGAAGAGACTTAAGATTTCCAATTCCGTGCGTTTAGGTTGTTCAACAATCAATAAAGTGGATGCAGGCAAATTGTAGGGAGATCACTGGCTCACCTACTCAGTACTGACTGGAGAAAATCCGCTATTATTGTCCACTAATACACTACCTAGGAACGAAGATCTTGTTCTGCCCGCTATGACTTTGAAATTCCTCATTCTGTAAGCAATGAGATAGGGGCTGTCATATCCTTTTAGCCTCCTTATGCTGACACTGTGTTTTTCAAAGTTAAAGAATTATTTAAATTCCAACAGTAATATATACCAGGAAAGAAATGTTATTGTAAAGACTGACTTTTGTGCCATATTATCAAGTAGTTACTACCATTACTTCAATTAATAATGCAATAAGAGAATGTGTCTTTCAGTGCCTCTCAAATAAAAGGCATTTGATATATACTGAATCTGAATGGAATGGGCCTTAACCTCTTCTCAATACATCAGAGACACAACTTGTAAACAGATACTTGCAGCAAAAACCACCTCTCCAACCTCGGTTTCCTTCCCCAAAGCTTTCCTCCAGCAGCTGCAAGGTAGGGAAAGCAACTAAGTCAGCAGCCTTGCCTTTGATTACATAAGGCAATCAATTACAGCACAATATTTGTGTAGCCGGTATTACGGTATTAATTTGTACTCACTTGTGAATGAGTTGCTTGCTAAAGGCAGCGGAGCCGAACAAGCTCCAGTACAAAGTCATTCTTCAGTGATTCCACTCCCCCACCAAACCCAAGAGATTGGGGGTGGGAACCGAACACATTACCACCTGCCCCAGCCAAGGCAGGGATTCCTTGAGTACCTGCAGCACTTTGCTTAGAATGTCAGGCTCTCACTTAACTCCTGGTCTTACAGAGCAGGGAGGGGAAGGGATTTGCTCCTAGGTAACTCAACTGACCTCTTGCCGTCCAGGGCTGAGACCACATTGTACTTTTACAAAAGTCTGGACATGCATAAGGCAGTTTGGGAAGTCCCAGAGCCAAGGGAGAGATCAGCAGTCTAAATCTGTGGTGGGTCAGGGAGGGAAGAGTTGGGCCACATGGTGGGGAAGATGGTGGGTCAAGCCCAGCATCCATTTTTGCATTCCCACAATGAGGAATCACCCCAGACATACAGTGAGGGATAAAGCTCTGGCAGGTAAACTACCACCTCTTTCCAGAAACCCTCCCTGATTTCTAACCTGAAGTAGCCTCTTTCCTCCTCTGTGCTCTAAGCACTACTCTTGGGCCACTACCCACTAGGGTGAGTTTTATTCATCTCTGTCTCTCTCTGGTTTAGCATAGTGACTGACACCAGATAGGAACAAATAAGTCAGAAATGCAGAGGTGATGCCTTTTGGGTTACAAAGTTAAATTAGATCGCCTCTAAAGTCTATGGGAATTGTCAGTGGTAATGTTCAGTGATTCTGTCATTCTGTGCATGTTAGGGGTGAGGGAAATGTTCTATTTCTTGTCTCCCTTGTTACACTATAAACTTCCCAACCACAAGTAGACTCATTGCTTTCTCTCCATTCCTATGCTAACAAAACTTTGATACCTCTTTTACTCATGCTACATGATAAATATTGACCAGACAAAAGGCAATGTTGGCTGATAAGACTGAGGAGAGAGACTCGATACTTTGTACTTTGAAGGGAGGAAGAGGGGAGACTGTCTCTGAAATCAGGCTTTTTGTTTCCCCAATGTACCAGTCAGGACAGGTGAAGATATGCTACAATAACAAACAAGCCCCAGTTGCAGTGGCTTAAAACAACAGGGCTTTCATCTCACTCCACTCCACATCTGCTGTGGGTCAGCAGAGGGGCTGTACATGTAGTATTTCTCAAAGATGAGGCTGAAGCAGCCCCCATGTAGAACAATGCTGGTTGCGATGCCTGAGGGAAAGCAGCCTGGAAGGTCTCACCCAGACATTCAGTGATCCAAACTAAAAGAAGCACATGTCACTTCTGTTCATCGTTTATCGGTCAGAACTATTCACAAGCTGCTCTCAGTCACACCCGGGGGGGGGAGTCAGGGAGCCTAAGGCATTTGGGGAACCATCTTCCTGGCTGCAATCGCCAGTCACTCTTCAGATCTTATTTTTCCAAATTCCATTTCACCCCAAGAGCTTCTGCAAATCGGCTCTGTTCTCGTTCTGGGAGCTGGCTATGCCTTGGTTGTTCATTGAGCAGGAAACTTACTCTCCAAATTAAACAACATGCAAATGAAACTGGGGCCTCTCTGTTTCAAAGCCTGGTGTGGCCCTGAAAACTCTGTGGAGTAGTAAGTTCTATTTATGTTGATGATCTTGGAAAATTCATAGGAGAGGAAGAAATAGAAGCAAATCACAATTCCAGCTTGTGTGTGCCATCCGCAACCCTCCAACACCTGCAGACTGAGCTCTACCTTGTTTCCATAGATTATGCCTTCAGTGTCCTGTCTTGTCAAGATCTTGGGGAACTGGCAACCAATGCCTCTTTCTGCACTTTGTTGGAGAGAAAGGTGGGCCCAGGGCACTGGTAGACAGAGAGTTCTTTAGCATCTTTGGGGGCAAGGGACAGGTCTTCTGCCAACATCAGCCAGAGCCCAGACTGGCTCCTCTGAGGCCTGGCTTTGCCCATTTGCATCTCTCTGGCACCTCCAGCACAAAGTAGGCTCAGTTGACCAGAGCACAGTAAATATTTGTGGAGCTGAATCAAAAACCATTTGCCCACAGCATGTGGCGATCTTAGGGTACAAATTTTCTACAGGTAGGTAAACCGCAAGTACACAAGTGGGCTACTCACAGCATGTCTGAGAGCAGACTCTTCTTTGCAGGCTTTTTAGAACAAGGTGGGAAAGACAGAAAGGGATGGGAAAAGGGGTAGAGAAAGAGAGGGATGGAAGGAGAAAGGCAGGAAAGAAAACAAGGGAGGGGGAAGAGGAGGAAGGAAAGAAATGCCCACTACTATTCTGTTTCGCTTTCTGATGCTACCTTCGCCCTCCTGCCCAGTTGGGCCAGAGAGACTCCTCTCCCTCCCTTCCTGAGGAAAGAGGGCTGCTGGACCCTCGAGCTCCACCCCACACTCACTCCCACTACCCCTTCATGGGCTTCGACCACATCCCCTGGCTCCCCAAGTTACTCCTCTCTCTCAAATATTTCTTAACTCAGGGCCCTGGTCAACCCCAAACTCCCATCCAGATGACCCAGAAGCTCTCCAGCTCCAAACAAATGGTCTCACGCCCCGTGCCACCCCAGCGCCCCCACTCAGGCACCATCACAGTGGACATACACCTCTCTCCAGGCCAGGCCATGTTCTAGGCACTTTACACATCTCCCCTCACACAGCCTGCGAGACAGGGCCATTATTATCCTTGTTTTACAGGAAAGGAAACTGAGGCAGAGAAATGTGACATAACTACCCAGGGTCACATAGTGGTGTTGGCAGGCCCAAGGTCACAAAGCCAGAAGCCAGACAGCCACAGTGGATCACAGTCCTTTCTCGTCTCTTTTCCAGACTGCCAGTCAGGCTGAGGGCTCAGACAGACCAGACAGACCTATGTGACCTGAGACAGTCACATCACCTGCCTGAGCCCTACTTTCTCCACGTATAAAATGAAGGCAGCCACAGCTGCCTGGAGGGACTGGCTGCCAGCAAGCATGACATGGCACTCAGTGACTGCTGGGTGGCTTCACTGATTTCCCTTTTCACCCCTGCCAGCCCCTGGGCATACCCTTCCAAACCATCTTTCCAGGACCCCTGCCTCTTACTGCTCCTCAGTTACAACATTAGCATTTCCTAAGCACACTTGGACATTCATGGCATGGTAATTTATTGAAATATTCATTTGTGCTTGTTCTGTATTTTTCCCTTCTCCACTCCCCCTCCATTTACAGCAGACTTTGTGCTACCTTGCTGAGGGATTTTATAAAGACTTTTCCTTAGGGAAATTTTAAAACTATGGAAGAGATGATGCCAGGGAGAGAAGTGGGGAGGCTTTGGGGGACATTTCCAAAGGGAAGTATAAGAGTGCCCTCCCACTCCATGCCCT
This sequence comes from Phataginus tricuspis, assembly GCA_029783875.1. NCBI lineage: Eukaryota > Metazoa > Chordata > Mammalia > Pholidota > Manidae > Phataginus > Phataginus tricuspis. The sequence continues at coordinate 19,993,812 of JAQQAC010003639.1, read as the reverse complement.
GGGAGGCAGAGGGTAATTACCAGAGTGCTTGGAACCTGGCACGGTGGCCCCCGTGTCACCAGAGATGGCAGTGCCCCAAGCATGGCATGAAAGTCACAGAGCTGCTGACCTGAGGGAGCTTGGAGGACAAGCCAGCAGATGCCTTGGAGGTGACCGATGTGACGGATACATGACCAAAAAGGCCTAGAAGGGCTTTGATGCCAGGACCAGATTAGGATGCTGAGAATCTCTATCTGAAAACTTCATGATGTACCACCCCCACATGTAATGCAAAACAGAAATCATACCAAAGCAGAAGATGCATATGGAGAAAGCCAAGCAAGTTCAAATTTGTTTCTGATTTAATTTTTCTCCCAGCTTTAATACACAAATAAAATCTACTCATTCTAAGCAGACTGGTTGCTGAGTTTGGGCAATTGTATACAGGTATACAACCTCCATCATCACAGTCAAGATTGAGAACGTCTCCATCATCCAGAAAGTTCGTTCTTGCCCCTTTGCAGTTGATCCCCTGCCCCAGGCCCCAGGCAACCACTAATTATCTTGCTTTCACTACATTTTGCCTTGGTTAGAATTCTATGTAAATGGAATCATACTGGATGAAGCCTGCCATGTCTGGCTTCTTTGACTTAACAAAATTATTTTGAAATTCATTCATCTTAGTATTTGCTTCCTTTTTTTATTGATGAGCAGCATTTCATAGTGTGGCAATACCTCAGTTTGTTCATCCATCTCTTGGTGACATTTACACTGTTTCTAATTTTTAGCTAATACAAAAAAAAACACTGCAATGAACTTTTGTATACAAGTTTTGTATGGACAAATGTTTTCATGCGTCTCGGGCAAATACTTAGGACACTTTATAAAATACTGCCTAGCTTTTCTCCAAAATAACTGTACCCTTTTGCACTCCCACTAGCAAAGCTGGAGAATCCCGTATCCTCCTCAATGCTTAGTGCTGTCAGTCTTTTTAATTCTAGCCATTCTACTGAGTGTGGAAGGAAGTCTCATTGTAGTTCTGATGACACTTCCCCTGATGACTAGTGATGTTGAGTATCTTTTCCTGTGTTTCTTGGTCATTCATAAATCTCCCTTTGTGAAATGTCTATTCAACTCTTTCGCCCATTTTTAAATTGTTATTTCTTATTATCAGTTGTGATATTATTAAGTTCTTCATTTAGTCTGGATACAAGCCCTTTTTCAAATACATGTTTTGCACGTCTTTTCCCTTTTTGTTTTCTTAATGGTGTTTTTTTCAGAGCAAAAGTTTTCAAAACTGATCAAGTCCATTCTCTTAATTGTTTTGTTGATTGCTCATGTGTTTTGCATTCTGTTAAAGAAATGTTGGCCTAACTTGATGCCACAGCAATTTTCTCCTGTGTTTCGGTGTAGAAGCATCATAGTTTAGAACTCGTGTTTTAGTCTGACATATTTTGAGTGAATTTGGGTGTACGGCATGAAGTAAGCATAGAGGTTCATTTAATTTTTCATACACATATCCAGTTGTTCCCCTACTATTTTATATTATTATCATTTTATCCTATGCTGTGCAATTAAAGTACACCACACCAGGATATAATCTCCATAGGCTTGGTGCAGTCTTCAAGGCATTCATACTAGAAAAGATCCCAAGGATGTTGTAGAAATGAGGCCAGAAAGGCAAAATTGGGTTAATCATTTTCCTCTAGAAAATCCCTTGGCATGTTCTGTATTGTTGCCCTACCTTCTGTGGCATTCCAAGAGTTAACAGGGACAAAAAAGAACAGCCACCTCCTTGGCCCACTGATAAGCATGAGGTCACAGCACCACAAAACCTCAGTGGGCTTTATTGTATTTACTAAGGACCTGACCAGATAATCAAAGAAATACAAATTTTAACAGCCCTCATCACCTTTTACAGTGATTATTTGTTTAATGTCTTTTTTCCTGTAACCTCTGAGCTCTGTAAGGGGAGAACTAGGACCATATTTGTTTCAGGTGTTTCAGGACAGTGTTAACACAGGACAGTCTAGAAATCCATATTAAATGAATGATATAATTTTTACCTGGCAGCCTGGCAAAGATTATAAAATATTGGTGATTCCCAGTGCTGGGAAGAGTATGGGGAAAAGAGAACCTTTATATACTGATGGTGGAAATAATAATAGATTGATTTCAACTTTCATTGCTGAAAAGTGATCCAGCAATAACTTGATAACTTTCCATTGCCCAGAAAGTTGATTAACTTGATTAAAATCACCAGTTATTGACTGAGAAAATTGGACTCTTGGAGTAGTCATGTATTTAGCTGCACTAAAATCAACCAAGTGTCTAACAATTAGGATTTGGTGAAACAAATTATAAAACCTCCATATGATAGAGTACTCTACAGCCAGTAAAAAGGAAATGACAAAATCAATTACAGATGTTACAACACAGTATGTATATATGCTCTGGGTTTTCTATAAATAAGCATATATAATGATATTTATATATAAATAAATACATTCTATGCAACAAGGTATTGATAAGTAGGTATTCCTGGCTCCTGAGATTTTTTAAATTGGGTTAATGCATTGTCTAAGTACATTTTAAAGGGTACATATTATTTTTCAAAAGGAAAAATATATAACTATTTCACTTTCAAAGGGAGGAATATTCTCATAAAAGAATATGTTTCTTAAATTGTCCAAAACACAGTTTAAGCCCCTGCTTCCTTCTTTGAAGCTCTCACTCATTAATTCAACCTACAGAGATTTCTTCCTGCTTGCAAGGATTAAACCCTCCTCTATAATTCAGCACTTCTACTCTGTCGAATAGCTGTAGAGTCATTTGGTGAGCTGAGCCCTCCCCTGGGCCACACTGTGTAAGCTCATGAAGGTTGGGACCAGTTGCCACAGACCTGATGCCATGCTGGGCACACAGCAGATGACCCACAAGTATGGGCCAGTTAATTTCCTGATACATCAGAATGGGCTTCTGAGGCACACCTCCAGCATGCCGGACTCCGCTTAGCACCACTGTCCCATGCACCACCACGAATCCTTGTATCAGTCACCCAAGGACAGTGTGAGTATCCCATTACACAGACGATGAAATGGAGCCTCAGAAGGATTAAGGGACTTGCTCACAGTTACACAATTGGTAAGTGTGGTGGGAGGCAGAATTTGAACCAAGATTATGTGGCACCAAGACCCATGCTTCAGGGTATAGCAACCATTTGCTCTACAGACATCTAACAGCACCCCCTCTAGAGTTCTTATCAAAATCATCCCTTAAAGGAGCTTGGGGGCAGAGGGGAGTGTGATAAGGAAAAGGGAGCTTTTCCTCCAGTCACCAGAATTCTGCCTTTGTACTCAGGGACATGCTCACTTTCAGTCTTTCCTTCCTGCAGGTCAAATCCTTTTAAACCAAGTTTTAGGCATCTCTCTGCCCTCTTCTCATCTCCCCCTACAAACAGTTGTTTAGATAGGAGGGTAAGATGAGTCTGTGTAAATGACTGAAGCAAACAATGTTCACCTTTGTCTTTTTTTGCCCTAGGGTGTAGTGAAAACCCATGCCTCTCAGAGTTGTTTATGATCCTCTTTGGAGAGATGAAAGGACTCTCTATAAACCTATTGACCCCAAAGTATTGTGAGGTGGCAGGGCATGAAAAGAGGAATTATCTAAACATGCAGTGATGTTTTTCCCTAAAACAATCCCTTGTGTTATGTGGGCAGCCTGAGAAATGTTCTTTAAATATTTATCCCAAAAATGTAAAACTCCTTTATGTAAAAGGAAAATCAACAAAGCTAAACAGCAAATAAAAATGTGGTGAAAATATTCACATTAAAAAAAAGAAAAATGCTAAATGCTATATGTAAAGAGCTCATATGAACAACTAAGATAATGCCACCAAGACCCCAGTAGACACATGAACAGAAAAACATAGACAGGGTTTTTCACACTCCAAAGGGAACTATAACTCAAGAGTAGAATATAGGAAAATGTTCAACCTCAATAGTTAAAGAGAAGCAAACCAAAATAAGAAAACACCATTTTAATCAATCAAATTAGCCCAGGTTTGTGTTAAATGACACATTCCCTTGATGCTGGGAAGGCTGGAGTGAGAAGGTGACACCCTTGCATTGCTGGAAGAAGCAACTGGAACAGCCCCTTTGGAATTACACATCCTTTATCCCAGCAGTGGGGCTTAGGAAAGCGGTTACTGGGAAAGTGGGCCTTGGAGTCAGGCAGACCTAAATTTGCCATTGGCAAGTCATAGAACATCTACAGGCCTCGGTTTCCTCATTCTGTAAAATGGGAGTGATAATACATGTTCTTTTAGACTTGTGAGGACTACACAAACCTAAACCAATCAGAGGCACTCACAGCAGTAGCCTGAATCAGGAGCTGCTGAGGCAGAGAAGCAGGGATGGCAGAGGACCCATTGTAGTGGAAGCAGCCGTAAAATCCGGTGGCCTTGGCAGTGGTGGCCTCTCTGGACTGCTTGTGGGCTGTGGTTTTGGGTACAGTCTGCTTCCCTTCTTCTTTCTGACTTTTTAGCTATCTTCCAGTCCTCCTAGCATTTCTCTAGTTACCCATTATCCTTTCAATAAAGGGTAAGTCACAGTTGGTTTTTGTTGCTTACCACTAAGAACTCTGAATTCACAGATTATGAGGTATGGATAGAGAAGCAGAACTTATAACTGGGCCACCAATGTCTAAGGGGATTTGGCCAATCTCCTCCCCTTCTATGCCCCCTTCCTGCCAGGCAATAAGCTAAACGGAGGGTGCCAAAGGCCAGTCACCTTTGTTTTCCTGGATAAGTTGTGCCCCAGCATGTCTAAATCTGACAGGAGTTGAGCTGGGTGGATTAGTAACCAGGCAGTGTATGCTGAAATCTCAGCCCTCCTCTAGCTAGCTGTCCCCACCAATTCATATGTTGAAGCCCAATCCCCAATATGACTATATCTGGCAATAGAGCCTTTAAAAAGGTAATTACAGTTAAATGAAGTGATAAGGGGAGAGTCTTAATCCAATAAGACTGGTGTCATAAGAAGAGGCAGCGACAACCAGAGCTCTCTCTCTCTCTGCACACACACAGAGGAAGGGCCCTGTGAGCACACCAGGAGAAGGCGGCCGACTGCAAGCCAAAGAGAGATCTCCCAGACACCAACCCTGCCAGCACCTCAATCTTGGACTTCCAGTCTCTAGAACTGTGGGAAAATAAATGTCTATTGTTTGAGCCACTAAGTCTGTGGCACTTTGTTATAGAGCAGCCAAATCAGACTAATAATACAGTGGCTTTGGGGTAAATCACTTTGTAGAGTACATTTGTCATGTTTATAGCCACCCAACATCTTTCAACATTCTACATCACAAGTCCCTCCCAGAACATTCTCTCACAGCATCCCTTGCAGCTAGGGTGCTGCATGTGACCTAGGCTCTGCCCATCAGACCTCCGTGCTGAGTGGCCAGGGCAGAGCCTGAGGGTCTCGGCTCTTTGGAGTAGCTGTGAGTTTATACGATCCAGTCTCAGGTTCATCTATGGGAACCTTGGAGTCTATGTCAAGTAACAGTGTGTTTATTTTGCATGTGTAACAAGTTATCACAAACTCAGTAGTTTAAAGCAAGAGAAATTTATTCTCCCACAGTTCTGTGAGCCTGTAGCCCAAAATCACAGTATTGGCAGGGCCACGCTCCTTCTGAACACTCCAGTGGAGCATGTTTCCATGCCCCCTCCAGCTTCTGTCAGCTCCAGCCTCTGCCTCTGTCTTCACGTGGCCTTCTCTGTGTCCGTGTCTTATTCTTTTCGGTCCCTTATAAGGGCATTTGTAATTGACTTGAGGACCCACCCAGATAATCCAGAATGATCTCATCTCAAAAGCCTTAGCTTAATTACATCTGCAGAAACTCTTTTCCCAAATACAGTCACATTCACAGGTTCCTGAGATTAGGATATGGATTTATTTTTTTGGCGGCCACCAGTCAACCCATTACAACCCTCTAGACAGTAATAGTGATTGGAGCCACCCGTGAGGGTCTTGTTTCCAGTTGTATAGGCACATACCTGCGGCTCTGACCCTCCTGGATTTCTGTGAGTTACCTAACATCTTTTAAAATATTCATGTTCTTCTTAAGCTAGCAGAGTAATTGCCTTTCACTAAGAACTCTGATGGATACATACTTGACTTTTCCAACTGGAAAAATGCAAGGAAGGATGCATATTTCTAAGTGAAAGAAGCCAATCTGAAAAGGCTACACACTATGTAATTCCAACTATATGTCATTACAGAAAAGCAAAACTATGGAGACAGTAAAATGATCAATGGTTGCTAGGGGTTAGTAGGGAAGAAGGGAGAATAAACAGAGCACAGAGGATTTTTAGGGCAGTGGAAATAGTCTGTATGACACCGTACTGATGGATACATATCAGTATACATATGCACCAACCCATGGAATGTCCAATACGAAGGATGAACCATAATGTAAACTGTGGACTCTGGCTGATTATGATGAGTCAGTGTGGGTTTATCAGTTGTAACAAATGCACGACTCTGGTGGGATGTGAATAACGGGGGAAGCTATGCCTGTGTGGGAGCCTGGGAATATGGGTCATCTCTGTACCTTCCCTTCAGTTTTGCTGGGAACTTTAAACTGCTCTAAAAAAAAATAGTCTTAACTTTAAAAGGACCTCTTTATAGAAAAAAATTATGATAAAAAATGCAAAGATTGGATTAAGTAACCTTTAAGATCCCTTTCTGTTCCAACTCTGGAGTGGCTCTAGGATTGTCAGAATTGTCAGCTGGGTTTATTTCATTGTCAGATCAATGCCATCAAAATCAGAAGCTCACACGGGGATCCGTTTAAATGATGTCCACTAGGAGTTGGGGGCGGGGGGAGGCGGTGCCTTGCTCTCAAAGTGATGTTTCTCAAGAAAGAGTGGGTCGAACGGTGGGTGCTGGTAAACAACAGTAACCTTGGAACACACACACTTTATTCTGTGGAGTCAGATTTTTAATGTTCAGGATGTTAAATAATCTCGTTATGATAATGACAAACCCAGGGCTCTGAAAATGAAATTAAGAATGCCGATCAGCAAGGGAGAGCAGCAAGGACTAATTGCACACAGCAGGGTGTGACTTTTTGGAGCCACGGAAGTGCAAGAGAGAACTAGAACGCTCACACTAGCGCTTCTAGGAGTCAGAGCAGGCAGGCATCCCGATCCCAGCCTGGCCACCAGCTGGCCATGCGGCTTAAAGCAAGTCATTCTCCTTCTTAAAGCAGGAGCCACATGAGAGAAAGCCTGAGAAAAACAGTGTACTGGTATCCAAGTGTTAGTCAGGACCTGGTATGTAAAAGGACTCAGGTGGTAACTCTCCGCAGTTAACATTTTATGGGGGGAGAGGACTCATACCTCCTCACATCATATCTTCTCCCTAGTTTTAACTATAAGGTCAGTGCCATTTGGACAAGAACACCCCTCCTCTTGAGTGGTACTAATCTGCTCGACAGTGTTAAATCTTCAGCAAAACCCATCACCAAATAATACCATTTAAATGTCTGTATCAGTCAAGAATATTTGGGCTCAGAAATCCAACTCCAACTCGCATGAACGAAAGGGACTTTAATTCGTCCTGTAATTGGAATCTTCAAGGGGCAAAGCCGGCCTTAGGCATGACTAGAGTCATGGTTTCAAGCCATGTCGGGGACAATGTCTCTTTTCAGCCCACTGCTCTACTGTCCTTCGTGTTTTCATCCTCAGGTGGCCACCACCTGCTCCAGGCTTACCTTCTTCAGCTCCACATCAACTGCGGAAAGCCCATGGCTGCTTCCTGACAGCTCCCGCAAGGGCCTAGTGCTCCCTCCAGTGGGGCCCTGCAGTGGCCACCTGCTCATCCCTCCCCAGGCACTGGGACAGAGAATAAAATATTCTCATCGGCCAGGCCTGGATAACATGTTCTATCCTGAAGCCAGAAGTGGGGTCAGCCCCACCCACAGCACAGGCATCAAGAACAAGGCAGGGTGGTTCCCCGAGAGGCAGCCAACCCAGAGGCCAAGATGGATACTCTCATAATAAGAGATACTGGATGTATTCATTTCCTATTGCTTCTGTAACAAATTACCAACAACTTAATGGCTGAAAACAACACTGACTTATCATCTTACCGCTCTAAAGGCCAGAAGTGCAAAATCAACTTTAGTGGGCTAACGTCGAGGTTGTTTGCAGGGCTATGTCACTTCTGAAGGCTATAGGAAGAGTATTTTCTTGCCTTTTCTAGCTTCTTCCAGAGGCCACCTGTGTTCCTGAGCTGGTTGTCCTATCCTCCATCTTCAGAGCCACATTATAGCATCTTCCAGACTCTCCCCCTGACTCTGCCCCTCCAGCCTCCCTCTTGGCAGGAACCCTGTGATGACATCAGGTCCATCCAGACAATCAGGACCATCTCCCCATCTCAAAATCCCTAACTTAGTCACATCTGCAGGGCTCCTTTTGCCATTAAGGTAACATATTTACAGGTTCCATCGACTAGGATGTGGATATCTCTGAGTTATTACTCAGCCATTATTCAGCCCACCTCACTGGATAGGAAAGAACAGATATTTTCCCCACATCTGTATCTATCCAGAGAATACAAAAGTCAATAAAGATCTTTTGCTATCCATGAATATCATGTAGTAAGAAGTGTACTGGACGTGAAGTCTGAAAACAAGTTCAAGTCCAAGCAGTGCCTTTACCTAGCCCACTTGTAGTTTCAGTTCCTTTACCTGTACAATGGATATGCTTACCTCAGCCACTAAGTTGTTGTGACATAATGTTCATATGGGAATCTTGACATTGGACAGCATCATACAAATGCAAATGCTCGTGTCTGGAATGAAATGTGGAGATATTAAATTGCACCCACCTTTGCAGCCATCCATGCCAAGCATAAACCATGGGGCTCTCCTTCCAATGGATGGAAAAGTCCCATCTAGAGCAAAAAGGTCATTCATCACCTTTGAATCTTGAAGTACAATTGGGAGTCAGGATTTTCCAAGAGAGTAAAGGACTTTCTATATTTCTTTAGCTCCCACGAGCACATTAACAACACCTAGGCCCGGCTGCCCAGATGCCAGAGTAGGCTCTGAATATGATACTGTGGCTTCAAAGACATAGGAAGCCACCTGTTCCTGCCTCAGTGGACTGTGGGAAGTTGTTGGGAAAAGGCAGAGGGAGCCGTTCAAATGCCAGAGACTTTTACCGCCTTCCCACCTCCTGCCCTGGCACCAAGCCAGAGACAAATGATCAGCTCCACAGGGTATAGGACACTACGAGGAGGCTGGGTCATGCCACACTCCCCATGTGGCCACATGCAGCTCAGGATGGCAACATTAGTGGAAGGACGTGTCTGGTTGGGTCGATGGCCTGCCATGCCACTCCCTGCCTTCTATGGCCTGCTTGGGATAGGCAGGGCTTCAGAAAGTGACTGGTCTCCAGCAGACCCGACAACCTATTGTGGTGCAGTGGTCACCGATCAGCTATCAAGAAGACCCAAGTCAAGGCCCCGTGAAGAAAAGAGTTAACACAGCCAGCTTGAGACTATTTGCAAGGTTGTCTGGCATCTGAGAACTTGGATTTGGGGAAGGTTCTCGCCATTTCCAGGACTGACAAGAATGGCTCCCTGTGCAAACTCTTTATACAAACAATATGGTTTATGCTGACACCTGCCTTCCTTCTGGAAGTCAGGAGTTTTGGTATATGCTAGGCAAAGGGTGCCTTACATGACTGACCCCAGTGGAGTTCCTGGACTCCTAGGCTCAGCCAGTCCTCCCTGGTACACAACATTGCACACGTGTTCTCACCACTTGCTACTCAATGAATTGAGTGCATCCTGTGTGCCTGCCAGGAGAAGACTCTTGAAGCTGGTGCCTGCCTTCCTCCAGAGCCTGCCCCATGTGACTTTACCCTTTGCTGATACTGCCCTGTACCCATTTGCTGTAATAAATGACAGCCATGAATATAATTATATGCTGAGTCCTGTGAGTCCTCCCAACTTCAAAGTCGGGGGTAGTTTTGGAGACCCGGTCACAGGCCTTTTCTCCCCTGCCTGCAAGATGTCAATTGATCTCTCCTCCAGACATGCAGCTGATGTCTTACAGAAGAGCAGGTGTAGGATGGACTCTGCAAGACTAAGCATTTAGTGTTGAGAGATCCACCACTTTAAGAGGTTGTATAAATTACTTACTAGGCGAAATTTTGAGCTCTCCCCTGCTTTCCACTCAGTACATGTCCTTCATACACTTACAAATCACTCAAGCGCAGGGTTATTTTTACTGGAAACTACCCCTTATCTCAACGTTCCCATTTGTCACCTCTCCCCACCCACTCAGCAGGTGACTCAACAATCACTTGACAATCTGGCTCCCTCATCAGCCCAGTTCCTGCAACTCCCAGACACTAACTCCACGCTCAGATCCAGATCCAGTTCCTCCCACTGGCCCTCTCTCTCCCAAATACAAAAAGATAAATAAATAAATTTTTATTTATACATCTTATTTACATATATATAAAACATATATATATTTGGTGGCCTCTGTTTCCTTATCTGTCAAGTGAGAGCTGGAATGAAGAAACACCTAAATTCGTGATCAGCTCATTAAAATTGCAGCTATGTGTAAGAGTGTATGCGTCTCAGCACAGGCAAATATGTGCTAAGCATATTGTCCTAGTCGCTTCGGGTTGCCTGGGGGCCTTAAACAACGATTTGTTTCTCACAGTTCTGGAAGCTTGGTGTGCGAGTCTGAGAGCCCGTTTCCTGTTTGCAGACAGCCACCTTCTCACTGGAACCACATGTGGCAGAGAACAGAGAGGGTAAGCAAGCTCTCTCCTGTTTCCTCTTATAAGGGCACTAATCCCATTCAGGAAGCTCCACCCTCATGAGTTAATTATCTCCCAAAGGCCCCATCTCCAAATATAATCACAATGGGAATTAGGGTTTCAATATCTGAATGGGGAGAGGGGAGGGAACATAATCATTCAGTCCAAGGCACATATATTTCATTCCTGGGTAGATTTAGGAATTTTTTAATTCAGCTTTCCTTTTTTTAATTCATTATCCTTAATGAAACCCCATAAAATCCTCAAACAAAAAGAAATTATATTTATATATAGATTCATTAAAAAGTTCAGTTTTGTCTTGACCATGGAGGAAAGTTCTGCTTATCCATTTATGCCTAGGTGAGTCAAAAGTAAATACCTTCAACATTAAAAGTTCTCTAAGTGGGAAAAAATTCTCTGAAACCCAGTGCCATTTCATAAACTGGTGCCTGGGGAACATTAGCCTAGCAGACCTCAGAAGTCCCTGCCAGCTCTAATTGCTGTGATTTTTCATAAGGAACTCCCTTAGGGCAGGTGTCTGGATCAGAAAGTTCCTTCCCAATACTATAATTTCATGCTTCTCAGACTGTATGAATATCTCTTTAACACTCTCATTTTTACTTTCCTTTTTTTTAAATAAGGTTTTAAATTCTTTCATATTTTAGGAAAAAAAAAATACAAGAATGACACGCTGAAGGAAAAACCAAAATACCAAAAGCTTGGACAAACTAAACAGGTAAAAGAAGAAAAACTGACAGGAAGAAACTTGGCCTTCTTGAAATAATTCACAAAAGGATTTTTTTGAAATGCATGTTTGTACAACACATATATAATGGAATTTGATTTACCAAAATTCAACTTTTGTCTGAGAATCTATGGTATAAGGTTAATCCTACCTGTAACAGTAAAGGCAAGGTCATTACCCCCTTGGAAGACTGAGCACTCCTGGTGACTCTCTATGTGGCCCTGGAGAAGTCCCGACCCTTATGATGGCTTCCAAATTTACACCTTCAGCTCTGTCTCTCACCCATCCCTGGTTTCAGACTCAAATATCCAGCTGCCTGCTTGTCTGCAAACTGTCAGGTTGGACAGTTTGGGAGGTTTCATTACTATGGAAGAAGGATAGATGGATATTGGGGTTGGGTGGTGGCCAGCAGTTCCTGCCATATATGGCTTATAAAGCCCTGTGATTGGATCCCTGCCTGCTACTTGACCTCATCTCCTTGAGTTTGCTTAACACAGGAGGACCACACTGGCCTCTTCTAATGTTTCAATACACTAAGCTTGTCCCTGCCTCAGAGCCGTAGGCTTACTGCTCCCTTCCCCCGGAATGCTGTCTCCCAGATGTGCACACGGCCCACCTCTCACTAGTCCAGTCTCAGCTCAAATGCCAGCTCCCCGCTGGGGCCTTCCCACACCACCCTTCCTAGAGTAGCCTCTCCCCACCAGCCAGTCTCAATCACACAACCTTATTTTATTTTCTTCAAAGCGCTTGTTGTTCTCTGAAAGTATCTTTCACCTGTGTTTTGTTTTGTGCGTGTGCCTCCCTCTCAAGAACGTTGAGTTCCATCAGGACCAGGGCCTCAGCTGCTTTGTTTAGAGTTAGTTCTCTATAAGCACAGAGTAAGTGCTCAATAAATATTTGTTAAATAAATGAATGAAGTTATCAATTCATTTTATCATCAGTCCATTTGAAATTGAATTTATTGATTCAATTATCATCAATATTCCCTGAGCTCCCTGCACAGACAAGCTGCTCTGTCTTTGGGAAGGTGTTTCTTTGCATTTGATGTGGAAGAAATCATTCATTTTCCTGGGGCCCCAGCAGGAGAGACAGGAGAACAGTTTGACTTCAAAGAAAGCTGTGTTTGGCTTTACCTCCTGGCCCTAAGTGAACAGGTAAAGAGAAAGCCCAGCCAAGTTTTTGTGCTAACACGCTCTGTGGAGGCTTCTGCCCTGAGCCTCCAGGATGGCAGCACCCGGACAGTATGGCTAAGGTGTCAAGATCACAGTCTCCTTCGCAGTTCTGCTACTTACTGGCCAATCAGTGTAGACTTAGGTACATACCTCAAGCCCCCTGAGCCTCGGTTTCCTCATCTGTGAATTGACAATAATGAGAGCCCCACCCTCAAGGGTGTTGAGACAATTAAATGAGTTAAAATATGTAATGCGACATATGCACCCCTATGTTATCGCAGCATTATTTACAATAGCCAAGAAATGGAAGCAACCTAAATGTCCATCAGTAGATGAATGGATAAAGAAGATGTGGTACATATACACAATGGAATATTATTCAGCCATAAGAAGAAAACAAATCTTACCATTTGCAACGACATGGATGGAGTTAGAGGGTATTATGCTCAGTGAAATAAGCCAGGCGGAGAAAGACAAGTATCAAATGATTTCACTCGTCTGTGGAGTATAAGAACAAGGAAAAAACTGAAGGAACAAAACAGCAGCAGACTCACAGAACTCAAGAACGGACTAATAGTTACCAAAGGGAAAGGGACTGGGGAAGATGGGTGGGAAGGGAGAGATAAGGGGGAAAAAGGGCTATTATGATTAGCACACTTAATGTAGCAGGGTAGGGGGTGCATATGGGGAAGGCAGTATAACACAGAAGAGAAGTAGTGATTCTATAGCATCTTACTACGCTGATGGACAGTGACTGTAATGGGGTATGTGGGGGGGACTTGATAATAGGGGGAGTCTAATAACCATAATATTGCTCATGTAATTGTGCATTAATAATAGCAAAAAAATCATGAATTGGTCATTCAAAAATATGTAATGCACTTTTAAAGCTGGATATACAGTAAACATTCAGTCAATGTAGCTATTACTAGCAGATGACTGGCACATCATGTATATTTTCTATCAAGCCTCTCAAGTAACCCTGTAAAGGCAGCTGTTATTCTTTTCATTTAACAGAGACGACAGGGGCTTGGAGAAGACGAGCTCTCGACCCAGACGGCACCAGTGCTCTGCACACATCACCATCCCCATAAAACGGCTGACTCCTTTCCAAACTACCTGGAATAAGTTCTGGTTTCTGGGGCAGAACTAACGTCCTCAGAGTGCCGATGACTCAGCAGACACGCCCTGAGTGGCCGTGGCACTGGCTTCTTTGGCCACGTACCTATACAACAAGTACACAACGGTGCAGGGAACCTGGCCCTCCCCCTGGGGAAGCTCACAGGCAGTGGGGAGACGGTGGGAGAACGAGTGCCCAGCATGTCGGTGAACAGCGGCGAGGGCTCTGCCAGGGGCCATGGAAGGCTGCCTAGAGGAAAGGACATTAGCGTCTAGAAGAGTGTAGGAGAATGAGGAGGCAATAAGTAGGCAAAAATGTGGGGAGAGGAGGAAGGGTGGATTCAGGGGGAGGGAGCTTCCCCCAGACAGGGAACTAGTGGCCAAGGCACAGAACAGCAGTGGCATCACCGGCTAAACCCTAGGATGGTGCCTGGCCCGTGGCAGGTGCTAAACAAATACTTGTTAATTGAATAGGAAACTAAGGTAAATCAGGCATTACTACTTCCAAAGAAAAATGAAACTCAGAGAGGTAGAATAATTTTCCCAAGGTTCACAGAGTTAGGAAGTACTGCATCCAGGACCTGAATTCAGCTCTTCGGTTGGTGAGCTGGATATGGACATATAATAACATGGTTTGGGATTGGGTGACTATGATATAATAGCTTTGGGTTGGTATAAGCCAACGGGTGAGAGTCTACACCACCAAGGTTTAGTCTTGATGACAGGTTACTTTAGATTGTAAACTGAGGGTCTAGAACAGCAGGAGAGGACCCAGTGCAGGAGGTAGCAGTCAGAGGCCAAGCCTGGAGGGAAGGGTCCCAGGCCTCCTCGCCCCATCACCCTGGCCTCCACGCATCAGGAGCCCTGATGGGCCACGTCTCTGTTCCCTTGGCTCAGTTTGACTCTAGTAATAGCAACGTGAACAACACCGCTCATCTGCATAGCACTAAGCACAAAGTCAAACAGAGTTTTAGTTAGCCAGGCCTCCGTTCAAACCTTCTACTTACCAACTGTGTAGCCTTGAGCAAGTTAATCACTTCTCTTTGAGCCTCAGCTTCCTCATCTATAAAATGGGGATAAATAATACCCACTTTCTGGGCAAGATCTTCTAGGAAGATCAAAGAGATGATGCATAAGGGGGAGGAGAGGGAAATGTTGACTATTGACCCCTAACAAAAGACCAAAATAACCCATAGGTCAGTCAAAACCAAGTTTGCTGGGCTTACTGCAGTGAAGGAGAACATCGCCGTGACCACATCTGGGTGATGTCTCAGAAGGAGGATGTCTGGGGGGGCAGTTATGGGGCTGCAAAGCTGGAACTACTTGGGATTGGACTAATATAATATGAAACAACAGCTTTGGCTTGATGTGAGCCAAGGGGTGGGAGTCTCTGTGAGCAAACTATTTCAGTTGATTTACAATCTTATATTCCAGGAATAAGTGTTTGTTTGTTTATTTGTTTGTTTGTTTT
This sequence comes from Phataginus tricuspis, assembly GCA_029783875.1. NCBI lineage: Eukaryota > Metazoa > Chordata > Mammalia > Pholidota > Manidae > Phataginus > Phataginus tricuspis. The sequence goes on along the minus strand of JAQQAC010003639.1, from coordinate 19,978,483 downwards.
GTAGTATTAGCACAAGGACAGGAAAATAACGCTGATTCAGTTCTGAGCGTATGACTGAGCATGTCAGAAGAATGACCTCATTTAATCCCAGGACAGTGCCAGCAGGAATCAATCTGAGGCCTTATCTGATCCTTCACCGTAGTCCTAGGAGGTAGAGCTCATTCATTCCTGCTTGGAAGATGAGGAAACCAAAGCCAGTTAGGCATTATCATTACTGCCGGAGAAAATGAGACTCGGGGAGGGTGAGGAATTTTCTGTGAATTCGCGGAGCTAGGAAGTAGTGAACCTAGAACATTGGACTGTGAGTTGAATATGAATATATAGTAATATTTCCTTAAATCAAACAATAAAAAGTGGAGCTGCCTAAGCACTATTTGCAATAGCCCAAATCAGAAAAAACAAATAACAGCAGAATGGATAAATCAAATGTGGTGCCATCACACACAGCATCACAGCCACACACGGCCTCGTGGCTGAATCTCACAGGCACAATGGCGAGGGAAAGAAGCCAGACACGGAAAGCTACCTACTGGGTGGTTCAGTTATAGAGGGCTTACAAACAGGCAAACCTGGCCCACGGCGGGGAGGCCAGGATGGCAATTCCCTCTGGGGAGGGGACAGCGGACAGTGGTTGGGCAGGATTGAAGGGGCTTCCTGGGGAACTCTCTCGTTCTTCACCCGGTGTTCCCCTGTGCGAACTCACTGACATGCACGCTTATGGCTTGTGCATTTCCCCATGTGTTCTATTTTTATTTAAAAGTCTTGTATTAAGCAGGAATAACTACACTTTGCTTTAAATGTTACTTTCAGGGCTGGCATTCCAAATGACGTCTGTGATCATCCAAGCTGAAACGAAGTGAGCTAATGCCCCCAAAGCACTTGGTGCTTGTCTGGAAAGGAGGACTAAGCTCGATAAATGCTGCCAAGTGTTATTATTACTGTTATTATGTCTTTGGCTTTCCAAACGCCAGTGGAGAATTTTTGAAAAGCACACCACGACTAATTCCCAGCTCAAGGGCCAGGACTTTGCTCGAAGGGGGGCAGGGCCAGTACTAAATGTGATGAAATCCCCCACCACAGAGCTGGTTATGAGCGTGGCCACGGGCCACAGGCAGGCTGGCCACCAGTAATGGGCATCTCAGGAGGGCCCAGCCACCTGCCCAGCTCCAGCACAGCCCAGAACCCTTCCCGGGGCCATATGGTTTTCTTTGCCCTTTTTCCAACACCCACACAGGACACCTTTTTATAATGTGAGGTGTGGACTCAGCCAAAGCCCAGGCGCATGTGTTTGTAGGAAAAGCAAAGTAGCTGCAGGGCACTGCCAGCCACCAGTGCCAACGCCACTGCCATCAGGTCAACGGCGTCCCACACCAAGCCCTTGTCTTCCTCCCAGGGCTCCTGCGCCTTCCTCTCCTTGCCCCCAACCCTGTGTCCTACCCAGCTCTACTCACAGGGTAGGTTCACCCACGTGTTTATACTTACATGCTCACACTCACAGGCATATGTTCACACTTACATGCTCGCTCATATATGCTCACCTGCTGACAGTCCCAAGCTGACACACACACTCACCACTTGCTCACACATTCTCATGTGCGTTCACACCCTCACTCATCCAGAACAATTCACGACAAGGAAATGTCCCTTGCCCACCAGGAGAGCCTTGGGAACCCAGCAAAATTCCTCAAAACATGGTCCCATGACATCCTATGTCACACTCATCTGCTATGTAAAAATTTCTATCCTCCTCGGTCAAACCCCAAACCTACTGAAGCAGAATCCGCAGGACCGTGACCCAGGAATCCTCATGCTGGCGAGTCACACAGGTGGTTTCTGGCTGCCACAAACCTGAAAGGCAGGGATCTTTCTAGAGAAAAGGCAGAAAGAGGCGATGGGGTGCCAGCAAAGACGGTCACCAGGCAGGAGTGCGGAGAGGAATCTGAGGGCGTGCCTCCCACTCACAGCCCCACCCGGGAGGCGGGTCTGGCTGCTGGTGGGCTGCGTGACCAGAGAGGGAGGCAGAGCATGAATGAGTTCTTCCTCTTCTTCTCAGTAGTGGGAGCGCCAGTAACAAGGCAAGAAGAGAGTAGAAGACACACTCTGCAGTAAGGTTCTTTCTCAACCCTGGAAGCTTCTGAGGGAACTTTTATGCCAGACTGCTCGGTCATCTATTGCTGGGTAATATACCGTCCCAATATTTAATGGCTAAAACCGTAATCATTTTAGAATCTCTCACGATTCAGTGGGTCGACCAGTTGTATCATTTCTGCTGGTCTCACTTGAGGTCTCCTGTGTGGCTTGAGTAACGTGATGGCTGGGACTGGAACATTCAAAATGATATAACATTCAAATGGTACGTGTCTGGTACCAACCAGCGTAGTGATGGCCGGAAGGCTGGGCCTCTCTCATTTTCTCTCTCCACAAAGCTATTTTGGCTTCTTTATGTGGTAGCTGGATCTCAAGAGTGGGTGTTCCAGGAGAAAAAGACTTTTTCCTCACCCAAGGTTTTCTATTTTTAAATAATCTTGAATCTGTCTTTGTTTAATAAAGTTAACTATTTTTGTAACATCAACTAGCATTTTTCCAGTTCATTGCCAGCCATTTTCGTTAACATCAGATTTCAACAAAGAAAGCAGTATGTTTTGACAACATCCAGATTTTCTGTTTTTTAAGAGAGGCAAACCTTTCCTGAAATCAACGATGGATAGGGCACCATCTGTACAGATGTCAAATAATTTCTCCAAGACAGGCCATTTGTTTTCAAACATGAAAAAAACTTTTAGTGACCTTTGGTTTAGCAAAGATTTCTTAAATGGGACACAAAAACTATCAACATATATAAAAGAAAATCAAGAAACAGGATTTCATCAAAATTTTAAACTTTTGCTCTTCAAAAGACAGAGAGGAAAATCAAAATGCAAGCCCAGCAGGACAGAAAATATTTGCAAAACATACAGTTGACAGAGGGCTTGTTTCTAGAAAATCAAGAGTACTTACAACTCAATAAGAGATTAAAGAAACTGATTTTAAAAATGAGCAAAATGTAAATACCATTTGACCCAGGAATCCCACTCCTAGGAATTTACCCTAAGAATGCAGCAGCCCAGTTTGAAAAAGACATATGCACCCCTATGTTTATCACAGCACTATTTACAATAGCCAAGAAATGGAAGCAACCTAAGTGTCCATCAGTAGATGAATGGATAAAGAAGTGGTGGTACATATACACAATGGAATATTACTCAGCCATAAGAAGAAAACAAATCCAGACATTTGCAACAACATGGATGGAGCTGGAGGGTATTATGCTCAGTGAAATAAGCCAAGCCGAAAAAGACAAGTATCAAATGATTTCACTCATATGTGGAGTATAAGAACAAAGAAAAAAAAAACTGAAGGAACAAAACAGCAGCAGACTTACAGAACCCAAGAATGGACTAACAGTTACTAAAGGGAAAGGGACTGGGGAAGATGGGTGGGAAGGGAGGGACAAGGGGGAAAAAGGGGCATTACGATTAGCAGACATAATGTTGGGGGCGGGCACGGGGAGGGTTATACAACTCAGAGAAGACAAGTAGCGATTCTATAGCATCTCACTATGCTGATGGACAGTGACTGTAATGGGGTATATGGGGGGGACTTGATGATATGGGGAGTCTAGTAACCATAATGGTGCACATGTAATTGTAGATTAATGATACCAAAATAAAAATAAATAAATAAAAGTGAACCTGAAAAAAAAAATGGGCAAAATGTTAATAAACACTTCACCGAAGAAGTGATTCGGATGGCCAATACACACACGGAAAGAAGTTTAACATTATTGGTCATTAAGGAAATACAAACTAAAACCACAATGAAGTAACACTACACACCACTAGAATGGCTAGATTAAAAAGACTGATTGAGTCAAGAATTGGCAAAGATGTAGAGCGACCAGGACCTTCATAGTATGCAGGTGGTACATCTAATATGGTAAAATCACTTTGTGAAACAGTTTGGCAATTTCTTGAATAAAATTAAACAAATACCTATTATACGTCCCAGCCATTCCACTTCTAGGTATGTACCCACAAGAAACGAAAGTGTATGTCCACACATGAACATGCATAGCAGGCTTTATTTGCTAGCCAAGAACTAAAAACCAATCAACTGTCTAGCAACAGGTGAATGGATAAACTGTAGTGTATCCATATGCTGGAATAAGACTCAGCAATTAAAAGGAACAAATTACAGATACAACAGGATGATTCTGTTGTGTCTCAAAATAATTATGCCAAGTGAGAGAAACCAGACACAAAAGGATACATATTGCATGACTGCATTATATTAAGTTCTGGGAAATGCAAACTCATCTAGAGTAGCAGAAAGCAGATCAACGTTTTCATTGATCTGGGCTTGGAGATGGGGAATAGAGAAAAATGGATTACCTAAGGCCATGAGGAAGCTTTTTGAGGTGATGGGTGTATTCATTATTTTGATTGTGGTGATGGTTTCACAGTGTACAAATCTGCCAAAACTCACCCAGTTATGCAGTTTATTGCATGTCAATTGTAGCTCAATAAAGCTTTAGTGAAAAATAAAAGAAAATAACGCAACAAAACAAAACAATAAAAAATACATACTAAACTTTACTGATTTGGGGCAACTGCACAGCAGAAGAGGTGTTTTTGAATTTTCACTCACTTATGAATCTTACAAATGCTACACCATGACATGTATTGGTGAAATCTATTGACATGTCAACCTGGACAGAGAAGCTATTATTTTTCAGTTTCTTACATAAACCTCTTCCACATCGTGTGACACGTCCTCACTAGGGTGATATTGTGTATTCTTTGAGAGGGGAACCTTTCTAATTCCTCATACTGCTTCTTGTCTTGGCATTTTCCTCACTAACATCTTGCTGGCATTGTTAGGTTTTCACAACTGTACGGCCTTTCCTTTTCTGGGCAATAAGTTCTGCTGCTAGATAATTTGCTTCCCGCGCCTGAGTGTGACTTTTTCTCAAAAGCTTTACCCCGTTTGAGATTCCCATAGCCGTGTCAAATGACCAACCCTTTCCTGTTCACATGGTCCTGGCCTGGAGTTCAATGCCCCACCGGGCGAGGCCACTGTTGCACTGGCAAGTTGTTTGCCACACCAATGCACGGTGGGCTAGGACCTTACGGATCGCCAGCCTGCAGAAAGCCCGGTGATGAGTGGCGTTTCACTGTAAAGAACAGTATCTCAATGGATGGGCATGGCTGTACTCAATGTATGGCCACAGAGGCTGTGATGGTAAGTTTCATGGGTCAACTTGGTTAGGGGATAGTCCCCAGTTACTCAGTCAAATAATAATGTAGGTGCTGCTGTGAAGGTATTTTGTAGGTGTGATTAAAGTCTATAATCAACCTACTTTAAGGAAGAAAGATCATCTTAGATAATCTGGACAGGCCTGATTCAATCACTTTAAAGGCAAAATTGAGGCTTTCCCCAGAAAGAACAAATTCTGTCTGTGAATGGTAGCTCCAGCTCCTTCCGTGCAGATTTCCAACTTTCCTAGACTCTCCCACAACTGCATAAGCCAGGGCCTTACAATGAATCTCTTCAAACGTGTCCAGTACTGGCTCTGTTTCTCTGACAGAACCCTGACTGATACAGGGGCTGAAGGAAGGGTCTTTAATAAAATTGGCAACAAGGCTGCCCCACCAGTCTTTTATTGCAAATGCTAGCATAGTGCAGACATAAAAATTTAAATATACTGTGTTCTTTTTATTAATCACAAATTCTTACAGAACTGGGTTCAATAGAAGCCTGGTCTACAAAGCCCAGTTCAAAGTCTGAGTTCTGAACCACTCACCTGGAACCCCTTCTCCATTCGGATCCAACACTGTTTCTGACACTGGCTTTCTTCTCATCTTTAGTTCTTTATCTGAGCCAGGCTTCGCAGGAGGTCTTGAATAAGCAACTCTCCTAGTACTACTCGACCCAGGAACCCCCTGCCCCCTGGCACCACTCCACTTGCCATTGTCAGCCAATTCCCGGAAGCTACCCATGGACCCACGTAGAAAATAAAGATCTCCTTTCCCCATGGGGAAAACGAAGCTAATGATACTTTTCCTATTCGGCTTCATAGGACTGTCACAAGAATCAAATGTGATAAATTACTCTGAAAACTTAATGTCATAAATTGGAAGGATCATCATTATCTTTGTAATTTTCTAAATTACGATGATCATTCTCCTAAAACCACCAGTTATTCTCTTCCCGCCCACACCCCCTTCTAAGAGAATTTGCCTTCATCCACCAAACCAAGGTGATGTTAAGCCACTCCATTTGTACTAGGTGGTGCAGAGAAGATAGATGACTGAAAAATTTGTATTCCTTCAAGAATTGGCTATAGTTCTATAGTCAGTATCCTTGAAAATGTTACTTTATACCAGTTAGGATGGTTGGATTGTAAATTTCACAAAACCCAAGCACACTGACTTAAGAAAAATAACTTAGCCACCCATAAACTGAAAGTCTGCAGTCAGCTATCACCACTAATGATTACATAGTATTGCAGGTCATAGCCAAAGCTATAAAGAAAGAAACAAACGGTGTAAAAATTGGAAGGGAAGAGATAAAACTGGCATGATTTACCTAGGAAAACTAACAGGACCAACAGACAAATGATTAGAATTTATAAGCAATGTTGCCTGATACAAGATTAGCCCATAAAAATCAATAGCATTTCTCTACACCAACAGTAAATCAATAGGAAAAAATATCTTTAAGACATATATTTTTTCCCATTTTAATGTCTCTGAAATGGGGATGCATTTCACACAGATGGCATCTTAGATTTGAATAAATACAGTTGAACATTAAGACACCATCTGTGATAGTCACAGGTAGTTTAAGTGTCTCAGAAGTAACAAAGAAGACACCAGACTTTTATGGAGAAAACTTTAAAACTCTAATAACAGATACAAATGATGAGCCAAATAAGTGAAGTGACTTTTCTATGTTTTCGATGGGATGATTTAATATTATAAAGTTGTCAATTATCCCCAAATTAACGTATAAATTCAATGCTATCTGGATTTTTTAGAGGAACTCAGTTAAACTTCTTCATAGACTAAAGACCTCAGTATGAAAGATGAAGCTAAAAAATTAATCTTTGAAAATATAAAATATCATTGTGACATAAGCAAATATTTCTCCACCTTTTTCTATTATCACCTCCTAAGGAGCTTTTTTAGATTTTCTTTCCCAGTCATGACACCCCCCCCCACCCTCACCCCAGGGAAATTTTAATACCACAGTTATACTGTGTATATATTGTTTGTATATCGGTGCTTTATACCTAGAAGGAGTTAAAATTATTTTTACCCTCCAAGAACCGATTTTCACCCCCTTGGGGGTTTTATCACCTTCCCCCCATCCACCAAGAACGCACGCATGCATAAAGGTGAGGAGGAACTTAAAACAAAAAAAATTCAGATCCAAATTCCATTTCTGAAATTTCCAAAGGAAACAAAGTCACTATGTCAAAGAGATATCTGTACCCCCATGTCCACTGAAGCATTATTTACAACAGCCAAGACAGGGAAACAACCTAAGCGTCCATTGATGGATGAATAGATAAATAAAATGTGGTACACACACATACACACACACAAACAGAAATGGAATACTGTTCAGACATGAAAAAAAAGGAAATCCTGCCATTTGTGACAACATGGATGGAGCCTGAGGGCCTTATGATAAATTAAATAAGTCAAACAGAGACAGACAATTACTATGTAGTCTTACTAATATGTGGACTAGTTTTTAAAAAACCATAGAAAAGGAGATCAGATTTGCGGTTACCAGAGGCAGAGGGAGTAGGAGGAGGAACTAGAGGAAGGTGTTCTAAAGGTTCAGACTTCCAGTTACAAGATAAATAATGTGCAACACGATGACTGTAGCTAACACTGCTGTGTGACACATTTGAAAGTTGCTAAGACAGGAAATCCTAAAAGTTCTCATCTCTAGGGGGAAAAAAATGTTTTCCTTTTTGTCCTTTCTTTTTTTGGTAACTATAGGAGATGATGGATATTAACCAAACTTCACGGTGGTAGTCATTTCATAATATATGTAAGTCAAGTCATTATGCTGTACACTTTAAACTCATACAGTACTTACATCAATTATACCTCAGTAAATATGAAAGAAAAAATTTCAAAAGCAAGCACAAATCATAGGGCAAAAGATTGATCCACCTGATGTCCTATGCTAGCTTTCTACTGCTGTCATAACAAATTACCACGAATTTAACAACTTCGACCAACACTCAGTTACCATCTCAGAGTTCTGCAGGCCAGAAGTCCAGGGAGTTCTTCTGGGTACTTGGCCTAGGGTCTCACTCTCCTGGGCTCTGCTCTGGAGGCTCGGAAGGAAAATCTGCTTCCAGGCTCATGCTGGCTGTTGGCAGAGTTTATTTCCATGTAGCTGGACTGAGCTCCGCTTTTTCTTGCTGGCTATCAGCCCTTAGGGTCCTTTCCACCTTCTAGAGGCCACATCATTCCTTCCTCCATAGTTCAAGCCAGCCACAGAGAGTCAAGTCCTTCTCATGATTCAAATCTCTCTGACCTCCCATTCCCTTCACTTCACCTCCTGCGTCTCTCTGACATCAGCCGGAGAAATGTCTCTGCTCTTAAAAACTTAGGTGATTAGATTGGGTGCGCCCAGATAACCAAGATAATCCCCTTGTTTTGAGGTCTGCCCCATGATCTTATGTTGAAATCTAACCCCCAAGGTATAGTCTGGAGACCTCATGATGTGATTTGTGCCCTTATAAAAGGAGCCCTAGAGAGCTCCCTTGCCCTTCTGCCGCATGAGGTTACAGCTAGGAGATGCCATCTTTGAACCAGAAAATGGCCCTCCCCAGACACTGAATTTGCTGGCACTGTGATCTTGGGCTTCCCAGCCTCTAGTACTATGAGAAATGCATTTTTGTTTATAAGACAAAAATGTATAAGCCATCCAGGCTCTGGTATTTTGTTATAGCAGCCAAAAAGGACTAACACAGTCCATAACCTTAATTACATCTGCAAAGCCCCTTCACTACAGTACCTTGATTAGCATGTGTTTGGATAATCAGGGGACAGGAAACTTCAGGAGACATCTTTAGATTTCTGCCTTCCATGATGGCATTAAACTGAGCATTTCTGATTCCCAAAGGACAGTGGCAAAGGTGACAGACAGATGAAAGAAAAGGGAACATATTTTTAACTTCTAAAACCAGTACAGGTTAATATTTATAATATATAAAGAATCCTTGCAAATCAACAAGAAGAAATGGGCAAGGACTACAAACAATATGTTTATTGAAATGGTCGCCCAAAATACTTACAGGTATATGAAGAGATGCTCAAAATCACTTGTAATCAGAGGAATGACAGTTTTAAAAACATGAGATATTACTTTACTTTTACTTGACTGGCAAAAATCAGAAAGCTGGATAATGCTACATGCTGATTGACAAAATAGGAAACTGGGAGCCCTCAGGCATTGCTCTTGGAAATGTAGAGTGGGACATCCACTACCCAGAGGAATCAGGCATTACTTATTAAACTGAAGAGCCCCCTAAGAATCCACAATCCCACTGCAAATGCTATGACTCAAGGAAATTCTAGCTCAGGGAAAGCTCCATCAGGAGATACACACATCATGTTCATTGCAGTGTATTTTGTAGTAAGGGAAAGGATTTGTAAGATATAGTCCATACAGACCATGGCGAAGTATGCAATAATGAGAAGCAATGGGTTATATGGTACCCATGGGGTCATGTCTGGACCTTAACAACATGGTGCTCAGTGAAAAAAGTAAAAGAATGAAACATGACAAAGTCATTTGTGTAAATTAAAAATCCAACAAAGCATATGCACACACAGTTGCACATAACACATATGAGGATGACTGCCAGAAAGAGAGAGGGCAAGGGAAGAAATTGTAGGAGTTTTTGGAAATAAAGAAATAAATGGAGATTTTGCATTAAGCGCCATGATCTGACACTCAGCCTTCTCCGCTGATGTCCATTCTTTTAAAAAGGTGGTAGACAGGGATGGCTTCAGGCATGGTTTCATCCAGGCTCCAGGCACTGTCACGAGTATCCATCCCTCTACTCTGTGTCATTTGAGGTTGGCTCTCAGATTGCCTTGGACGAAAGTGAAATTTGATGAGGAATCGTTTTGGAGGCAAACATGTGTTCTGCTTGACTGAATATTCTTGTTTACTAGGCCATACCCAGACTTGTGGCTGAAAATATAACACGTATTAGTGGACTTTCCGGCCTCAGTAATTTCAGCGCCACAGACTCATGTGAACGGGTTCACCGAAGTTCCTGGCACGCCGTTTTGAACAGCTGGGGTCGCTGTTCTCAAGAGCGTCAGTGTACATGCTGATCTGCAGATCAACACATCTGCACATGGTTTATGCTCACTCCTGGCCTTGGCTATGTTTGGAGTAAGTACTTGAGATAAGCTTATTTATTTTTCTGAAAAATAGAGAGGAAAGAATCAACGTTCATTACATAAGGACTCTAGCTTAGCCAGAACGAAAGCTTTAATTAAGGCTTTGCTCTGCTAATGTGGTTTTAATAGTGGAGGTACCGGGGGAGACAGCTCTCAACTTGCTCAAGTCTCAGTGTGAATGAGCTCCACTCGGGTCACACTCCTGGCTGCTCCTAGATGCCAAAAGTAACGCGTCTCCGTGGTGAGTTGAGACCAGGACATTCCCAGCTCTGCCCCTCCCTCGGTCTTTCACTCTAATCTGCCCTCGGTGTCACTGCCCTTGACGGCTGTGTTTGTTTCCTAGGGCTGCGGTAACAAATTACCACAAGTAGGGGCTTAAAACAACAGAAATTCATTCTCTCGCAGTTGAGAAGGCTGCAAGTCTGAAATCAAGGTGCCTGCAGGGCTGGTTCCTCCTGGAGGCTCTGAGGGAGAACTCGTGCCATGCCCCTCTCCTCGCTTCTGGTAGCTCCCAGCAATCCTGATACATTCTTCGGCCTGCAGCTGCATCCCTCCCATCTCTGTCTCTGTCTTCACCTGGCCTTCTCACGTCTGTCTGCGTCTTCTCTTCTTATATAAGGACACCAGTCATTGGATTTGGGGCCCCTCCTAATTCAGTGAGATCTCATCTTAACCAATTCCATCTGCGAAGACCCTTTTTCCAACTAGGGTCACATCCTGAGGTCCCTGGTGGGAGCTCATTTTGGGGAGGACACTATTTGACCCACTATTGTGGTCTAGCCCTGCAGTTGCCCAAGCCCGGGCAGGTGAACAGCCACATGCAGAGGGAGAGCCGGCATGCATGGATTCTGTGCCCTCTGGCGGGCCCTAGGCCATCACCCAATATTATCTCATCAGTAGTGAAGACGAGGAGATGTGCAGGCCACAAAACGCCTGACGCTCTGGTAGGGAGGAGAAGTGACGGCAGCAGTTTGCAGTGAGGCCTCCCTTACATGCTGAGGTCCTCCTGGGCCCTCCACCTGACAGCAGTCATCTTTCTTCCGCTTCCTTGGGTGGCTCTTCTACATTCAGTTCTGCAGAAACTGACCCCAGCCTGTGAGCAGAATTCCTAACCGAAATCCAATCTGTTCCCTGCAATTGAGAGGCGTATCCAAGGAAACTGACAGGTAAATGTGAATGTTGTAAATCAGGAGCTTGATGTTGCATTCTTAATGCCTTTTTCCTCTGAAAGGGCTTCTGTGCTCTCCCCTCGGCAGGATCATTAGGGATGAAACTGAAACTTGGGTCGCACCTGAGTGAGAATGTCACCGCGTGCAAGGTGGGAAATAATCCCCCTACCCTGGAAACCCAATGAGAGTTCCCCCTCAGGATGCAGCCCGGGGGCGGGATGGGGGTGGGAAGAGATCCTGCCGCAGTCTGAGTCTGGAATCTTCTTTTCCAAGCAGCTTCCTCTCACAACAGCTATGTCAACACCTACGGTTCAGGCATTCAAAATGAAGTGGCCATTCTTGAATTTTTTTTACTTTTCTGTTGGTTGTTATGATGTGCAAATACATCCAGGGCATTAGCTATTTGTAAAGATGTCATCCCTCATGGCCTTTGTGAAGGATGCTTCACGAGCCTTAAAACCACCCGTGGGTGAAAGGTGCCAGGGCCCTTTCAACAGCAAGCTGTCTCCTCTCTTCAAATCCGGATGGTTTATTTACTCGGTCATTTCCTGAATAGTCTTTGCAGCCCTGTTTTGTTCTCTGTTGCTGTGTAACCAACCTCCCTAAACCTAGTGGCTTAAACTAAGTCAGGGAAAGGCGATTCTCCACAGGAACATCAAGTTTGGGTCGTCAGAAGAAAGAGGAATGAATATCAGACCAGCAGAATCAGGGGCCACTTTACCTGCTTCACAAAGTCAAATTCAATGTCTGAGGATCATATATGTGACATTGATGCATTGTATGTGGCAGGCATTGCTGCCCTTCCACACCCTCATTCCTGGCATTTTGTTCTGGTAGAAGGTGTAACCCTTCAGTTCAGGGACTGAGGACTCCTCCCCAGGCTCCAGGGGATAAATCATGATTGGTCAAAACCAACGTGGGGATCCCACTGCATTTAGCCATTTCTGTCTCTCCCATCCTCGCTTGCTGCTAGAGGCGGCTGCATACCCAAGTTCTGGCCAATGAGAGACAAGGAGAAGTCTGCTTGGGGGCTTCTAAGAAAATTTTTGCTCCTGAGAATCACCAGGAGAGGTGAATTCCCTGTCGCCGTCTCTTCCCCACTTCTCACCTTTAGCATGCTGATGCAAGGACAGGATGTTTGAGGCTGCAGCAGCCATCATACCGCCACGAAATAACAAGCCTAAGCCCACCAGCAGCACGCTGAGGGTGGCAGAGGGCGGAGACAGTAAGTCCTCACTGAACCACCGCACCAACCGGAACTGCCTACCGCTAGACATCCTGTCATGAGAGATAATCAAATGTCCTTATAGCTCCAGCCATTGTTAAGTATTCTGTAACATGAAGCCGGACACATTCTGACACTTTATTATAAAGATGAAAGATTATTACACCCCTCGTCTATTTTCCTTTAAGGATCACAGGAGACTTTCTAGAAGCTTTCACCAAAGCCATTAACTCAGATGCTCCCTCTGCCAGGATTTTGGCAGCTGCCCATTAATATAACTTCTGAGGCAGGCGTGGCATCAGCAGGTAGTGTTGCTAATCTGTAAAGCTGTTTTGACAGTAGAGTGTACTGTATTATTAGCTGCATAAAGCAGGCAAGTTCATTTCCATTCCCTCTGAAATACAAAAAAACAAAAAAACCCAAAAAAAGCAGCAGGGCATAATTCAGTTCTTTCTGGGTATCTTGGTATTAAAGAGAAAATCATAAGGGACATTTTTCAAGCTTTCAGCCAGGTTTTTTTCTGAATCATGAAAAGCAAAAAGTTTTTTTTTTTTTTTTT
>JAQQAC010003639.1:19927292-19964546 GCA_029783875.1 Phataginus tricuspis | reverse complement strand
TGAAAGTCCAACAATATACCAGCAGGATACTCTTGAAGCAGATGTAGAATTATCTTTTGCTAAATGGAAGTGAACAAAATCCTAGCTATTCAAAAAAGACTCATATGCAGCAAATTGACTATACAAGACCCCATTGTCTGGCAATCTGTGAAAATCCACAAGTTTAATAGAAGATCAAGGTGATCTCCTGTTTGTTGGGGCTTAATTCATTAGGTAATAATCAGGTATTTGTAAACTATAACAATAATCGGCACAGTTACTTTTGAGTGCGTACTCTGTTGTATATTTAGGAAGTCTGGCTAGTGCTTTCAATGCCTCAACTTATTTGATAATCACACTCACCCTAGGAAGTAAGTAGGTGCTATTATTATCCCCATTTTGCTGCTAAGGAAGCAAGCCTGAAGATGTTCAGTAAATTGACAAAAGTCACATAGCTCCAATGGGGAGCTGATTGTTAAATACCCAGGAATTTTGTGAGCCAGCTGTTAAACACTGGTAGCCTGAAATTAGTATGGTGGGAATATTAAAACCATAGAAATTGGCAGATGCTACAAATCAGGGCCCCACCTTTCCATTTACCAACACACTCCTGCACAGCTAATAACTGATATAATTGAAATACTAACATTTAACCAAAACAAATACATGATTCTATTGATGGGAAATGGTAGACCAAGCTATGTTGTGGATGGATTAGAAAGTGCGAGGGATTAGTGAATATTCCAGAAATAAGAATCCCCAGACAGACCCAGGCAATGTGGTGTACTGTATCCCTCCCTTATCTGAGGTTTTCCTTCCCATGATCTCAGTTACTACAGTCAACAGCAGCCTGGAAGCAGATGGTCCTCCTGCTGACCTATTGCCAGAGGATCAGTAGCAGCCTAACGCTCCATTACAATGCTTGTATCATCCACCGCACTTGCTCTCATCACAGAAGCATTTTACCATCTCACCCCATCACAAGACGAGTAAGTACAGTATAATATTTTGAGAGAGACCACATCCACATAACTTCTATTACAGTATATTGCTATAATTGTTCTATCTTATTATTAGTTGTTGTTAATCTCCTACTGTGCCTAATTTACACAATTAAACTATCGTAGGTATGTATGTATAGGAAAAAACATAGTATATATAGGGTTCAGTACTATCCCTGGTTTTCCACTGGGGAAACCGAGATCCTCTGGGGGTCTTGGAGCATTATCCTCCACAGATAAGGGGGGGACTATGGTATGTATGTGACAAGAGGATTTTAGGGATACAACAAGAATCATCTCTTCCTTTAACAGGTCTCCAAATAGAAAAATGTAAAATCCTCAAAGCTTAATCAGTATCATGGCCTCCAGCACAGACATCTGAGCTATGAAATACCACAGGCTTGAGGGCCAGGTAATGCAGACACACCGGCAAGAACAGAACCATTTTATTTTATTATTTTTTTTTTTACAATTTATTTTGGTATCATTAACCTACAGTTACATGTGCAATATTATGGTGATTAAACTACCCCCTTCATCAGGTCCCCCCCACCAACCCCATTACAGTCACTGTCCATCAGTGTAGTGAGATGAGAATCACTACTTGTCTTCTCTGAGTTGTACAGCCCTCCCCATGCCCCCCCACCTTATGCCTGCTAATCGTAATGCCCATTTTACCCTCTTATCCCTCCCTTCCCACCCATCTTCCCCAGTCCCTTTCCCTTTGGTAACTATTAGTCTGAAGAACAGAACCATTTTAAAGACATTTGCAGAAGCCTTCACTTTTGGGTCACTGAAAAGATTCCACCCAACCAAGAATAAAACTTGAATCCACTTATGAGCCCAGAAAATAAAGATGGTGGTACTATATTTATAGTGTTTAAAATCAGAAAATTGGAGCCGAGTATGTCTGTAATGCAGAGAAAATTCACATTTGAGCTAATATTAAAAGAAAAAAATAAATATTCTTGGCCCTCAGCTTACATTGTAGAACCTGTATCACTTCCTGATTTTTCGTGTAGCATACTCTGTGCTATGGTCATGCTGACTACTTACCTGGCCTTTGCATATGCTTTTCCCTCTGCCTTAACAAACTCCTACGCAACCATTGAGACCCAGACCAAATATCACCTCTTCTCGGCAGCCTTCTCTGACTCCTCCAGGCAGTATCAGTCCGTCACTCTGTTCTCTGAAGTTCTATAGCCCCCTGGTAGATATCTCTATTGTGCTGACTCACCCGGGCACACAGTGATCCCTCCCCAAGTACAGCTGTGGCTAATTCATTTCTGTATTCCCAGCATAGTCCCTGCCTCTTCTGCTACTACTCTGCCTTAATGCCCCACCTACTCACACTTCTTAGACTTGGTCAGGCCACTTGGCACCTAAAGGCTGTTGAATGAGCTCTACCTAGAATGTTCTACACACACACTCACATACACCCTTCACCTGCTGGGCACTATTCCTAATGTTTGTTTAAATCTTTAGGCCTTATCTTAAATGTCACCTCCTCATGGAGGTGATCTCCCAGGGTAGGTTAGATGCCACCCCTCCTCCCGTTTTATAGTCTTATGCTATCCTCCATTCTCCTCTGTCACATTTATTACAGTCAGAATTACATCCTCATTGGTGTGATTATGTGTTTGATGTCTGTCTCTTCTATTAGTCTAACATCCATGAGACAAATTCTCCTATTCCTCACTAAGCCCTAACATCTAGCACGGTAACTGTGCATAGTAGGTGGTCAAATTCACATGTTGAATGTGTGAGTGTGGATAGGTGGACAGAAGAGCAGGTGATCTTCAATTTATGTTTTTGGATGAAGTGTTATTGGGGTCAGGTGCACTGTTTCTCTCCTCTTCCTGCTCTCCTACAACTTAATGGATATATCAGCATATTATTAAAATATTTATTTCCTTTCACCCCAGTCTTGTGGTGGCCTCTTGATTTTATATAAGAGGATTACTGATAAAGAAAAAAAGATTAGTTTGGACTATGACCCATTCCTGATGCCCTGCATTTTTTCCAAGTAAGAGACACAAAGAAATTTGTCTTCACCCCTGATAAAGCCCATACGGCAAGGAGAGCAGAACGTAGCACTCCCCACAGTCAGCTCTTGCTGCCCCTCCCTCCTCCGGATTCATTTCTCTCTGAAGGAGCATTTATGGGAGCCCTGCTGGCTGTTTGCTGAGGCTGGAATCATCCAAACAAAGCAAGAATTGTCCCCGTTAGCTGCGGAGGGAAACAGCCAAGTCCAATGGATCCTCTCTCTGGGGCCATTTGGTAAAGCGCTGACCTCCCCTCATCCCCTCTAGGCTAGTTATCTAAACACTCATTAAGTAATTAACCCAAAGCTCCCACCACCTTGCTCTGGAGGTCTTTGATAATAAGACTTCCTCCTCCTGTCCCTAACCCTGTCTTTCGTAAAGTACTGGTGTAGATTTTAGATAGAATCCTTTTGAAAATGTAACCGTCATTGTTGCAAACTGCCTTAAGCATTATGGTGTTGCACAATCTCTTGGGTTCTTTTTGACAGATGTGAGAATTTTTCAGAACGGTTGAGGCGAGCAAGGGTTAGCTACTGTTC
This sequence comes from Phataginus tricuspis, assembly GCA_029783875.1. Lineage (NCBI taxonomy): Eukaryota > Metazoa > Chordata > Mammalia > Pholidota > Manidae > Phataginus > Phataginus tricuspis. The sequence goes on along the minus strand of JAQQAC010003639.1, from coordinate 19,960,982 downwards.
TGCAACCTCGCTATCAGTTATGTTGAAAGAGAGTCCCACATCAAATTCAGCACATCTCACAGATTTTTATTTATTAACAGGCATGCAGTTAACAAATGGTTTATACCACATTATAAACTTGGTAAAATTCCAGCTCTCCACCTTATAGCTGATCTGCTCACATGGTATAGGAGAAGCTTTCTGGAGGATTAGACAAACTTTCTGAGGAGGAAACTGTTATTCCTGTGGTTGACATTAAGCAACCAGCTAGCCTCCAGACCCATAGCTGGACACACGCACCATCCGTACAGGTGCAGGACAAACCCTGCTGGATTCTTGTGCCCGTTCAGCCAACCACTGAGTGTCTCAAAAACATTTCAGCCATTCTCCTAATCTTGAAGACCATGAATTTTATTAACAAGAGCCTCTTTCTAATATCCATTAGATCGTTAGCCACAAATCTCACAAATAAAACCCGCTTTTGCTATTCTCTATACTAATCAGTAAGACACCTGCTGTTGACTAGGGACAAGGAAATCAGAGGAGCCTGCGGCAGGTGTTTTGAGAGGTATGGCCCTCCTGATGGGTGCTATCTGCCCTCCCTACTGGAAGTGTGGCCTTTGGACCAGCAGGGCCCACCTCACCTGGGAGCCTATTAGAAATGCAGGATCTTGGCCCCACCCCAGGTCCACTGAATCATAATTTGCATTTTAATAAGACCTTCAGACTACTCAAGTGCGCATTAAAGGTGTGGTTCAGGACCAGGCCTTATAGGGCCTTTCTGATCTTGAAAAGGATTTGGAAATCCTTTCTCCCTCTCCTTCAGAGTCAATGTCAAGTGCTTATTCCTTTGGGAAGACTTCCCTGGTCCCCATAAACTGCTGGAATTTACATCCTTGTGGATGACTAAAACACACTTGGCCCCAATTATTGGGTCACAGGCTTCTTGAGATCAGGGACTGTCTTGCTCATCTTGCAATCTCCAAATCCCCTTGCAACATCTTGCCCATCAGAAAAAAATTAAAACAGAAAATATTACAGTCACGTACTGGTGCATGTCAAGTGGAATGATGCCATATCAGACAAGACTGAATTCTTCCAGGAGGAAGTGACAGAATCTAACTCTACTAGCTTAAGCAAATAGGAGGGATGTATTATCTTCCGTTGCTGAAAAGTAGAGGAGTGTAGCTTCAGGCATGGCTGGATCCAAGTGTTCAAAGACTATAATCAGGAGTCTGTTTTTCTTCATTTCTCTGCTTTCCTTTAAACTGGCTTCATTCTTAGGATCAAATCCAACTATTAATGGAAATGGTCTCCAGCAGTCATAGAACTGTAGTATACCAGCTGGGCAACCCAGAGAAAAGAAAACCTTCTTTCATGATATGTACAACTTTATCCTAAGTGCATCCTTTGCATCCAGAGGTAAGACTTAGGACCACCTGAACCAAGTGGACTGGGTGTCGGGGAGGGAGAGGTCCCTAAAAAAGACTTAAGGTGTTGTTATCAGAAAAAAGAAGGAGAAAGGATGTGGACAAGGAGGGCAAGGCATTCACTATAGCTATCATAAGATAGACCTGCTGTGCTACCATTAAAAAATCAGGATGCAGAAAAATATTTATTAACCTGGGGGGAAATTCATAGAATCTTGCTAAATAGAGTAAGTAGGCTGCAAACATTACTGCTAAATGATACCATTTGGGGGTACCAAAATATATTTTTCATGGTGTTCATATGTTAAGAACTAAGCTAGTGAAGAATATCCAACCCAATGTACCCTGATAAGGTTGAAAGTGTTTTCTTTTTTGCATTTTTGCAATATCAAGTTTCTACATTTGCTATAATTAAGTAATGCATTTTTTAAAAAATGAATACATATGTATGGTGGTTAGTTTAATGTGTCAACTTGGCTTAGCCACAATGCCCAGATATTTGGTCAAACATTATACTAGACATTCTGTAAAAGTGTATTTTTGGGTAAAGCAGATTACCCTTCATAACGAGGGTGGATCTCATCCAATCAGCTGAAGGCCTTACTAGAACAAAGAATCGCCTGAGCAAGAGAGAATTCTGCCAGCTGTCTGCCTTCCAACTTGAACTGTAACTCTTCCCTGAGTCTCCTGCTTGCTGGCCTATATGTCTATTTGGGACTTGCCAAGCCGCCACAATCCTAGGAGCCAATTCCTTAATATAAAATCTCTCTCTAAATATGTAAGTATATACATCCTGTTGGTTCTGTTTCTCTGGAGAACCCTGCCTCGCACAGTACAGTTCCGGCCTTCTATTAGTAACTGCTCATCGGTGATAACAGCAGCCTTGGAGACACAGCTCCCGGTCACCTCTTACCAAAAGGCTGGTCTCAGGCAAATCCATTCACCCACCTGACCCTGGTGTCCTTGTCTCTGACACAAAGATGACCTTCCAGCCTCAGTCAGGATGTGTGGGACAGAGCAATGCTTGCTGCTGTGACAGTCCGTAGTATCATTTGCCAACACTAAGCTGCCAGTTACTTATTTCTGAAGATTAGGTGCTGCTGTGAATTTCTTTGCCTTTAGAAGTCAGTGAGGGGGAGGGTCGGGGAATAAAAATAAAACCACAAAATCTCTTGAGCTGGGAGACTTGTCTAGTCCCTGATGAGTAGACAAAAAGAAACAGGTGTTTTATCTTCACGCTTAAAGTACCTGTTATGTCAATATATTTCCCAATCTCATTATTAGTGCAGAGCAGGCTGATCCGTATTTAAACCCAGCAAGAATTTGCTCCCACAAGGAAAAGACCCTCCCTTCTTGGGTCACCTCTCCGACTTTGTACTTCCTGTGTGCGCTGAACATCAAGCATGGCAGGAAATGAGAAACTCCCTTCAAACCCCCACTCTCCACATCACTGACTAGGTTCTAAAAGCATTGGAGATGCAACAGCCCTCTTTCCTGATTCCGGCTCCTGCTCATTGGATAGGCCCAGAAAGGAAGGCCCGCCTTTGTCCCAGACGGATGTCTCACTGAAGACACTAGCGGAGTTTCCCACTGTCCCCAGAGCTGCCCTCAATCTGCCCAAGTCCTCCGGGAGCTTCAGAGATGCTCAAGGTGACCCCCCAGGGCCTGTGAGAACTGGTAAGCAACAGAAGCATTCTGTCCAACCCGGCACTTCTCATGCCCATCAGACTCCTGTAGAGAACACAAGATTTTCACGCTTCCTTCCCAGTGTAGCAGTGAAACACATAAATAAAGTCACCAACCTGTATGCACAGTTTTAAAAAATCAACAGAATGTACTATCGACAATATGAAGGAGGAATCAAGTAATTTAAGTGACAAAGTAATACAGAATAAAAATTAAACCCATTTAGGATAAAATCATATTCATGCTTTCAATCATTCAACAATGTTTATGTGGGCCTTGCCCCAGGCAATTCTGTAGATGCTGAGCTGTGAACAAAACTGGCAGGAAGAGGAAGATGAAATGGTGAGGGTGTGAGTTGCCAGCTCAGGCAAGATCTCACCGAGTCCCAAAGAGCTACAGATGCCTGCACCCTCCTGTGTTCATTAATACATTTTTTCGATGGGGGTATTTTTCGATGGGGCTGGGGAGGCACTGATCTGGGAGAAGGGAAATCAGCAGTGCACAAGTCCTTCCCCCATGAGTGCCCAACTAGGCAGGGGTATAAGTTTGAATGTAAGACGAATAAGGAGATGAGGAGCCAATCTACATGAGGACGTCGAAGGCGCTGGAGACGGTACACGGAGAATAAAAGTTAGGGTAGCACACAACCCACAGAGAGCCCTTGGGCTTGGATGGGAGAGAGAGAGGAGTTGGGGGTCACACCTCGTCTCAACCCCTGCCTGAATTTAGGGTGAGACTGCTTCCCTGGAGCATGGCCAGAAATACATGTGTCCTAGAGGACTGCCCCAGCTGTCCAGATCTAACACCAGACTAAATGCCACGCCCACTGCCCACCTCACGGACTTGGGGCTTGTTTCTCCCTCTCCCTTGACTGTTCCTTTCCTGGGCATCATCATGGGCTCAGTCCCTCACTTCACTGCAAATGTGCTCCTGCCCCCGCCCCCTCACAGCGCCCTCCACATTTCCACCCATCACTCCCTGATGCTATGTTACATGCTCATCAGTTAGCTGGTTTGTTTATTGTCCGCTTCTCCATTAGCAGGGGCTAATGGTCTATCTGGTTCTCTGTAACTTCAGAGCTAGGATGGTGCCTGGCACATTCTAGGCTCTCAATGTGTATCAGATGTTTTTATCCAGTGATGTGCTGGAACCAGCTTACAGCAGCTTGTGAGAGGCAACTGACACACATACATATACATACTCCATGATATCATGTTGGTATCTTAAAATCTGCTACGATGGGAGAATTTACACCACAGAAATTGGCCAGTGCTTACTGACCATATATTAGGACATTTTTCCCCTGGAAAGCTGGTTGTTAAACATCTACCAGTACATCACTGAACATAAAAGAATATGTGCTCTTGGAACACATCTCCTTTGTTGAGAGGTGGCATCCATTCAGCTCTGAGGAACACTAACTCATTTGAGGAATCCAGGGGCAAATTATTTCAACCCCAAGTTCTTTTTTCTGTTATAGGTCTGACGCCTGAGTGATATGGTACAAAGCTGAAATACCTTATACCTAATATTTGCACACTAAATTACTGATATTAATGTGCAAAAGCATTCTTAATGACATTAGAGCCATCTCATCTAAGGGGTAGCATTTTCTTCTGGCCCCAGTAATTAAAAAATGGCAATTGCTAGTCAGGGAAATAGGAAAGCAGATAAATGGTTGTGATAATTACCACGTTTTTCTCTTCAGAGAAAACAGCAATACTGTATGTAGTCATTTTCAATAAATATAGAAAATAAGTAATCATTGTTAGAGCTATTCATTATGAATCTCTATTCCTGGCCTCATTTCTGTAAACACCATTCTTTGTTTAAAATAATCATTTTAAAGTGGCAATCCAAACTTATTACCAGCTGACGGTCACCCCCTCAGATGGACAGGCGACAAACACATGGGTCAGCCTAAGCAGTTTGCTGGCTGGCTCCGGGATGATTGCAAAACAAGTTTGAAAAGATTATCTTTCCAACGTGGAAAAAGCCAAAAAGCACGTCTCTCTGTGTAGAAGCCAGGGGCAGCTGCAGAGTCAAAGATCTAATTAAGAAATGTGCTGTAGGTGAATACCTAGGGGGTTGATTTTGGGTCCACTCAGCCCACAAGTGCTTCTTTCATGTCTAACCTTGATTGAACCATGCTTCTCAGAAAGTCCAGCCTTATGGGAAAATAAATTCTGCTGAATTCGAATGGAGCCATTAATGTCTCCCTTCTCAGGTTCTGAAACATTTATTTGCTTTAAAATACACAAACCCATCTCACTTCTATTAAGAGGTAGAACCAGCTTTTACCTCGGACTGAGATTTATCTCTGCCACACTCTCCCCAGCTCCTGCACGCTGCTCTCCCCCTTCAGGCAGAGCCTAGCAGCTGGGACGCATGGGGAGAAGGGACAGGGGACAGAGAATGTAAAGTGCTATGGGTTCTACTCCTCATCAGCTCGTGGGAGAAGCCTTAGCACCAACCCCAAATCCCCAATCCCTCCCAGAAATCACTTTCTGATTTGAACAAGTCATACTATCAGTGATTGCAGAAAGGTTATTGGTGCAACATTGGAGATTTATGTCCATATCCTGGCTCCCTGCACCTTAGTTTCTAATGCATTTGGGAGGGTTGGTTGGACCAGGTGGGTACTGTTCCCTACAGGGTGTTTCATAGATTTGTGAGAACATATCTGCTATCACAGTGACAGGGGACACCATGGGCATGAATGGGCATTGGCAGGGATGCTGGATGCCCTGCAATGCTTGGCACAGTCTTGCACAGTGAAGAATTAGTCCACATCCCATGTGACGTTCAAAGGCCCCACTGCACATCCCTGTACCTCTGTGATCTTTTGGGGTCACTTTGCTTCTCCATACTTTACTTTGCTCATCTTTAGCTGAGAAGTAGTGTTCTTTGGGCTCAGGCCCACTTTGCCAGTATAGGAACTATGAGTGATTCAAATCAGTATGTTCATTCGTGACAAATTTTTCTTGAGCACAAACTATGTGCCAGGTAGTGTGTTGGGTGCTGGGACTCAACATGGAACCAGACATAGGCCTTGTCTGCACGGGGCTCATAATCCAGTGTATTCAAATCTGTAATGCTAGAAAGAATATTATGCACCTAGATTAAGAACACTCAACTTCCATTTATTGGTTTCCCATTAGGTGCTGGCCCTAGACATGCCAAGAGGAATAAGACAGATCTCCATCCTTAAAGAGTCCAGATTTAGTAGGGGTGATAAGCAAGCAAATGGTAAAGCAGTCATATGACACAGTGTGATAAATCCTATCATGTAGGTTTGCTCACTACAAGATAAGAGCTACCATTTATCACATACTTACTATGTTCCAGGCCTAGGAGAGTTTACATGCATTATGTCATTTTAGCTTCACAACAACCACATAAAGTAAGCCAGCATGTGTATTACAATTTTTGCCATTTCCACGTAACACCCGTTCTTTATTTACTTGATATTTTCCTTTAACCAATTAAAACTACTCTTCCCTAAATAATAATATCCCTGAAATCATAAGACTGATGAGTTAGTTTTATGTATATATGCATTTTTTCTAATACCTATAAAACAAATGTGTAGTAAATCAAAATTTAAAACTGTTTAGATACCACCTAAATTATCTTGTGTATCAGATGTTGGGAAATACTGTGGATGTGAGTCAAGGTAAGAAATGCTAGCCACTGTGGAATCAACATGGTCAGCTTGATATTTTGCACGTCACAGTCTAGTCTCAGTAACTAGGGAGTGTGGATTCTCCACAGAGTCACTCAGAGACTCAGGCTGCTTCCATCTAAAGGCTCCATCATCCCCTGGAGTCTCAGGGCCTCTCCTGAATTCTTTGTATCTATCTGTCAGAGGAGGAAAATCAGAGCATCACATCCCATTGGTCAGAATTCATCCATGTGACCCCACCTAAGAGCAGGGGATGCTGGGACATGTGGTTTGCTCATGGACCCAGGAGGAATGGAAAACAGGCTTAGTAAAGATTTTGCATTGTCTCTGGCACACCCAGGTAAGAATTCCTACTTTGGAAACACTAAGGTGAACATTCCCATTTTACAAATGAGGAAATGGAAACTTAAAAAGTTAAGCACCCTGCCCCAGGTTACACAGGCATTAAGAGGTAAAGCTTGGATTTTCAAGCCCAAGCCAACAGTTGTGTTGCAACCACCACCTCTGTGCTCTGTGAGGACTCTCACTCACTCATTCTCCACCTCAGATCCACACATCAGAGCTTCATCAGATCACCATCCACACATCAGATGTCCTCACCAGGGTATCGTCCTCTGTGTACCTCTAACTAAACCTGTCCTGAGCACAGGTCATCACTTCCCCTCACATCCCCAGCCCAGTCCCCTCCTTCTGAATTTCCTGTTTCAGTAAGTGAGCCCATTGACCAAGTAAGAAAACTAGAGCCCACCCTAGAGCTTTCCCATCTCAGAATTTCCCTTTCTGCAAGAAACAGAAAATATAACTCGAAATGGCTTACCCCACTAGGACATGTCTCACCTCATATAAAAACAAGTCCCCAAATGTAGGAGCTCCAGGATTGGCTAATGTGACTCACCCTCAGCACCAAGGACCCAGGTTCCTCTGTCATTCCACTTGGCCACCCTCATCTGTTGGCTGGATCTCTCAGCCTGGTTCCAGGTAACACAAGCAGACAGAAGGAGTTTCCCCTTAATATTTTCCTTTAAAGAGCAAAGAAACCCTTTGCAGAGGTGCCTCAGTGGAGATCTCCTTCACACCTCACTGACCATGGCTGTGTCACATGCCCATCTGACACCAATCCGGGACAAAAAGGAATGGAATCATCAGAACATCTGAGATTAACAATGATTTTTGCCTTCTGGGGTCATGGGAGACCTGACTTCTCTTGTCACCTGGCCACCTGACACCGGGACCAAAATGGTGCTTGTTAGACAAGAAAGATGAGGGAGTGGATGAGCCCCGGGCGTGTCTGCCCCGTCCCTTCTTCCTCACTCCAACACCCAACCAATCACCACTGTCTGCCAATTTTACCGCGTTTGCTTCTCTTGGTTCCTTGCCTTACTTTTGGCCTCCGTCTAATTAATTCAAAACCTCATCCCTGATTAGAAAGGACAGACGCACCCTTATGTTTATCGCGGCACTATCTGCAATAGCCAAGATATGGAAGCAACCTAAGTGTCCATCAGTAGATGAATGGATAAAGAAGAGGTGGTACATCTTGAGTGGAATATTATTCATCCATAAGAAGAAAAGAAATCCTGCCATTTGCAACAACATGGATGAACCTAGAGGGTATTATGCTCAGTGAAATAAGCCAGGTGGAGAAAGACAAATACCCTATGGTTTCACTTATTTGTGGAGTATAGAAATAAAGCAAAACAGTGAACAAAACAGCGGTAGACTCATAAACACTGGGAAGTGACTGGTGGTTACCATGGGCGAGGACTTGGGGAGGGTGAGTGGAGAGAGGGAGGGCGATAAAGAGGTTCAGTCACAACATAAACTGGTCACGGGAATAGTACAGCATGAAGAATATAGTCAATGATTCTGTAACATTTTTCTATGTTGACAGATAGTAACCACATTAGAGGGGGTAAGAATTGAATAAAATGGGTAACTGTTGCATCACTGTGTTGTATATTTGAAAACAATATAAGATTGTATATCAACGATACTTCAATAAAAAAAATTTTTTTAATTAAAAGCCTCAATAGGTTGGGCAAACTTCTACTAGCAGGGAATGACTTAGTTAACATATAAATAAACCCTTCTTTAATGCTAAAAATTAAACATGTTTTCTCTTAAGAAGTTTGTCCTGTCAACTTGCTCCAGCAAATCTTTCATGTACAGATATACACAGATGAATTTTATCTCAGTTTTTGGGCAAACTATAAAAAAAATAATTCTAAAAGTGAGTCATCAGAATTAATGGGTTGGTACTGCATTTGATGTTCTCCATCTCTAGAAATAATTGTGACTAAAATTATAGAATCTGATTTCTAAAGATGCATCAATTAACATTTTTTAAAGTGGTTCATGGGAGAGCATTTAGGTCATATTGATAGCTGACTACCATTTGGAAACTCACAAGAAACATTATCACAGAAACAGAAATCTGTATGCATTGTACATATGCAAAACCAAATTTGCTATTTTTCCACCAAAAAACCCTTCTATCTACACCCATCTTATATGATAAATGGTAATTTTATTCTTACAGTTCCCCAGGCCAAAAACCTTATGTGTTAAGTTATATATTTCTGTATAAGCAATTACCCCCAAATTTCCAATTAAAACACACATGTATTATCTCCCAGTTTGGGTGAGGAATCTGGACATGGCTTAGAGGGGCCTCTCTGCCTTAGGGTCTATCACAATGTCAGCAGGCACTGCGATCTCATCCCAAATCTCTGGGAAGGACTCTTCCAAGCTCATGTGACTGTTGATAAGATTTGGTTCTTCATGAGTGGTTGGACTGAGGATGTCAGTTTCTTGCTGGCCACTGGCCAGGGGCTGCCCCCAGATCCCTGCCACGTGGACCTCTCCAGCAAGGCAGCTTGCTTCATGGAAGCATGCAAGCTGAGGCGGCAGTAAGAGAATCTGCTAGCAAGAGGAAGTCACAATCTTTTGTAACCTAATCACAGAAGTGACATCCCATCCACTTTCCCATATTCTGTCCATTAGAAACAAGTCACTAGGTTCATCCCAGACTCAAAGGAGGGGAACTACACAAAGACATGAATACCAGAGGCAGAGTCCTCATGAGCCATGTCACAAGCTGCCGATTATACCTGGAACCATCCCCAATCTCTCTCCTTCTCTCACACCTATAACCAATCCATCAGGCAACCCAATAAACTGTACCTTAAAACAACAGATCTGAATCCTTCACCTGTTTGCTCAAATGTCACCTGTTCAGTGATATTTGATTATCCTACTTGAATCACAATCAACCCATTAACAAAGGCATATTCCCATCCCTTTTCCCTTATCTTTCTTTATAGATCACCATTCATTAGATATCCTAAGTATTTTTTATCACTTAAAAAATATCTCTTTTGCCACCTTGGCACATAAGCTCCCTGAGGGCAGGGATTTTTATCTGCTTTGTTTGCTGCTGTATTCCTCCTGCTTAGAGCAGCTCCAAAACACTACTGGGTGAATGAATATTGAAATACATGGAAATGTGTTCTCTTCTTTTAAAAGGCCAATACAACAGGGAAAACTTCCTTCAAAGATTTCCAAAGATCTCACCCTTTACATACGCATATGCTTTTTCAAAGTGCTCTTGTTTCACTGAGCTCCCAAACTGAGCCGTCAGCTCTAACTCCTTACTGTACCAAAACCAGATGGGACTGAGCAGAGGACAAGGCTCCATTTCAGCCTCAAAATTCTAGGGTGGTCTCTAATTTCACGTTGAAAACCACACTACACAGGCCTCCTGGTCTAAAATGACATGGAACGTTCTGCCAAGGGAGTCCTCCACTCTGAAGACCCCGTCCACCAATGGGCACACCAAGGTCATGGTGGACAGCAGTGGAAAGCAGCCCAGGACAGAAGGAACTGAGGATATTTTTTCTGCTTAAAGACCAAAGGCCATGAGGCTCAAGGGAGTCTTTATAAAGCAGAGCTTCTCAAACTTTTCCACATCAGTATCCCTCGGGGCAGATGAAAATGAATGCTCCACCCTGGAGGGCGGGGGGGGGGGGGGGGCGGGGGGGGGGGTCTAGTCTGAAACTGACCAGTTGGACAGAAATGTATCTGCCTTCAACAATATTCTCTTTAAAATTCACCTAGATCTCACATTTTCCTCAGTAACACAGCTGCTTTTGATTAATACAAAAATAATGCCTTAAATCGCTTATAAAAGTTCCCTAAAATTTCCTACCTGTTTTCAGTCAATGAATTCAATGCTAAAGAAACAAGGCTATAAATTCCAGAAAATTGGGGCTGAGTTGAAAAGAGTGCATGCTGCATAGCGGATTCAGGACCCGGGCAATTTCTTTTCATGAAATTTTCGGATTTCAGATGTCCATAAATATGTGGGTGCAGATGACGGGGAGGCCAGAGCAGGAAAGTGCCGCCAGGCACAGAGCCCTCTGCACCTCTTTGAGGCTCCTGTCCAGGGGCATTTCATAACCACCCTCTTGCTGAGAGAGAAATGGGCTTGGGTCAGACAGTGAATCAGACTTTAAGAGTCTCTGATCCTATATTCTTCTTTGTTGCTTTTACCTTGGGGAAAAAAAAAAACTGTTTTCAAAGTAAATTTTCCATGAACAAAGATTACTGATTCTTTTCTTCCTGTTTTATCACCAAGGTGGTAACTTTTGTCACCCGTAAATGAGCTCTAAAGTCTACAAAGATTCAGTCTCCATGCTCAACTCCAATCACTCATACCTCCAAGTTCATTGTCATTTTATCAGTCTTGCCACGTGCGGTAAAAGCAACACATGAAATACACTCTGCACTACACTAATTCTGCCACTTAAATAAATTCTGCTAAATGAAGCAAACTTGGGAGGTAGGCTTTCCCACCAGGTCAAAAACTGAATCTGCATTTTTAGCCTTGGTTCTAATGCCTATTTCAGAGGGAGTAATAATTCAAGCCTATATTCAACCCCTGAAAACTGGGACTGCCTCTTCCCCTGACAAACATCTGCATAAAAGTCATCATTAAATTCATTCCCTCATTTTGATATAAAACTATGAAAACGACGAGTACAACTTTTGTGTTTTCTCTTCTTACCCCTCCACTGAATGCAAACAGAAACCTCGAGAACCTGTCTGCTGCGATCTGTGAGGTATTGCCCATAAAGGAGGCACAGCCTGAGGGGCTTTGGGGTAAGCAGTAATCTTGACGTAGGCTACCTCTGCTGCTCCGTTTGCCTGTCACAGAATTGACCTTGTCTTTGAAACATTTTTGCACATTTTTTTCCTAATCAATACAATGCTTGCTAAATTACAAATCTGGCTAAAAATTCTTCACCAGTTATGATCTGGCACGTTGCAAATTTATACGCTTCTGTGTGAGGCCCCCAGTAGCAGAGCGTCTTACTGCTGTGCCCTGTTGCTGACGGAGTCCGGGTGCAGAGGGGTCTATTGCTGACTGCCTGGGTTGAAATCCTACCCAACTCTACCAGTCTCTGGCTGTGTGACCTTATCTCCTAAGTGCCTCAGTTTCCTAATCTGTAAAATGGGGTGAAGAACAATGGCCATTTGAATGAGTTAATGTGTATAAAGTGTTCGTGTCTGGCAAGCAGAAAGTGGTGTATGAGCTGTTAACTGTACTTCATTGCATCTAAGATGCCATCAGTTGTTAGATGCACCATTTTTTTACGTACCACCATGAAAAAAAAATGCTGCCCATTAACCTGATTCAATGCTTTCTTCCCTCTTAAACTTTTTATTTTAGATTTATTGAAAGGACTTACTGCAGACTTATTTAGACATGTCACGTATCTCCCTCATGCACACTTAGAGGGGAAACTATAAATGAAAAAAATTGGTTAAGTTATTCTCAAAACATCTTCACAGAGTCCAAATCTTAGCGATTTTCAACTCAGTGTTGTCAGTGTACATATTTTTCAGTACAAAGCTGCCCTCTAGTTAATCAATGGCGTGACAAAGAAGCGTTTCTCTCAAGCGCGCTGCCCTCTGTATCTGACAGGTGTCAGGCAATGACAGCCATGTCACAACCTTTGTCACTGACTCTAAGACACTGATCATAAGATACATCCCAACAGTGCAGCTGCTAAAAATGTGTGTACAGGGGCAGGGATTGCATCTTAGAATCAATGACATATGTTAATAGTTAATAATATTGCACTCTCATTATAAATAGAGCAATAAATAAAGCTTACTTAAATGTTTGAATCGTCCAAGATCCGAGTCCTTCATCAGAGTGTAAAGAACTATTAACCTCGGTCAAGAACCCCATCAGTTATGCAAATGCCTATTTTGCACACATTCAATTTGTCCTTCTACAAGGGCATGGTTTTCAGCGTGGCTGTTTAATTGACCCAAATCAGGTGCATGTAAAAGTCTTTACCAAAGTCCCTCCTGGGACGTGCAGGTCACCACCCAAGGGGTTCTGAAAGGAAAGATGAAGACTTTTTTTTTATTCCTGGGTTTGATTATGCATTTGAAGGAGAAAGAAGTAAGCAGAATGTGACTTGTCTTCAGACGGTCTCTTCTTTTTATCCCCTCTGGCTTTTGTCTACGATTCAAAGGGCGCACCCATAAACTTGCCAAACACTGGTTCTCACTCAAATCTGGCTGCAGTACAGCCACCTGGAGAGCTGGAGAAAAACACAGATACAAACACTCCACTCTGGAACTGGATTAAAGAAGACTCTAGAACTGAGACCTAAGAATCCATATCTTAAAGAACTGTCCTCTCCCCATGGGTCTGAAGCAACTAAAGCTGGTAGGCCACAGCTCTTGAAAAAATGATGGTAGGGAAAAATGGCCCAAGGATGGGAGAAAGGAAGGAGCATGAGGAAAAGTTGTTTCTACTGAACATAGTTTCAAAACGTGCCACCTTTTCAATAGTTTTCAAAGGCAATAGATTGACTTTATAGGGTTGTTAAAATTGGATGAAGGGTGTGGAGGAAGCCGGAAAGTGTTGGGGTCATGCCTTCTGCCTCCATCAAAAGCACAATCCCAGCCTGAGAAGCGATTGGGAGATATGCTGGCCCACCCAGGAGGAAGTCAGAAATGTGGGCCAGCCGCCTGCTGAGGCCATGAGGGACCTGTCCCTTTCCATCCCTCCATTCTGCCACATACCACCTCCCTCTGAAAGCTGGAACCCTCAAGAGGAGAGGGCGACGGCAGAGCCATCAGTGATGTGTTCATCCCGCTGACCCTGGGAAACGCCAGCCAACTGGCTCACCTGTTCAGAAGTTACTGCAGGCACTCCTTAGAAGAAATAATATACAGAGTCCACAGTAGAATAGTTTAAAGGTATTTTTAACTACTCATAATCCAGCAGTCTTACAAAGTAATTATTTCCACTCATTAATAATGGCTTTCTAATTTTAATTCTTATATAAACCCACATAATGTTTACATAGTTATAATCACAGCATAGAGAGTTGTGTATAATATTTTTCTCTTAATATTATTCTGCACACCTTTCTTCATGTTTTATAGTTGCCATATAATTTCAAATAACAGCATGGCATTGCCTTTTATTGATACACCACAGCTTACTTAACCAAACTTTATGATTTCTTCCAGTTCTTCACTATTAACAGGCGATGCTGCAGTGAAAATCTTTCGCATATGGCATTTTTACACACCTACCGCTTAATCTGATTTTCGTTTTCATTCCCATCCTGGACAAGACAGAACTTTCCCTGGGGCCTCCTTCAGACTGCGCCTCAGCTCATTGGGTCACATGTCTGTTCCTGAACCAATCACAGGAAGGGGGAGGGGCATCCTGGCACCAAGCAGTCCCACCAAGAGCTGCCCAGAGCCGGGCCTGGCCTGTAGCTGGTAGACAGTAACTAGGGTGAGTGAACCAATGATTTATTAAATAAGACAACCAAACATTGGTAACTAATGCATAAGAGCAACCTCAAATCTCCACATTCTAAAGCTGTCCCCTCGGTTTCTGAGGCACTCCTTGTTGCTTTTCCTGGCTAAATACATACACTGAGAGCTGAGAGCATGGCAAACGAGGCTGACTCTCTGGGAGATTTTTGAACTCTATCAATTATACAGAAATTTATCCCCAAAGTCTCATTATGGCCTGTCTTCCCCACTTCCCATCTTCTCTTTTACCTGAGAAAGAATTCTTACCAGCCACAAAAATTCTGAGGAAGAGGAGGAGACCCCTCTGATGGGCCCAAAGGAAGACGACCGTGATAACGTGTGCGACTTTCAGTTACTTTCCACCGGCTACCTAAGTTAATGTTGACAACAGGAGATTGCTATTATTAGTATTTATCTTTGCTAAACGACATCAAACTGATTTTCCCCTTTGCACACTGGACATCCGTGGGAACATCTCTTCCTTCTCCTGTTCCTCTTCCTAATAATCATGGTGACGATGAGGAGGATGATAACAGCAAACATACATTGAGACTCATCACGTGCCAGGCTCTCTTTTAAGGCCTTTTAATGTGTTAACTCATTTAATCTCCAACAGTCCTATGAAATAGGTCCCATCTCCAGGTTTTGCAGATAAGGAAACTGGAGTGCCGAGAGGCTACATAATACCGGGCACTGGTCAGACCTTGAAACAAAGGGAACTGCCTACCCTCTAGTTAGGTATGTTGTATGATTCCTCTACCTATAACCTAGTTTCCATGGACTGTAAAGATGGGCAATTCCATTAACTCATTGTATCAGTTAGAATAGGATGGGCTATGCTGCACTGACAAGCAGTCCCCAAATCCCAATGACTGACTACAACATAAATTCATTTCTTGCTTATGTAAGTAGGTGGCTGCAGGTGACAATCCAGGGCAGCTGTTCTCCATGTGGTGACTCATGATCCAGGCTGCTTCAATCCCTCTCAAAAGAAGGCCTCCACATTCATCGTGGAGGGGAAGAAAGAGGTGGAAGTGTCGACAGAGGCCTTCCACTCGCTCAGCCTGGGAGTAACACACTTCACTTCTGCTCACTTTTCATTGGCCAGGATTGGTCACGAGTCATGCAGCCTTACCCAAGGAAGGAGAGAAGAACTGGGTATTGAAGAGTGCTAATAATAGCCATTCATATCCATTCATTCATTCATTCAATAAATATCTTTCAGGCCAAAAGCAATATGCTAGATGCTGGGGGTACAAAGATAAAAGATAGTACATAGAGCCCTTCTTTTTTAAAAGACTCTGTCTCCTACTGTGATGGGCTGAGTAATGGCCCACCAAACATGTCCATCTCCTAATCTCTGAAACCTTTGAATATGTTACCTTCCATGGTTCAAAGGGAATTTGCAGATGTTATTAAGGTAGGCGATTTGAAATGGGAGAATTACCATGGATTATCTGAATGAATCCAAAGTAAGAAGGATCTTAAAAGAGGGAGACAAGAGGATCAGAGTTAGTAGGAAAGGTGATGACGGAAGTAAGAGGTTGGAGAGACACAAGAAAGGGGTCACCAGTCAAGAAATGCCCAGGGCAGCCACTGCAAACTGGGCAAGGCAAGGTGATGGATTTTCCTCTGACGTTTCCAGAAAGAATGCAGCTCTACCAACACCTTGGTTATAGACTTTTGGCTTCTAGAACTATGAGAGAATAGCTTTATGCTCTTTTAAGCCACTAGTTTGTTTCAGCAGCAGTAGGAAATGAGTACATCTGCTTCTAGGGCTGAGATGGAAAAGGCACCAAACTCAGTAACAGGAGGGATGCTAAAAATAACCGCTCGGATCCATCGAGAGATTACTCGATGCCGTGTCTACCTAGATTCAAGCTACACAGCACCAGAGATGAGTGTCGTTATTATCCCCATATGTCCCCAGGCAGACGTTAAACTGAGGTTCACAAAGGTGAAGTGACTTTCCCCAGGTGGCACAGCCTGTGAGTGATTGAACCAGGATTTGGACTCAGTCCAGAGGCTGCCCAGACCTGCCCAAGGCACGCATTAGTTGGGCCTCGCAACTGACTCCAGAAGATTCTTTTTCTAAAGTAGATTTAGTAAGGGGGAGGAATCACTGTACCTCTGCAGAGGCCTGGGTCTGGTGGAGGGCGTGGTGTTGAGGAGCCAGACCTGCAAGGGGACCAGGATAGATTTTTCAGGATTCTGCTCCAGGCCTGGCTGGGGCTGTCACTGCTTCCTGACCAGACAGAGCCTCCAGGTGGCTGTTCTTGGCTCCGTGTGCGTGTTCTCGTCTCTGCAGCTGCTTTCCGGTGCTTCTGACATCTCATAGGAGTCTCCAACCAGGTCTACTCTCTCAAGCCCTAGCATCTTTGACTGCAGGGAAGTCTGAGAAAGTGTTGCAAACTCCACAAAGCCAGAGCTCCTGGGGTTCTTGCAAGATCTAAATTCTAGTTCGTTTCCCTGAAAGAACAAAATGCCCGACAGACCTATCTGGCCAAGCTGAGCTCCTTGGATCCAAACGTGGCCACTGCAAGCAAGTGTGCATTCTGAGCGCCACCTAGTGGTGCCCAGGGCCCTCAGAGTTTCTTCTCAAACCTGGTTAGAAGAAGGGGCTCCTAGTTCCCTTCCTCTGAGGTCACAGCAGCAAGGCTTTGAGAGGACCTAGAGGATCTCCAGCCCTCTCGGGTTCTGGGACACTTTAGAGAAGCCCGAGGCCAGCTAGTTCCTGAAACTCCGTGAGTTTACATTGGGACTGCCCCATCCTGCGCTCTGCCTGAGGATCCAGGATGCTGGACTTGGGTTGAGACACAGAATAACGCTTTGTGTTATTTATCTGCTCTTTGGCCTGAATGAGGCTGGGGAAAGCATGGGGAGGAGTCAGCATCTCATTTAAGTGTGAGAGGACTAACAGAGGAAAGTGAATTTTAAAAAGCTATTGAGAACACACATTATTTGATAACTTAGAGAAAATGGACCAATTCTTGGAAAAACACGAATGATTACAATTCACTCAATATGAACTAGAAAATTTGAATATGCCCACAACTGGTAAGGAATTCGAATTTGTCATTTTAAAACTTCCAAAAAAGAAGTCTTCAGACCCACATGGCTTCACTGAAGAATTCTACCAAATGCTTAAAGAAGAATTAACACGATCTCCATATATTCCCTATCAGAAAATACAAGAGGAGGGAACACTTCCCAATTTTATGAAGCTAGTATTATCCTTCTATCAAAGACAATACAAAAAAAGAAAACTACCATTCAACATTCCTTGTGAACATAGACACAAAAATCCTTAATGAAATGTTGCCAAGTAGAATTGAGCAATATATAAAAAGAATCATATACTATTACCAAGTGGGGTTTATCCCAGGAATGCAAGTCTGATTCAATATTTTTAAATCAATGGAATCCACCATATTAACAGGCTAAAGAAGAAAAATCATGTGATCATATAAATTGATGCAGAAAAGGCATCTGACAAAATCCAAAGCCCATTCACGATAAAGCTCTCAAAGAAATGGGAAGAGAGGAACACTTTAACTTAATAGAGAACATCTGCCAAAAAAAAAAAAAAAACCCTGCAGGTAACATACTTAGTTAATACGGTGGATTCCATTGATTTTCAAATATTGAAAGACTGAATGCTTTCCCCTTAAGATTGGGAACAAGGCAAAAATGTCTATTCTCACCTCTGTTATTCAACATAGTACAGTCAGGTCCAGCCAGTGAAGCAAGGCAAGAAAAAGAAATAAAAGGCATACAGGCCAGAAAGGAAAATGTGTTTGTAGATGACATGATTGTCCATGTAGAAAATTGCCAAGGAGTTTACAAAAATATCCTCAGACTAATAAGTGGGTTTAGCAAACACATGGGATACAAGATAAACATGCAAAAATCTATTGTATTTCTATATAATAGCAATGAACCAGGAAGCAGAATGGCCATGAACAAAGTTATTCCACCAGTATTTACCTAAAAGAGTTGAAAACATATCCACACAAAACCCTGCACACGGATGTTTATGGCAACTTTGTAACTGTCAAAACTTGGAAGCAACTAAGATGTTCTTGAGCAAGTAGATGGGAACCTAACCTGTGGTGCATCCAGACGACGAATTATTACCCAGTGCTAAAAAAAGAAGTGAACTGTCAGGCGGTGAAAAGACATGGAGGAAATGCAAACACATATGACTAAGTGAGAAAACCCATGTGAAAGGCTAGGTCCCGCAGGATTCCAATGATGCGACGTTCAGTAAAGGTCAAACTATGGAGACAGTAAAAACATCAGGGGTTGGGGTAAGGATGAATAGGTAGAGTACAGGGCATTTTGAGGGCAATGAAACTATTCTGAAAAATACAATGGCTCCATCTGTGAATCCCGCAAGATCCGCCTCTCCGCCTCCACTTGAGATAGCAAAGGGAAAGAGACCACGCCGGGCTAAATAGGCAGGAGCCTAACCCGTCTTCTTCATCGCACCCTTCATTAGGAACCTCCCAGGAGCGCCCCTTGACTCCAGCTCCGGGGTAACAGCGTTCACACGCATTCTCTGTTCTGAAGCACTAAGTAAGCTCATAGTCTTTGCAGTGGAGTTAACCCCGCAGTTAGGTATAATGAGATCACCCATCCAGGAAAGAGCGCTTGTGAAACCAATCAGTGCTGAATTAGCACCAGGTCACCCGTGCATCCTGCCCTCCAGAATGAATCATCCCTGCTGGGTGCCCCACCAGAACATACTGCCGCCGACGCTTTCTCAAACTTATTTATCTGTTTCCCTTTCCTGGACTGTGACAGGGACCCTGTTCATTCACCAATCATTCAGCAAGCCCCTGTCTATGAGGCAGCAGGTACTACGCCAGACATAGTAATAGAGATGAATAAACGAGCCACAGCCTCCGGGGAGCATACAGTTAAGAAGCCTTATGTCTTGCTCATTTCTGCATCCTTGGCATTTAGCACAGTGCCTGGCAAATAAGGACATGTTTGTTGAAGGAATGGCTGGAAATCCCTAAATGACCCCACGGCGGGTTGCAGAAAGTGCTACAACTGAAATCTGTGCTAGCGCTCCGGCCATCTGGAACTGTCTCCCCACATGTGGGGAGAGGGAGGCAGTGATGAGGATAGGAAGGGTCCCAGTCACACAGAGACAGGAGGTGTCCTTTGTCATCACAGATCAACGCCCAGGGGGGCCAGCTCAGTGTCCTGACAGCCCAGGGCTGCCCTTCGTGTTCAAGACAGCTGCAAAACGAGAACTGTTCTTCCAAGGATGGAAGCATATTGATGGTGTTCTTTCTTGTCATTTTCTTTCTTTCTTTCTTTTAACAAAAAAATGGGACCATCAAGTATATACTATTTTGTACCTTTGGGGTTTTTCAGCATATAATGAGTATGTTCCCCTATCACTAAATTCACAAGTCAAGCACCGATTTTAGTGGCTGCATAGTGTTCCATTGTATGAATGTATCAGCCTTGATTTAAATGGTTTCCCTAGTTTGGGATGTCTAGGTTGTTTCCAGATTTTCACTGTGATGAGTCCCCTTGTCCCCAAATCCCTAAAAGAAATTCGAAAAGGAATTGCCAAGTCAAAGGGCATGGACATGTCAACTTTTGACATTTATTACCAAATTCCTGCAGACAGAGTTCCTACAGGGAATGCATAAGCAAGGGGGCCCCTGGGCGCATGGTGTGGGCAGTTTTATGCAGCCCCACAGCGCTTGTCAGAATCCCTTGGGACCAAATACAGTTCAGAATTCAGAAATGTCCAGGCTCCAGAGAAGCACTGCCACCACACCGCCAGCAGGTGCCCCTACGATCCGACTCAGTATTGATACTTCCTCAATAAAACATAAACATTCACAGTTAAGTGAGATAAATCAAGACCACAAAGAGCCTCATAGCAGCTCAGGACAGGTTTTCACCACTCTGTGTATATGAGTTTTGGAACTAGAAGTATGTTTTTAAAACAACGACTTTCAGAGTTCAGAACCTTTGCAGTTTATGGAGAAGGGGATGTGGTAGAAGACAACATCTTGCTGCTTTGCGAGGGAAACTGGCTCAGGGGGACAGAAGGAGGTCACGTAGGATAAGGATTAAGTCACCACCTGGGAGGAAAATCCGTCATGTTTGGATCCTGGCTTGCCCCTTCTGGACCCCACCTCTGGAGAACACACATACTCCAGAGTTGTGGACAAGATTACAAAGGCTGAAGCATGTGAAACACTGAGCGTATACCTCACTGGTGCTGAACAGACGAGAGCTGTTACTGAATTTGCCCTTGTAAGTGGCAGAGCTGGAACGTGAGGGCTCTTGCTTTTCCTGGAATGCCGGGGGGAGCCAGATAAACACTAAAGGCTCCTAGTGTGTCAGCCCCTGAAGCCTGCCCTCAGAATTCTTCTCCAACTCACCTAAGCGGAAGGCCCAGAAACTTAGGCAGAAGGAAAAGCCCCACAGAAGGCTCAGTGGAATTTCTCTCGGCAGCCCCAGGTGGCCTCCGCCTGCCGTGGGGGTGCTGGGGCACTCTCCCTTGCTGGCGCCCAGCTTGTGGGGGCAGAGCCCAGGCCAATGCCTCCTGGACCTCCTCAGAGACCTATTTCGGTGTCCCAGAGTGTGGTCGCTGCCAATGAAGGACTGGATAGTTTGAAACTGCAGTTCCAGGAGCAGATCAACAAACACCTGGCCAGGACACCAGCGGGTCCCACAAAGAGTCACACCATCTCATTAAGGACGCAGGCCGCCCAGTGGGAAGAGGTGTGAGAATGGGCCAAGGTTTGCTTTCCATGAGTGCTGGGGTCCTGTCAGACCACAGGTGGGTGCTGTGGGAGGAGGGCAGTGAAGGCAGCTGGAGTGGCTGAGGGGACAGAAGCCCTGAGCCCAGCTGCAGGGACAGAGTGGGATGGGGCAGGGGAGCTGTCAGTGCAAGGCTTCTTTCCATGCGTTATGACCACACAGACCTGGAGGATCAAAAAACTGTACCCTGAGTCGTTTGCTAAAAGTGGAAAGAAAAAAATAAAAAGAAAGAACAGAAGGAACAGACTTGGAAATAAAAACCTGACAAGCCCTCTGTCAAATCCCCACTGTGATAAAACTTTGCCTGTGGAATTACAGCACCTTGGCTGCTGGAGGCCCTTTGCACTGAGAACTCTGAGCGGAGCTTGCATGCGCCAGGAATAAGGTCGCCGGGTTTGAAGTGCCCCACCCCGGGGGTGGGCACGTGGAGATTTTCAGAAGCCCCTATCCAAGGAGGCCACTCACTGCTCACCAAATAGACCCTGGAAAATAGCAAACAACTGGCTCATTTGTTTAGAAAAGGGTTTCTCTAAAAGAGTTTAAAAATATTCTTGAATCCACTGTAAAATATTATCAAAAGCATTACTTAATAATTGTTCATAAGCCCATAAGCTTCATACAATAACTTGATTCCTAAGTGCACCATCCAATCTTAATCATGTAGGTTTTCATGTTTATAGTGTTTTAATCAGTGTTATTAAATTCATCTGTGCCCTTTTCTTTTCTGTTTCATAAATACTTTTTCTTGTTTTTATACTCCTTATGTTACTTCTAATAACAGCATCCATTTCATTGTATTTAACACCATAGATTTCTTAACCAGAATAGAAAAAATAGTTTTTCACTATTATAAATAATGCTGCAACTAACATCTCTGGGCATATGGTATTTTTACATACCAACTACTTACACTAATTTTCAGTAATGAATTCAACATATGTTTATTAGACACCTATTATGTTAGGCCCTGTGGATAAATGAATAAAAGCCATAGTCTCTGCCCGAAAGGCTAAACATTCCATATTTTAACAATTTTCAGATCTTCCCGAGTGGGTCTCAAATACAAAAAATAATCCTCTGAATTAAAAAATGTAGCACTGGCAGCCAAGAAAGTGTAGACTGGGGCCCGCCTGCTTCACAGGCGGAAGTGCCACGGGGAGCTGGAGCTGGCCGCCAGCGCCCTCTCACCCACCCAGGGAGCACGCAGGGGTTGCGGGGGTGGAGAGCAGAATGGCGCCTCATTCCCACAAAAGGTGGCTGGGGGGCAGAGGCCAGGGACAATGCACGGGGAGCTAGGACGGCCCCAGCATGCACTGGCCCGCCCACCGCGGAGGACAGGGAGGGGCCTCTGCAGGCCCAGCCCCAACCCCTCCCCCAACACGCACACCCTGAGCCCTGCTCCCATAAGCTGCCGGGATGTGAGGCGTGGGGCACTTAGAGAGTATGCTTCCTGTGGACAGATGGCTCCCAAAGGGTAAGGCTGTGCTGAGAAAGCTCAGCTCCTCCTCGCGAGCTCCTCAGTCAGATAATTCGCTCCCCTCCTGACAGAGGCTAGGACCCCAATTCATCTGAAGTCCCTCTCGCGGAGCTCCACCCTGCATGGAAACGGGATGGGACTGCCAAGGCAACAGAGGTCGTCCAGTCTCTTCTGCCTACAGCCCCTTCCCCACCTCCTCTCAAAGCCCAGCCACTGTGACTGGCCCTCCAGGGCTCCAGGACCTAGGCCAGCCCTTGGTCACTGCGTGGTGACTCCTCACGCAGCGCCTCGGGCTGAGAGATGGTGGGAAGTAGGTGGGGTGGGAAGATGGCAGCAGGACCTGCTTCCACCCTGCTTTCCATCTGGGTCTGCTTCTCCATCATTTGGTGGCATGACGGGTCATGGGGCCCAAATCCCTCTCCCTCAGCTGCAGGCTGCTCTTGATTGAGTTATTGTTGCTAAATTAACTTATTGAATCCTTAGTGTGTGCCAGGCATGGCACCAATCTTCTTCTATCACTGTCCTGTTGAATCTTGCGAGCAGCCCTCTGACCCAGCAGCATTGACCATCTCTCCTTTCCGCTCGAGAGTAGGTAACTTCTCCAGGGTCACACGAGTCAGTAACCACCACTAGGTTGAAATCAAAATGTGTGTGTGATGACAAAGCTCGGGTCCCTAGGCTTTGTGCTCTGCTGTTTCTACAGCACCTGGTCACCCCATCTCTTGCCTTTCTTCTTGAAAATGCATGAATTGCTTTCAAAACCAATGCTTGGGTTACCAAAGAAGAAAGAGAGAAAACGTGTCTTTTGACAGACCACACCAGACATTTGTGGGTATAGCTGGGAAAAACCCAGTGTCTCCCCGTGGTCAGATCTGCTGCGTGCCAATGGTTCACGCACAGAACAATCGCTGACGGGGACAGCGCACTTTCTACATGCCAGGTTCGTAGTGTACACCCTACTGACCTAAGTTGACTAATTCAGTCCTCATGACTACCACACCAGGGAGGTCCTGATGTTACTACCCCATTTTAAAGCTGAAGAAACAGAGAGGTCACACAAGCCCGAAGTCACACATTGTGGTTAAGCTAGGATTTGAACCTAGCCTGCCTGACATTAGGAGCTATTGGCTTCCCTGCTCCTCTAACTGCTTTTTGACTAAACCAGAATAAAGCAGCCAGTCCGTTCAGAACACAGGAGGCCCCGGGGACTGGTAGTGGTGGTTTTCCCCTCAGCCTTTTTGGCATAAGAACCTCCAGATTTTTCCACAAAAAAGTCTCTGGGACTCTGGGAGATGTCCGTTATTTCTTAAAATGGGGATATGGCAGGGCAAGGAGGAGTGGTAGGTTGTGGAAGTCTCATTTTATTTCTTAGCCAGTAGACTCTGTGCCTTATCGTTACATACAGGTCCTTAACCCTTCTTGGCCTCTTTATTGCCCCACCCTGATCCTAAAATGTCTGTCTGCATAAAACATTCCATCGCCATAATGTGGCCTTTCTTACTTGTGATGACTTTGCTTCCCTGCAAATATTGGCAGAGGGTTTTTCCCCAGTGGATGAATTCATACACAGCCCAGCCAGTCAGCATGCGCTGCGCCTGTGTACAGCTTGAAGTGCACCTGGAAGGTTTTTCACCGATTTTATTTGCATAGAGAACTGAATGGCCCCTGTTGCACTGAGAACAAAGAATGAACAGAACGAGGCGGGATCACAAGAGGTGGGGCTCCAAAGCAAATACTTGGACTGCTTCATGGTGATGAAGCTCAAATCCAAACCATCTAACAAGCAAATGGGAAAAAACCAGGCGGCTTTAGTATGGTTGGTTAGGCGCTCCCTTTTGGCGGCTCCAATATGCTCAGTGATGACTGCAACGGGTTGTGCAGCACATGACAGAGCTCTTCGGTGTGCACATCTTCTTTGAGCCCTACAACAACTGTGGGGGAGTGATGGAGCCTGGAGGAGGAGGACAGATAGGAAACAAAGATTAGTTTCTCCTCTGCCTCCCTCCACTGCCAGTGTTGTCTCTGTGCTGCATGCTGAGGTAGACTTGTTCATTGGCTAATCTACTCAATAGACTGAAAAAGCTTTTTTTGAAAAAAAAAAGGTACCTCATTTTCCCAGCCTCCCTTGCAACGAAGGGTGGCTGTGAGACACAGTTCTGGCCAGGGAGGTAGAAGCAAAAATCTGCTAGGAAATGCAAGGTCAGCTGCATAAAAGATAAAGAGACAGTTCCACTTCTTACCCCCTCATCTTGCTGCCTTGAATTTGGACTTGATGACTTGAGCTGCAGCAGCCATATTGTGACCATGAGGGTATGGACAAAAGAATTGCAAAGAAGCAGATCCAGAACCCTGATGTTGTTGAGCTGCTGGTCCAATAACTGAAACCACCTGCCTTGGGACTTCTTATGTGAGAAAAATTAACATCTATTTGTTTAAGCCCATTAGTGGGTGTTCACTACTTGCAGCCCAAAACACTCCAAACCAATACACTTATGTTATCATCTCCATTATTCAGTTGAGGAAAACAAGTCCAAAGACGCTGAATGTCTTGTTCAAAGTCCCATCACAAATCAACAGAACGTGCACTGAAGTTTTCTCATGCCTTGTCCTGGCCCCTCTCCACCATTCCACAGCTGCCTCCATGGCGGTGACAGGAATTCCATGTAGCAAAATAACCTGTTGGCCATGAATGACCAGTACTTCATTCGAGCAGTTAAGGTGGTGCCTTCCTGAGTCAATGGTCCAAGTGTTTGTGTGCAGCAAGAGGGCTCCCTCCGTTCATGTTCAGATATTAAACAGCTGGGACTTCAGTCACAGAAATGGAAGAAACTCTCTTAGTTGTCAGAAGCTTTAGAACATATTTGTTAAGTCTGGTTTAAGTAATTGTGAGCTTTCTCTCCCATCTTGGAAGTACAGTTGCATGCAATCACTGGTACCCTTGGGTCCTGGCCACCACCTTTTTGGGCAGTGACAAGGGAAAGGACAACCGCTGAGTGTCCAAAGGGGATGTGATGACCTCAGCCTCCATCTGCCTGTGTAAATGATCATGTGGGGGGGTCTCATCCCTCACAGGCCAAACGTGCACATTTTTCTCATCAAATTCCTGCCTCTGGCCTGTGCAGGGTAGTTTTCTGAATGTTTACCCTCAGTTTCCCATGTCTCCACCACCCAGACTATAGTAGTTCCCCCTGTTCAAATACCCTTATATCCTCTGTATTAAATTTTGTATCACTTACCAAAATTGTAGTTATTTTTTTAATTTGCAAGATTGTAAATTATTTAAGCAGTTATTTGTTTAATATCTCTTTCCCCCACTAGATTGGAATCTCCATGTGGGCAGTGACCCTGCTGGTCTTATTCACAGACATAAACCTGTAGCACAAAACCTGAGCGTTGTAGGCCCTCGATGGTCTTTGATTGAATAAATGAATGGATAACAGAAAGATTTCACTGGTCTTTCTCCTTCCTGCTAATTCAGAACCCCCAATGTCTTCATCTAGCTCAGGAAGTTGACATGTTCTCTTGACAGCTGCCATTTTTCCCCTTCTCTTTTTGTCTAGAAAAAAAATTGACTTTTGTTCTAGGCTTTAAACTTATAGAGGTGAGTAATAATACTAACAGCAGTTAACATTTATCAAACAGTATGGGCCAACCATAGTGCTAAGTGCTTTCTAAGTATTATCGAATCTACATACTGACCTTCTAAGGTAGATGCTATCATTTCCATTATATAGGGAAGGAAATTGAGGCCACACAGCTATGAAGTGACAGACTGGGCTTCAGTCTGGACTCTGGGCTGCATCTACCCACAATTCTCTACGCTCTCCAAAAGATGTAGCCCCAATCATTCTGGAACTTCCAGCCTGGCTGGTGAGAAACACATTCCTCAGATAATCCCACCATGATCAGGGCTATGCAGGAACCTTACAAGAGGGACACCCGTTGAGCATCAGAGTGGCTCCTTTTAATGCCCTTCCAGGTAGAAGACACAGTGGATAGAGAGAGGAGCTCCCCAGCTTAGGACCCCAGTCCTCCAAGCACAGGACAGTGGGCAAGCTGGAAGACCCCCAACCAAAGGCCAATGAGATGCTGCTGCAGAACTCCTCCTGGCCTCCCTTCCTTCTGGGGCCTCTCTTGCCCAAGCCTTGGCACACCTGGTATGCACCTTGCTCCCCACTCACCTTTCCTCCTGCTCTCCATGCTGGCTTACACAAGACGTCGACCCTTCCAGGAGCCCTGCCTCTGGAATTTTCCTTAGAATCTCTTCACATCAAAAACCTACCTAAGAACAAAATGCCTGGACCAGATGGCTTCACCGCTGAATTTTATCAAACATTTAGTGAAGACCTAATACCCATCCTCCTTAAAGTTTTCCAAGGAGTAGAAGAAGAGGGAATACTTCCAAACTCATTCTATGAGGCCAGCATGACTCTAATACCAAAACCAGGCAAAGACACCACAAAAAAAGAAAACTACAGACCAATATCCCTGATGAACATAGATGCAAAAATACTCAACAAAATATTAGCAAACCGAATTCAAAAGTACATCAAAAGGATCATCCATCATGATCAAGTGGGATTCATCCCAGGGATGCAAGGATGGTTCAACATTCGAAAATCGATCAACATCATCCACCACATCAACAAAAAGAAGGACAAAAACCACATGATCATCTCCATAGAGGCTGAAAAAGCATTTGACAAAATTCAACATCCATTCATGATAAAAACTCTCAACAAAATGGGTATAGAGGGCAAGTACCTTAACATACTAAAGGCCATATATGACAAACCCACAGCCAATATTATACTTAACAGCAAGAAGCTGAAAGCTTTTCCTTTAAGATCAGGAACAAGACAAGGATGCCCACTCTCCCCACTTCTATTCAACATAGTACTGGAGGTCCTTGCCATGACAATCAGACAACACAAAGAAATAAAAGGCATCCAGATTGGCAGGGAAGAAGTTAAACTGTCCCTGTTTGCAGATGACATGATTATTGTACATAAAAAAACCCTAAAGAATCTACTCCAAAACTACTAGATCTAATATCTGAATTCAGCAAAGTTGTGGGATACAAAATTAATGTGCAGAAATCTATGGCATTCCTATACACTAACAATGACCTAGCAGAGAGAGAAATCAGGAAAACAATTCCATTCAAAATTGCATCAAAAAGAATAAAATACCTAGGAGTAAACCTAACCAAGGAAGTGAAAGACTTATACTCTGAAAACTACAAGACACTCATGAGAGAAATTAAAGAAGATACCAATAAATGGAAACACATCCCGTGCTCATGGATAGGAAGAATTAATACTGTCAGAATGGTCATCCTGCCTAAAGCAATCTACAGATTCAATACAATTCCTATCAAAATACTAACAGCATTTTTCAACAAACTAGAGAAAATCATTCTAAAATGTATATGGAACCACAGAAGACCCCGAATAGCCAAAGCAATCCTGAGAAGGAAGAATAAAGCTGGGGGGATTATGCTCTCCAACTTCAAGCTCTATTACAAAGCCACAGTACTCAAGACAATTTGGTACTGGCACAAGAACAGACCCATAGACCAATGGAACAGACTAGAGAGCCCTGATATAAAGCCAACTACATATGGTCAATTAATATATGATAAAGGAGCCATGGACATACAATGGGGAAATGACAGCTTCTTCAACAGCTGGTGTTGGCAAAACTGGATAGCTACATGCAAGAGAATGAGACTGGATTATTGTTTAACCCCATACACAAAAGTAAACTCGAAATGGATCAAGGACCTGAATGTAAGTCATGAAACCATAAAACTCTTAGAAGACAACATAGGCAAAAATCTCCTGAATATAAGCATGAACAACTTCTTCCTGAATGCATCTCCTCGAGCAAGGGAAACAAAAGCAAAATGAACTCATGGGACTACATCAAACTAAAAAGCTTCTGTACGGCAAAGGACACCATCAACAGAACAAAAAAGCATCCAACAGTATGGGAGGATATATTTGTAAATGACATATCTCACAAGGGGTTAACATCCGAAATATATAAAGAACTTACACACCTCTACACCCAAAAAGCAAATAACCTGATTAAAAAATGGGCAGAGGATATGAAGAGACAGTTCTCCAAAGAAGAAATTCAGATGGCCAACAGACACATGAAAAGATGCTCCACATCACTAATCATCAGGAAAATGCAAATTAAAACCACAATGAGATATTGCCTCACACCAGTAAGGATGGCCACCATCCAAAAGACTAAGAACAACAAATGCTGGCAAGGATGCGGAGAAAGGGGAACCCTCCTACACTGCTGGTGGGAATGTAAGCTAGTTCAACCATTGTGGAAAGCAGTATGGAGGTTCCTCAAAAAACTACAAATAGAAATACCATTTGACCCAGGAACCCCACTCCTTGGAATTTACCCAAAGAATACAGCTTCTCAGATTCAAAAAGACATATGCACCCCTATGTTTATTGCAGCACTTTTTACAATAGCCAAGATATGGAAGCAACCTAAGTGTCCATCAGTAGATGAATGGATAAAGAAGATGTGGTACATATACACAATGGAATATTATTCATCCATAAGAAGAAAACAAATCCTACCATTTGCAACAACATGGATGGAGCTGGAGGATATTATGCTCAGTGAAATAAGCCAGGCGGAGAAAGACAAGTGCCAAATGATTTCCCTCATTTGTGGAGTATAACAACGAAGCAAAACTGAAGGAACAAAATAGTAGCAGACTCAGAGACTCCAAGAAGGAACTAGTTGTTACCAAAGGGGAGGGGTGTGGGAGGGTGGGTCGGGAGGGAGGGAGAAGGGGATCGTGGGGTAGTATGTTTAGTACACATGGTGTGGGGAGTCACTGGGACTGAATTGGGGTATGAGTGGGGACTTGATAATATGGGTTAATGTAGTAACCACATTGTTTTTTCATGTGAAACCTTCATAAGAGTGTATATCAATAATACCTTAATAAAAAAAAGAATCTCTTCACAGTGTGTGATCTAAAGTGACTGTTGGATTTAATCTAACCTAGTGAAGGCCAACTGCCGTGATCAGGATCACACATTTCAGGGGTGGTCAGAGGCATTTACGCAAAAGTCCCCACTCTGGAGGGGCTTATACATATTGTCTGTCTTTATCTCTGATCTACATTGGAGAGTTTCTACCTAGCAATAATGTGTGGTAGAAATAGATTTAGGTAGTGAAATTAGTGGCTAATGGACACGATGGAAGCTAGCAATGGGAAAACTATGGTTTTCAGATATGTGGGTTGGTTAAAAATGCTCTAGAGCTGCCCCATCCTTTCATGAATGGGGCATGGAATCTCATAAGCCCTTCCCCAAGGCTCCTGCCATAGGCTCGATTCCTAAACGGTCCTGTGTCCAGCCATCAGCTCAAAGGATTTGGGGACACTGCCTCAGTGAACTTTTTATCCAAGGTACAAGTGGAGACCCTAAAAGGATAAAGAAATTGGGACTTTGCTGGGTTGACAGAGCAGGTTGTATGACTGCTCTGTACCTCCTAATAAATGTCTCCCCAAGTGGCAGCATTTTAACCAGGCAGCAAGGTGATTAACCTCACCACCTCTACCAGCTTGTGGCCTCTGCTATCTACCAAAGATTACCTCATTGTTTGCCTTATGAAACTGACTTCACCATCCCTGCCACTCAACCCCATGCCACACTCTTACGTCTTTTAGGGTTCTGTGGAGGGGGTTATGTGGAGTCTTGCAAACAGCTTTGAAAGACATTCTAAGTAACCCTAGAGCAGGGTGTCTCAGCCTCTGCACTGTTGGTAATTTGGACTGAATAATTCTCTGCTGCAGGAACCATCGGGGCATCACAAGGTGTTTCATAGCATCCTGGCCTCTACCCACTAGATGTCAGCAGCACCTTCACCCCTACCTTCTCCTGGATGCCCGTGCCCAGTTGTGACAGCCAAAAACGCCTCCAGGCATTGCTGAATGTGCCCTGGGGGCATTATTGGCCCGAGTGAAAACCACACTCTAGAACTCCAGGGTCCATGAATCCAAGGAAGGAGCCTTCCTCCCACAGAGCTCATGCTGCAAACAAATACAGCAGCCAAAACACAGCCCGGGGTTGCCACTTCCCAGAGGAGAAACAATCTTAACAATTACAGAAAAAGCAGATCTGATGCGCACTCTAACCTTGGAATCATCTTAACGTCTGAGAAAGGACACGACGTGAGTGGAGAGGAGCTGTGGAGCACGAGCTACCAGTCCCACGTCTGTCCCAGCAGCTGGTGCGGTCAGATTCCCATTTCCCATGGTCACAGCAGACCTTCCCACACTCAGGTTGCTTTGCTCTGCATGAGTGTAACATTTGATCACTATATAAATGCTGGCCATGAGCATCTTTGAAGCCACTTAGCTTCTCTGGGCCTCCAAGCCTCCTTTCGAGTTTGAGGCTGGGAACCCCTCACCTACTCAGAAGTGCTGGAAAAATGGGTCTTTGTAGGGTCTTTCCTCCAGCTGGGAGAGCTAAGATCGGCCTCCTCATGAACCCGCTAACGCACCCAGCAAGTTTGCTGAGAGACACCCAGAGCCGGCGGAAAGCTGTGGCCGCAGGCATGAGGGGCAGGCCCTCGGAGAAGTCACGTCTTTCTGACCCTCACTTCTGGCTTCTATAAAGCGAGTGGCTTTTAGAAGTCAAAGACCTCTTTGGGAATCTGATAAAGACCAAGCACCATCTCCTTGGAAAATATACATGATCATCACATTTTCATAGTTTCAGGGGTTCTCAGGGCTCTTTGAGGATGCCTGAGCCTGTCAGGAATATTCCGTTGGGGCTGCTCTGTTCCTGGGGCGATGCTGACCTTACACCAGGGCGAGGATGCAGGCACCTGGGATGCAGGGAGGAGATGAGTTGGGGGGAGAGGAAGGCAGCCCAACAATGGGCAAAGATAGTCCTCCTATTACATCAAAGGGGAAGCCTCCGCGGGACGCTACACTTTCCTCACTTCCCTCTGCTCGTTGAACCTCTTTACCAGACAGAGGCCCGAAGCTTAGCATCTTCAGGAGGCATCAGTGTATAGCTAGAATTTAATGCCAATGTTTTGTGTTCCTTACATTTTTTCCCCAAACTACTTGTTTTCATTTAATTCCAAAAACAGAAGGAATAAATGGGAGGACACAGGAATAGCCACTAAAAGTTGTCCCCAACCTTTATCCCTGGCTGAGCTCGTCCCCAAAGGCAATCGCTATACACTTCCCAAGCATCCTTCCAGAAATAGTTTATGCATATGCCAACATACACACAGATACGCACTTTTGCATTTAATCAAAAAATTCATTTATGGCAAATGAGGCTGGTTTCCATTTATGATTTTGATGTATGATTTTTTCAAATAAATGCGTTCACATTTAAAAGAAGGGGGAATCGCTTTTAAGTATGGTGTTAAGTAAGTAATCGGAGATGACAAACGAGCTATTGCCAGCCTGGGAAAAGCTGTGAGGTCCATGGAGAAGGCTCCCAGCGGCGCACCCGGCAGGAGGGCGGGCCGAGCCCCAACCCCTCTCCCTCCGTCCCCCCCAGCCCACTGCAGGAGGCTGGAAGGTGCTTTTGGAGATTCAGCTCCCTGTTCAGAGCAGCCCCTCCGCAGCCCCTGGCGCGCGGAGGACGGGGCACCCACGTGGAAAGCACAGACCCCGGACAGGAAGCCTCCCAGGCAGCAGGGAACCTGGAGGTGGGACCTACGGCTCCTGGCCCCCACAGAACCTCAGAAGCGCTTGGGGCCTGTTTCTACTGCAACACCCACCTAGTGGAGGTCTGGGAGAGCATGCCTGACATTACCTGCTTCCAGAAAGAATGTGTCGCCTGGACCCGGTTCTTTTTCCTGTGTTGGTTCAAGTGCACATACGCGCCTGCATGAGTGCCTGTAGGTCCCCGTGTGCGTCTCAGGAAAGGAGCAGAGAAGCTGCAGAAATGGAGCAGTGACTCAAAACTCACCATACCCAGCGCAGCACTGGCCTGTCTAGCAGCACTTAAGTTATGAATAAAATATTAATGCATCTTATTGATGCACTAATGAATTTCATTATGAATACAACTAACACGCTCATTCTTCTCAGCTACAACACTTCATGAATCTACCGGACAGAGTTTAGAGAGAGCCACCTTCTGTCATTATCTTTAACTAAATTCAGATTTCAAAAGATACAGACGCTCAAAATCGGCCCTCATAAAAGGAAGCATGTATAATTCTTATAGTTTTAGAAGCTGTGTTTAATTTAAAAGAGGTGGCACATGTTTACCATGGCACAGAACAAGTCTAAGGTTAGTGTCAAAGGACCATCCTCAAAAAATGCCTGTAATTGTCATAGTCACTCTGTGACGCCCTGTACCACAGCTTAGTCATGCATCCCAGGCTTGATTTTCCTGGGATCACTGGATTCTTGTTCACTCATTGGTTGGCAGGATCGCGAGAACGTCAAGCCCTGCTGAACCCAGGGGTCCCTAGCTGAGCATCTCATATGGAGAGCTAATCACCAGGCACAAAAACCACAAGTCCCAGGCACTGCCTTCAAATAAACACGTGGGTGCCTCCACGTGCCATGAGAAGGCTGAAGCCACGCCACAGAGAAATGAGTGGGTTTCCGTATTTGGTGTATGTCTATATAGACCTAATTTTTTGAAACAGTTTTAAGTACACACACACACACACACACACACACACATTTCCCTCATTGTAAACCTCACACACACACACACACACACTTCCCTCATTGTAAACCTCACACACACACA
>JAQQAC010003639.1:19817323-19927282 GCA_029783875.1 Phataginus tricuspis | reverse complement strand
ACACACACACACACACTTCCCTCATTGTAAACCTCACACACACACACTTCCCTCATTGTAAACCTCACATACACACACACACACACACACTTCCCTCATTGTAAACATCACACACACACACGTCCCTCATTGTAAACATCCCCAGCTAGTGCTGGAGTGCTACATTTGTTACAGTCCCTGAGCCTATACTGACACATCGCCATCACCCCAAGTCCAGAGCTTGCATTAGGCCTCACTCTTCCTGTTGCACATTCTATGGGTTTGGAAAACGCATACTGACGTGTATGCATCATGGTATCACACAGAGTAGTTTCAGTGCCCTAAAAATCTCGTTTTTACATACTATTTTCTTTCAATGAGCTGTACACTATAAGCTTTCTCAGATGATTAAATACTTAAATGGCTGCATTCGTTGGAGTACAGGCTAAGAGACTCTATCAGAGACCCCAAAGTGCTGTATCCTCAAAGAGTGGTCTAAGGAAGACACACGTTTCTTTTTTTCTTATCCAGCAGGTGGAGGTAGGCAGGGTGCTCCAGGGCTGGTCATCCCAAGACACTGGTTCCTTCCATCTTGTTTTACCCACTTTGTACTTGCTGAAAAAAGCAGATTGTTCACGTTCTGCACTCGTGCTACCACCCAGAGGCTCTTCTAGAGAATGGGACAAAATGCCCAGTTCGCGGGTCCACCTGGGATCTGAATGACATCATGCATGAAAGAGCGTCAGATGGTGAGCAGCAGACTGGGTGCTTTTATGTGCTTTTGTTAGTTTCTTTCTTATTTCAGAGGTCAGGGGAAGCAGAGTTTGTGACAGTGACAGCAAGCTAAGCTCTTAAGAAGCACAGCTCTTGAAATTCTGCACATGGTGATGGGGGAGCCCCCACCCCAGTGTCCCAGAGATGCCTGACTCCACACGTACCAGGAGCAAGTCCTGGCAGGCTCAGCCTTGATCGGCTGCTGGTGGCCTTTCCTTCTCTTCCTCTACTTAATGGTGGATACAGACCCTGCAGAGTGCCACTAGAATCAAAAAAAGAAATTTATAACAAGGCAGTCATTAAATTGCATGAGCTACAAAGGAAGCAACTGTATTCCTAGTAATTTTCCTGTATCCTTTCTTCACCATGAGAAATTCACTTCACCAAACTAGTATTAGACTCAAATTCACAACAGCAGGAAGGAAGCCAAAGAAGGGAGATGCCCATCACCATTCCCCCTGGAATGGGAGGGACTCATCCCATAAAATCCCCTTCCTTTTGGTTGTTTCCACACTAGGGCTGGGAATTGGGGGCAGGAGGAATGGGGGAGGGTATTAGCTCCTGATAAAACCCGCCATGTCATATAAGGCTGGTTTTTAAATTGCTAATTACTTTCTTAGATGAGGCCTCGGCAGGTTCTGGGTGGGCTGACAGAGCCAGAGCGCGGAGGGGCTCTTCTTCCCTGCGTCAGTACTGTCCCCTTGGCGGAGACAGGCCTCTCCTCGGGCCCAGCCCTCTCCCTAGGGTCTCCCTCGCATCCTGGAGCATCAGCGGGGGCTCAGAGTCCCATGGGAGGTGTTTAAGAACGCAGAGCCCCCTTCCTCCTTCCCAGACCAACAGACTGCCCTGGCTTGGGGCCAGGGAGTGGGGCTGGAATAGAAAGGGACCGAATCTGGTCCTGGGCTTGAATCCCAAGGCTGCTCTTTTACTTTTGGGGACCTCATATGCTGACAGTAGAGTCAAAGCGAAGTTTGTGTTCCAATAATCGCATCCCATTCTAGCCAGACGTCCAGGGGCAGCCTGCTGTTCACAGAGATGGGCACTAGGGGGCACACCTTTTCTTTGTGCTACTTCGCAGCGCAGTGAGCTTGTTCAAATGACTGGATGACTCTGAACCTTGTATATTTCTCACCTGAAAAATGGGTACAGCAGCTCTGAAGGTTCTTACAAAGATTAATTGAATCACTGCATGTAAAGTGCCTTGAATGTGGGCTTTCATTCTCCGTGCCTAAAGCTCCCATCGATAAGGCCTCCTGACATTTCCTCTCAGGGCCATTTGAAGGTTTTCATTCCCTGGGCACTTGTGTTTGCAGTTGTTCCCACGTCATTCCAGACAAAATAAAATGCATCCCCTTCCCATGTTAAATACCATGTTCAGAAATATATGGGAATTGGATCCAATTGCATTTGACTGGTTGAGAACTATGTAGGCATTTAAATATGTCCATTGCAATTTGTCTGTTGGCTTTTTCCCTTCATATCATGAAACATTTTTTAAAGGTCTGCAATGTTTTCATAAATACTGGGTCCTTTGCTCATGGCATTTGGTTGATAAACCAGCCCAGCCTTCCCTACCTCAGCAACACCAATCTTGTGGCTACCATTAGCCTTTCGGTGTTGATGACTCAGACCCAGGACCCCCCTAACCCAGCCTGAGACATACCCTTCCCATCTACCTGATGGCCCCCACTGAGTGCCCAGCCCGGAACTCCACTTGAACACGTGCGGTACTCTTTTCCAGTGTAGTCGCCAGGAGCGCAGACCCTGGACCAGGACAGCTGGGTTCAAATTCTCATTCTGCCATTTGCTAGCTGTAACCTTGGGCAAGCCTGTTAACCTCTCTCTGCCCACTTCCTAAACTGTAGAATAGGACATGAATGATACCGCCATCAGGGGTCATATGTGCAAAGTGCCTGGCCAAGTAAGTACTAAATTCCCATTTGCTGTTTGGTTCAGAGAAATGGTCTTCTCCGCAGGATGTACTCGTTTCCAAAATTGGCTTGCTCATAAAAATCAATGCTTTAATAAAAATACAGATTCCCAGGTTGATCCCTGGAGGACTCTGACTCTTGGTCTGCAGTGGGGCCCTGGATCTGTATTCGATCTCAATTCTGTAGTCTAGTGTTAGCAAATTAGGAACCTCCATGCCTCAAGTTTCCTTTTATGTAAAATGGGGATAACACGCACCTAGGTTGCTGAGAGAATCAATGTCTGTGCCACCCTGAACAATGCCTGGGGCATAGCTTCCTTTTCTTCTCTCTCATCTGAGTCACTTTGGCATAAAAACAGTATTTTTTTAAACCAAATCTTAATTTCATTTTTTTGAAAGTTATTTTTAAATAATAAATAAAAAACTCTATATTTTCCCGAGTATGACTTTAGCTCCCACAGGTAGTCTTTCATTATTTTCCATTATTATAGTTTTAATTTTACATATATCAACTCATGTAACACTCACAGCCACCCTAGAGAAGTACAGTTAACACAGCTGTTTACGGATGAAGGAAAAGAGTCCATCTGAAGTTAAGCACAGGTAAGTTGGCCAACAGGTGGCAGAGCTGTGAAGCAAAGTGTTGCCTGGTCTGGAGTGGGTTAGGATGGTGGTAATCTGTTTAGAACCCAGCTGCCCATCAGGTGCGCAGGGGCAGGGCAGGGCGAGCTCTCACAGCGGCGCAAAGGCTGGTCCTGTGCTGGAGAGACCCTGGCGTGTGCATGCTTCCCTCGCCTCACCCCCATACTGGCCCTCCACTGTGTACCTTCCCTGCTCCCATAGCCCCAGGATGACATCCAAAAGCGTTGGCCAGCTGTTTGGGGCCTTCCACGGGCTGCTTACAACTCCTCTCTCCACCTGTTCACCTCTGTCTCTTTCTCTGTTTGCACATGTTGTTTACCCCTATTCCCATCCCTGCTTAGATTTTTCTCCTGGCAGCACTTCTCATCAGGGAATATCCTACATAATTAACATATTTGTTAGTTTTGCCTGTTTCCTGCAACTGTGACGTAAACCTCCAGAGGACAAGGATTACTGATGTTTTGTTCACTGCTGAGCTCTCCTGCCTATAACAGGACATGGTACATAGTATTTGTTGAAGAAATGAAGGAGTGAGTAACTGCATATTTATCCACAATACCTGACCACATGCACCTTCAGAGTGAGGTCTGTTTATCCTAGTCAGTGTTCTCTAGAGAAATTGGACCAACAGAAGATACATATAGGAAATGTAGTATATATATATATATATATATATATAAGGAAGGATTTATTATAAGGAATTGGCTCATGCAATCATGGAGGTTGGTAAGTCCCACGATCTGCTGTCTGCAAGCTGGAGGCCCAGGAGAGCCGGTGGTGTAGTTCAGTCCAAGCCCAAAGGTCTGACAACCAGGAGTGCCAAGGGCAGGAGAGAGAAGATGGCTGTTGTCGGTCCTAGCTATCAGGTAGGAAGTGCAGCATTCTGCCTTCTATTCGGGCCCTCAATGGATTAGAGGATGCCCACTCACGCTGGGGAGGGCCATCTGCTTTACTGAGCCCACTCACTCAAACGCCAATTCCTCCCAGAAACACCCTTAACAGACACACCCAGAAACAACGTCTAGCCAAATATCTGGGCATCCCAGGACCCAGTCAAACCATAAGGTAGCCATCAGTATTCACTTTGTATCCACTGTGCCATGGGTAATTTCTCTTCACTCGTTTAGCAAACACTCATGGGGTTGGGGGGCAGCTTGCATTTGCAATTATTAGGCAGGCTCTACCTCATTTTCCCGACATACAAGAAGCGACCCCCATCACTCACGCAGGGAAGCCAACACCAAGGGCCCGATGCCTCACTTCAGATCAGTTGGCATTTCCTGCCTTCCTATGCTGACCACAGGCCGAGGACTGTTGTTTTTTATGTGTCGATTTCACCACACCCAAGAGTGTGCTGACCTGGCTGGCGGTCCTTGAGCATGGGGGGTGGGGGGAAATCCAGAGGAGACGGTGGCAGGAGCAACGCAGTACCGTGTTGCAGAAACCCACATAATGGGAGGCCAGAATGGCATCAGGTCCCACCTCTGGATTTAGCTGCTTAGCTTTGACCTTAATATCCTTTTTCAACCCTTAATTTCTGCGAGCAGTGCCACAGAACTCTGCCTGAGAGGTAGATGCTCTTAGCATAGCTTCTGGAGTTACATTATACACAGCAGCATGATATACTGAGAGCACTGGATGGGGGTCAGTGTCTCAGGCTCTAATGTCAGCTCAGCCAGAGTAGCTGGGGTCTTTGGGGACCACCACTCGTTTTACTAGACTTTCAGTTCCTCCTGCATGAAATGACATTGTAAAAATGAAGCTCACGTATATTAGGGTTCTAAGGATCTGATACAAATGAATTGGAAATGATCAAACTCTTCTCCTTACTTTATCCACTTCACAACTCTGATCACCACCCGGCACGACTACTGTCCTGTCCTTCTTGAGGCTGTTGGCTGTCTGTGTTCTCCCGCTAGGATGTAAGAGTCCTGACCCTGAAGGTGATTCATTGGTCATGTTCCATGTCCAACAGAGGACCTGGAGGGTCCTGAGCACTCAATAACCAGTGAGTGGATGGATGGATGGATTCTCTCCTGAGGAACGAGACCTTAAGATGACTCCACGTTGATACTAAGTTGCCAAGAGTGTGCAGGACCTTTGCTTGCCATGTCCCGGGAGGGATGGGCCTGCAGAACCACGACCTGGGTACTGGTGGGCTAGTACCTATTTAAAGCTCTGAGTGGTATCTGTGTTATGTCAGCCCTTTCCTTCTCTAAGATAATTTTCTCCTAGTGAAGGAGCTTCCCTGGGCATACACAGGAGGCCAAAAGAACTCTGGCTGACAGTCCTGGGTTCACACATCTGACCCAGAGCAGCGGCAGTTGTGTCAAGAAAGATCCAGTTTTGGGGTCCTGACTCCCACTGCTTTGCCTATTCCCCTGCTCCCCAGGCACTTGCTTTTCATTCTGCCCGTCCACTGCGCGGGCAGAATTTTGAGGAGCAAAGAAAAACATGCGTATTGCATTTGATTGACGGGTCAAATCAGGACAAGCTGGAAAATGGCATTTGAAAAGCCAACACCACTAAAACATAAACCCCAGCAGATGCCAAGCAGGCCTAGAACACAGCACCAGTGAAGCTTATACTCGGCAGGTAGTTCTCATTATTGTTGACAGGAAACCTGAAGCCTGTCCAGCTCCAGCACTCCTGCAAAGAACCCCAAGACCAACACTTAATAAGAAGGGACACAAAGTGGTTATTGATAACTTTTAATGTTTCACATTGTTATTTATTTCACAATATTCATAACAAAAAATTATGGAATTTAATGAGTTTTAATACGCTGGGCAATTAAACAAGACAAGTCTGCAAAGTATAATCCGTGTCGGGGCAGAACATGCCACTCCACTCGGAAGAGAGAACCACGACATGATCAGGCACGATCATCCCTACTGCCTACGGTTCTGATTTCACAAACTGGCAGACTTGGAGAAAGAACAGATGAAAAAATAAATAGAAGTGGACACAGTGAACTGCCTCAACTGCCCCTCTCCTCCCCTCTCCCCGCTGTGCTTCATGTAACCAGATGGGAGGAGGGCTGGGGTGGAGCCTGTGAGGGTTAGGCGGTCTGCTGGCTAAATGCCAGGCAGACACGTAACGTCCCTGAGGTGACCAAGAAATGTACTTTTAATCGACCACTTGGAGTTGCAGCTGAGCGATACAAGCGGGGGGAGAGATAGAGCTCTAAGAACTGCTGGTGGGAGGCCTGATGTCCACAGCATGTGATTAAAGCCCAGCATCCGTGGTGAGGGGACGGCTGAGATAGAATCCTGTCAGTCCCACTACATGGCAATCCAGCTGCCATGTGCACAGCTCTTTGTATGACACACGTGGGATGCTGAGGGAGCGTAAGCACCTCTGCCAAACCCCACCAGGAATAGTCCTTCAACAAAAGTCAAAACCGTTTGGTTTTGAAACGAAGAATCCTTCACATCCACCTGTGATCAAAAATAACTTATTAAAAGCTTCCTTAAAAAAGCAATTACCACAAAAGAGTTAAGTTGTAAATATGCAAAGACTATCTTCCTATGAATGCAGTTCTTAGGAAAGGGCAGACACATGACACAAAAACTAAAGCTGTGATAGTCTGTGTTTTTAGCTTAAAGCTAAAGCTGCCCAAAAAAAAGTTTTAAGCAAGTATTTTCCATTACAAAAGGTCTCAGCTCACTTTGACCAACACACAGTCAACTGAACAAAGGAAGACATTTATTGCCTTTCCCTATTTAAGGTGTACATCTGCCTCCATGATGAATAATGGTGGAAATCATATTAAACTACCAAGTTCCATGCAGTGGGATATTACTTAAAATAGGCTGGCTAGGTAGCCACTTCCTCTCTTAAACAGAAAAACAATTACCAGTGATAGAGCACAGGGAGACAAATTTGGCCTGAGTCAATCATAAATTTACTAGTTTTGGACATGTAAATTTTGGGGGAGACACTGCTAAACAGGTTGGTCAAATACAATAGTATGTTTGAGTCCTAGGACAGTCCAATTTCACAGGACAAGTCTATGTAGCCCCAACTGAGCCAGAGCCTGCCTTCCTTGCACGAGGCTCGTTATGTGCATACGTTAG
Source organism: Phataginus tricuspis (assembly GCA_029783875.1). Taxonomy (NCBI): domain Eukaryota; kingdom Metazoa; phylum Chordata; class Mammalia; order Pholidota; family Manidae; genus Phataginus; species Phataginus tricuspis. The sequence goes on along the minus strand of JAQQAC010003639.1, from coordinate 19,919,878 downwards.
CCATGACTTACTTTTGGGTAAAAATCAGCTGCTAACATTTCTCACCTCTAGTACTAACACCTTGGAGAAAATGGAAAACAATAAGCAACGTTAGAAAGCTTGACAATGAGAATAAGAAAACCCACAAAGGAAAGGCCATGCTAAAACTGCTCCGACAGCTGTTCGGTCACTGCCCGCCACGTGGCTTGAGGCCAGTGACTTCATGGACGCATCCCTCGATGCGCTGCCGAACGTCAGCTGAGTCCATCATGGTGACCCCAGTGTGACACTGCTGCCTTCCATTCACCTCCTCCTACCCATGATGCCTCGGGTGGTGCAGGCTTGGGACACAGGTGCCAGGGCCCAAGAACCTTCCTAAAAACTCCACCTTGGATTTGGGCTAGGAAACATCAGTGGTTTGGAGTCTTGGGCAACAGCATCCACACTGGGGCTTAACCTCAGCAGCCAGCCTGGAGGATGTTTCCCCCGGAGCGCTTGGTCACCGACAGAGTTGTGAACACCTTCAGGGAGAGAAAGCACGAGCAAGTGAGTCAGCAGGGAGAACTCAGGTGACGCCATGCACACCAAGAATGACTTAGGTGACTACTCAAAATGAGTTAAACAGAGAAGTAGTAAGACAAAGGATACCCCCATTTTCTTCAGAGGACAAAAGGGGAAAGGCCTTGTACAACTAAGGTAAAAGAGAAAAAAATTAAGTTATATCTAATGAAGAACTTTTTGTAGCAGGAAGGTGATGAAAACAAATTAGCCACCCTGGTTGCTTGACAATTCTCTAAAAGAAATGTACCGTGGACTACTTTGAATACTAGGAAGGTACAAAGTGCACAGTACACAAAGGTCCACGCGCCCACGCCCACCCCCACCCGGCTCAGGGACTCACCAACACTGTCAGAGCCCCGGTGCAGCGGCCCCGCCCCGCTCAGTGCTCACCGAGCCCACACACTTGTCCCCTTGATTTCTTTTGTAGGTTTTCAAACACTTCACATGTAAATGGCAAGATGGTATATGTGACTCTTCTGCTACCTGCTTTCCTGGCTCAACACTTTATATTTCTGTAATTCAGCCACATGGACACAAACAGCTCTAACTCTTCCATTTCGTGTACTATATATTCCGTGTACTATCATATTCAGTTATTTAAATAATGACTGTATCACATATTACACATCCCAGCTCCTTCTGCTGGCCATCCGAACTGTTGCCAATACTCTGTTGGAACATGCTCTGTGAGATTCCAGTTGTCTCTCTGCACCAAAAGCTAGAGATACAATTGCCGGATTGGAGGGAATGTGTACTTTCAACTTGCTGGGTTTCCAGGGTGCCTGACCAAGTCACACTCTCATTGACAGTGACTGCCAAGTTCTCCTGTTTCACATCCTTGCAAACATTTGGTGCCTGTGGACTTAGAGCCTTAACATCTTGTGGCACCTTCTGCTTGCCACCACCCGAGAGCCTATATGCAAAAGTGGTTCTCAAACTTTAGTGAATAAAGCCTGCTCATGCTGATTTAAAACTCACAGAAATTTGCCGATTTTTAATTTGGCAGATATAGAGTAAGGCCCAGGAATCTCATGTTTAGCATGAGTCCCAACTGACCCACTTTCACGCAGGTTGTCTGTGGGGCACATTTGAAATTTCTTGTAACACCACTGCAGGCAATGCACTGTGGCTTCCTGGCAAACTAACTATCAGTGCTTACCTTTGAAGTTTTGCCCAATGGGAAACCTATAGTCAACATTTTTAAAAACATAGTACTTCTACACTTAGATTTTCACTCCTGGCCTAATGGAGTAAATGGTAACAAACCAGCTCTCTTCTCTTAACCAGAAAATTGGACAAAATATATGAAGCACCTGTTTTCAGCACCAGACAAGAGGCAGTGGACTGTGGTTCCCAAAAGAAGAGCAACAAACAAGGTGACACTCCAACAGGCCTGGCTTTCTGCCTAGAGGCACCTACCAGCTCTGGGGCCCAATGAGGGGCCCAAGGAGAATACAGACAATCTCGGGGACCTGAACAGACTGAGGAGGGACTGGGGAGGCGCAGGCAGCCAGGATTTGTGGGGTAGAAATCTCTAGAGGCAGGAGCTACCAAAGAAAGAGCTCCAGAAATATGCACGCAGGTCCCCTCGTCTCTGGCTGAATACCAAGCCATGCAAGTCAGGGGGCAGGACCACGAGGCCAGCAAAAACAACAACACCCAGAGAGCTGCTGTAAGCTCAACAACCACCAGAGTCCATCTGGGGTTGAACGATGTTCCCAGTTCTCACCAACTGCAGTCAAGAGGTCTCTCTGAGCCTCTGGGACAATCAGTGGAGACCCCAGAAAGCCACACCCAGGAATAGGGCTAAGCATTACTAGCTCTAGAGTGAAAGCTACTCTAGACCACCACAACAAAGCTTACAGATAAGCCTCCACAAGAAAAATCAGAAGACAATAAAACCCAGGCACTAGGTACAAAGTGCTGAAAGAAAAAAATCATCAACCTAGAATTCTATAGTCAACAAAAGTATCATAGTATCATTCCATGAAGAATGCAAAATACACTTTCAGACAAAGAAAAGCTGAGTGACCAGCATACCTACACTACCAAAAAATGTTAAAGGATGTTCTTCCAGCTCAGGGAAATGCAAATAGGATGACACTCTTTATTAAAAAGGGAAAACACAGTCATGTCGCCTGCCTGCTCTTATGAACCCCTCCTTCCTCAGGGTAGGAATGTTCCCCCTCCTACCAGATTGGACTTCAGATCCTGCCCCATAAGGTTATTATCTCATACAGCACCTGCCCCCTTACCTCTTTGTATTCTGAACTCTGCCTTTTCCATTGGTTCTTTCTCCTTGGCTTTTAAAAGGGTCCAAATTGCATTTATCTTAAATTTTCCCACAACTTTATGATCACCTCTAATCACCAATGTCTCCCATCCTCCTTATAGCCAAAATCTTAAGCTGTACTTTCAGTTCTCATTTTACTGAGATCTGGCTTCTGTCCCCACCATGCGAGTGAAACGCCTCTCCTGCAGTTCATCAGTGGCCCTCCAATGCCCCATCCAGAGGGTATCGTGCAGCTTTCACTTTATACAGCTTCTCTGTAGTACTTATTTTTTCTGATTCCACCTGCCTAGAATAATTCTTTCCTTTTCTTGTTCCCATGAGAGTGATCTTTCCTTCACTGTGGCCATTCCTCAGCCATGGCAGAGAGAGGTGTGGTAAAACACCAACTTTCCCTTGCTCTCAGGGTGGCCAGAGCCCCTGGACCAGCTGGCTGTAGAGCCCACCTGCCTGACCTATTTCCTCCAACAAGCTGCACAAATGTTGCTGCTGTCCAAGTGTGCCAGACAGCACTGCCCTGGGTTCCACCCTCAGCTTTCTCCCCTATAGATGCTCTCTCCTCATGGTGGTCTCATTCAATCAACTACCCCCTCCTAGGCAGATGAATCTGTAATCTCTCCAGCCACTGTGTCTCTCCTGAACTGCACACCAGTAAAGACCAATAAACACCTCTTCCTGGATGACACCTCAAACTTAACACGTCCATGTCCAGCACTGAACCCTTTGTTTCCCCTTCTTCTGGTTCTGCTCAGTGAATGACATCACCACTACTTGGTTGCCTTAGCCACAGTTCAGCAATTAATTCTTAATTCTTCTATCTCCATAACTGCTGATATTGTCTTATTTCATTTTTCTGTCAAATCTGATATCTTTGTGTTAACACTGACAGTTAGTTCAGCTCTTTGTATTTCTAACTGTGAGATTTCTGCTAGTTTCCAAAATACACAGAGCCTTTGCCTCCCTGTGATGACTGTTCGTGTGGACCACATGTTATACATTTCTCCCCTGCCGGACGTGGATGTAGGGGCCAGGGGCTTGCCTTGGCCAAAGACACATGACTGGAAGTAGGATACATTCTTCCAAACAGAAGCCTTGAGCACCAAGTTGTGCTTTTCTACATCTCCTTTCCCTCTGCCATTCAGCCAGAAAAGCCCCAGGGAAAGGCTGCTCTGTCAGCTGGGTCCTGCGTGAAGACGCATGGCAGTTGATCCACAACAACCATGCAGTACAGCCAGGAAGAAACCTTTGTTTTCATAAGTAAAAACACCAGAATCAAAAACACCACCACCAAAACTCTCCATCACATCGTCTAGTCACCAAAACATAAAAGGGTTTTATGTGATCAATTACATTTAGAAACATATTTGATTACTGAGCACAGTTAAGACCTGAAACCTTTTGTAATAATACCAAGTTGAGCTCGAGGGTAACACTGGTAACATTGCAGAGTCCACCTGCCCTGCCCTACCCAGGCCAACCTTCCCCAGCCATTAAACATCTGTGACTGCAGGCAGGCCATGGCTTATGTGGGACAGCCCCCAGCGGAAGCAGGACTCACAGACGCCTGTCTTCTCCTGTACATCTGGATAAATTTTTTGGTCAGTTGCCCCTTTGATTCCTGAGAAATAACTGGTTTTCTGGTTTTAACACAAAGAGGAAAAAGAGCACAAAAAAATCAAGACCACTTTGCTATAACGGTCAAAGCAACAAGCATCAAAACTACTTCTGAATAAAATTGATAAATACTTTTGTGTAAAAGAGAAACATACTGAGAAAAGTCCTTGATCTAATATTTTAGCCTTAAGGCACAATATTTTAGCCTTTTTACTTCCCATATACCAATATATCAGCACCTCAGAATATTCAGATCCAAGTAATAATGGTCAATATATCTTAAGACATTAAAAATGTGAAGCCAGAAGAAAATATGAACAATTCACATAAAAAAATAGTTATGGGAAAAGAGGTTCATCTTTGTTATGTATGTAAAACTCCTCGAAATAGTTATCCTTTTATATTACTATGGAAAAATTTACACTGAATTTTGCAACATTCTCATTAGCTCTCTTAAATTCAGTGATGACACTGTAAACTAGTACAACTCTTTTGAAAAGAAATAAAATTCCTCTGTTTAAAAGGACAATATGCGATCATGAAAACAGCTGTTGTGGTGATGAGATGGGGACAATTCAAAGAACCATCAAACATGCTCTTTTCAATTTTTATAAAGGAAGGAAAATGAAGAGTCATGGCATACACTGAAACAGATTTCAGGCTCGTGAATTTGCAAGCTTAAGTTTTATTTCTCAGGAATTTAGAAAGAGAACTTGTAGATTTGGGTAGAAAACTAAACCCATAAAAAATGGAAGGAGATGTTCCTTATACTGTAACATGCTTATGTTAGAGATGGGGAAGCCAGACTGCCATTGTTGATTAGTCAAAATGAAAAAATGGACGGGTCAAATTTTACAAGATTTCATTTGCACAGAGCTGCTTTAAAAATCTCAGTAAAACACATTAAAAAAAAAAACCGAGCACAAGGCTGCCTACTTCACGCTTTTCTGTCCCAGAAAGTACACTTACAAAAGGTCAAATGTTGCTGTAGGACTCACCTCCTATTCGTATCCGCCCACACCTCCCAGCCTCCCGAGACCCCCTCACTCTGGACTGTGATTATGCTGGTTATTAAAACAAACCTTTTGATGTTCAGCACTATAATTCATTTTAAGACATCTCAAAACAGTGTCTTTTCTAATGCTCTTTCCCTTGAGTATTATTTTTTCCCTACAAATAAACTTGATTAGTTGAAATAACTACTCCAAATGATGTGTAATCAGTTTCCTATTCAATTACTGCTGCTCAGATGCCCAGAATAAATTATCACCATACTTTCTTCACAGTGAATAATGCTAATGCATTACTGATGCCCCAGGCGGAAAGACTCCCTCTCCTACTGACACCAACCGGCTTTTAGCCAAAACAATAGTCTCTCCTTTTACAGCGATTCTTCAACGGAGATATCTGTCACCTTCTCTAAGCAATCACTCCTCAGAGCCAAAGGTTTTGCTCAGTTGCCCAGGTTATTTTATCAAAATGGTACCGAAGACCTCATTCATTGACTCTTTCCACAAACCACCAGCAGCTGGCCAGGGAGCTGTGGCTACTTCTAAACACTTTAAATGGTACTCAGAACCAGTTTTTAAATTATTATTATTTCTAATCTGTCCAGTGGACTGATGTTTGTGAAATTCAGTAAAAATGCATTAGGAAAATGAAATTTTGAAGGCATGTAGGATTAAACCCAATTTTTTATTATTAGATCAGAAATTGTCAAATGGCTCTTAAAAGTTTCTAAACCTTTCTTCGTTCCCATCCTTACTCATATGGACTAGTAACACCAAGTGGCACCCCCTATGGCAGATGGCCGGATATCAGAAACAGTGGGTCCAAGAGGAAATCCAATCACTGTCCAAGCCAAAACACCCAGCCTCAGTCCCTAAGATCCCCTACAAATCAACTTCCCTCTCAATCAAGAAACTTTTTAAAAATTTCCATAGTCAGGGATTGAAACCCTGTGGTTTTTCAAAATCTAGTTTCTAAGCAAGTTGGTTCATACCCAGGGGCAAAAGAAAACTACCTCCTCTCTTGCCTGATTGGGAGAAAATAATTGCAAATCATGTATCTGATAGGGGCTAATATCCAAAATACACAAATAACTCATAAAGCTCAATAGCAAAAATACACATATATACAATCTGATTAAAAATGGATAGAAGATCCTAACAGACATTTTTCCAAAGACACACAGATAACAAGCACATACAGGAAAAGATGCTCAACATCACTAATGATCATGGAAATACAAGTTAAAACCACAATGAGATTTTACCTCACACCTGTTTAAATGGCTATAATCAAAAAGTAAAGAAATATCAAGCCTTTGTGAGGCTGTGGAGAAAGGGAGTCCTCGTGCACTGTTGGTGGGAACATAAACCGGGGCAGCCACTATGGAAAACAGTATGGAGGCTCCTCAGAAAAATTAGAAAAGAGAAACTGTAAGATCCCGGAATCTCTGGATAAATGTGGGTATTTACCCAAAGAAAACAAAAACACTAATTTGAAAAGATATCCACAGCCCCATGTTCACTGCAGCATTATTCACAACAGTCAACTTATGCAAATAATCTAAGTGTCCATCAACAGATAAATGGTACAGAAATTGTATATATGAGGAATCTAGAAACAAAAAAACCCCGAACACACCACGCTCACAGATACAGAGAGCAGACTGGTGGTTGTGGGGCACAGAAGAAATGGATGAACTGGTTTTTGTTTTTTGCTTTTTAGTTCAAAATAGTCATTGTAAGAACTTTTTCAAAAGACACATCCCTTCCCACCTCACTTAAAAACACTGCGATAATGACCGTTAGTCAAACCACATCTTCTAATAATGAAATACCCTGGGGAAAACCAGCCAACAGATACAGTTACTGAGTATCTACAAAGTGCTGGGAACTCTTCCTAGACACTTCCGCACAGCATTACTCATCAACCCTGAGGTAGATATTACCTCTATTTCATATAATGTGGAAAATAAGCTTCTGAAAAGCTGGATAACATGGCCAAGCCCACTGAGAATTTACTAAGTGAGATTACAACCCAGGTCTGTGTGTCTCCACTATGTTCATGCTGCCAAGAAATTACCTCCATTTTTTAGATTCTATGCCAAATATTGTAGAAGGGTGTGTGGAAGCGTATACTGTACAGCTTCAGGAGCCAGACTGCTTGCGTTTGAGTCCTGGTTCTGCCCCTTCCAAGCTGGGAGCTATGGGCAAGTTATTCCACCTCTCTGTCCTCATCTGTCAAATGGAGACACCACTGCCACCTGCCCTGGGGGGCTCCTGTTAGGACTACCACGCAGAGAGCAAAGGGCCTGACATGCACCGTAGGCCCTCATAGACCTCAGAGTGCCTGTCAGAGTTACTCCCTCAAGCCTGCCCTTTCCACTACTGCTTCCTACTTAAAGCCCCAAATTTGAGTCATTCTCAGCTCCTCCCTCTTCCCATTCCCAGTCCGTTAGCAAGTGTTACCGACTCCGTCTCCTATTTCTCTCAAATCTATCAATGCCTCTTGATGTCCACTGCCACCAGTTTACGCCACCACCTCTTCCCCTCTGCCTGTGGACAGGCCTCCTCTGGCCCCTCCCCAGTGCAGCCAGAGTGTTTCTCTCAACAAAGCTGATCACGCCATTCCCCTGCTTTAAACCTCTCAGCTGAATTTCAATGCCCCTGCCTTGGTTTACAAGGCCATGACCTCCCCATCTCCCTGTCCAGCATAACCTTTTTTTTTTTTTCTACCTCTCCTAGTTCTTCCAAGTTACAGCAGTATTGAGGGCCTTTCAAGCCCCTAAATGAGCTGTGATCTCTTCCAGAGCCCTTTTATTTGGTGTTCCCTCTAACGCAAACACACCCTCTCATCTTAGACAAGAACACCCTCAATATCCTGCCGCAGTACCCTGCTCCATATGCCGCTTCATGTTCACCCTGACCCTGGACTGTAAGTGGCCCTTCATGCATCTGCCGCTCTGCTCTTAATCACATCTTAGATATGCCTTGTCTCCAAGTGCCCAGCACAGTGCCACACACATAACCGCACAATAAACGTCTTCACAGAGTGAGGTAGCTTCCAACTTTTTCTCATTCATCAGCCACCTGCTTGGAAGAGGAGACCTTTTAAAGCCCCATTTAAGCAGTGGAACATTCGGCCTCTTGAGCTTCAAAGTCACAGCAGAACCAATAGATGGAGGAACACAGTGCAAATGCTTAAGAAGGTTCCCAAACATATGCCAGATATACCAACAGCGGGCCTTGGCTGACCTCCCTGCACGCGGGAGCTCAGGAAGATGCCCTGCCTCGTGACCACATCCCTCTGCCCCGCGGGCAGTCATCCTGCCAGAGGCTGCCTGTTCACCACTGCTGGATTACAGCATAACCAGGGGGTGGGAGGAGCCAAACGGGCCCCTGAGAGCTGAATTCAGATAAAAAAAATTAGACACTTGGAAACGCAAACTGGGAAGTTATTTATCCTTTCATCTGTGTCAGTGACGATTATGATTACTGTCATTTTAAGTATCTTGGCCTGACATCTAAATCTTTAACTACTCTTGCTGTTGAGTTGAATTAGGTCCCCCAGAAAGGTAATGGTCAGGTCCTAACCACCGTACCTGTTAATATGACCTTATTTGGAAACAAGGTCATTGCAGATGTTTCCAAGTTAAGACGAGGTCATGTTGGATCAGCGTGGACCCTGTTCCAATAAGGATTCACACTATACGGGGGAAACCGGACAAACACACACAGTAGGTACGGCCACGTGGAGGTGGGGGTGGAGCCTAGAGAGGCGAGGAGTGGGCGGAGGAGCGGCAGGGACTGACCGCAGCCACAGGGTTGGAGCAGCAGGGAGAGCTGCTGCTCTCGGGCCTTTGGAGGGGGCACGCCATGCGGACACCTGGACTTCAGGCTTCTAACCTCCAGAACTATGCGAGAATAAATTTCTGTTGTTTTAAACCACCCGGTCTGTGGCACTTTTGTTACGACAACCCTAGAAACCCTACTCACTAAAAGTGTTTTTGGAAAAAAAAAGAAGTTAATTGTTCTTCTTTAGGCAGTCTTAGTTGTCACACTGAATAAAAGATAACATTAAACATCCTTTAAGAGTTTTAAGCTAGACTCTTGAATTTTCATGTTGTATATTTTTAGAAGTGTAGTTTTTTTTCACAAAAACAGCAGTTTTCTATGAATAATGTCCTAGCTAACTAATCATGCTACTATTTCATGCTTCCATCCCAATCAATTACATATTAATACAGAGGAGGACACAATCCCTAACCATAGAAAAGGCAACTGCAACATTTTCCCAGGTCTTAAAGCCAAAATGTAGTAGGCTCGGCAAAGAGTTCAGCCACATGAGGGCGATCATGAGCAGAGGCCAACCAGTGAACAATGTGCTGGAAAAAAAAAAGTGTGTGTGTGTGTGTGTGTGTGTGTGTGTGTATGTATATATATATATAAGCACAATGTACACTCTGGAAAGCACCAGCGTAAATTTCCAACTCCACACCTCAGCTTATGTAATACACCTCTCCACAGCTCCACTGTAGACACATTTTTGGTTTATAAGCTTTACAGTAAACATCACAATACTCACATCTCAGGTGATCACAGACAGGTGGGAAGAAACACTGACACCCAGAGGCCCATAGTGGCTAATTTCCACTTCTACTGTTTGCTTGATTTTTTGAAAGCATCACTTTCGAATCTCATCCTTTGATACCAAAAGCTAAAGAGGTAGGCAACATCGGGTAACCGCGACGTAGCTTCGGGATAACTCGGATTGAAGCTCTTTCGGCACATCAACGGCATCAATAACTAACTGCCACGAAAACAATTTAGGAGGCAGGACAGATAAACGGTGTAAGGTACACGCTCTAGCCCACTGTCATCACTTCTACCATTTAGGAACATGATGAGCTATCTAGTTCACACGGTTCACACCTGGAATGAAAAATATCTGAAGGGGGAAAACGCACTTCTAGAGACAAGGCTTTCTGTTGAGGTATTTTCAATGATCAGTAAGCTGTGAGGAGGAAGAGCAGCGGCCAAGTACACTGGCGAGACACGAGCTTCGGAGCCCGCGGCCTGCCACCTGTAAGCCAGGCGAGGGGCGCTTTCGCAGAGCAGAGCAGGTGTGGGCGACTCACCTCGGCGCAGACAGGGTGGATCCCGATGGTGCTGTCCAGCTGCCACTTGGTCAGACCACACTTGAGTGCGGCCGCAAAGCCCTGTGTGACTTCCCCAGCGTTTGGACCCAGCACGTGGAAGCCCACCACTCTTTCCTAGGATAGAAAATGAGATAAACCAATTATGCCCATTTTTTTCTTCAACAGCCTAGAATATGTCCCCAGTCTATTCTAAGAATCCCATTCAGAAATGGCCAAAGACTTATATTGATTAATTAGGAGAATGTTGTTAAGTCTCCATGTATTTGTGAGCCTTTCTGATTTCTTTCTAAAATTTATTTCTAGTTTTATACCTTTGTGATCTGAGAAGTTGGTTGGTAGGATTTCAATATTTTTGAAATTACTGAGGTTCTTTTTGTGGCCTAGTATGTGGTCTATTCTGGAAAATGTTCCATGTGCACTTGAGAAGAATGTGTATCCTGCTGCTTTTGGGTGCAGAGTTCTGTAGATGTCTGTTAGGTCCATCTGTTCTAGTGTGTTGTTCAGTGCCTCTGTGTCTTTACTTATTCTCTGTCTGGTTGATCTGTCCTTTGGAGTGAGTGATGTGTTGAAGTCTCCTAAAATGAATGCACTGCTGTCTATTTCCTCCTTTAATTCTGTTAGTATTTGTTTCACATATGCTGGCGCCCCCTGTTGGGTACATATATATTTATAATGGTTATATCTTCTTGTTGGACTGACCCCTTTATCATTATGTAATGTCCTTCTTTATCTCTTGCTACTTTCTTCATTTTGAAGTCTGTTTTGTCTGATACAAGTACTGCAACACCTGCTTTTTTCTCTTTGTTGTTTGCTTGAAATATTTTTTTCCATCCCTTCACTTTTAGTCTGTGTATATCTTTGGGTTTGAGGTGAGTCTCTTGTAAGCAGCATATAGATGGGTCTTGCTTTTTTATCCACTCTGTTACTCTGTGTCTTTTGATTGGTGCATTCAGTCCGTTTACATTTAGGGTGATTACTGATAGATATGTACTTATTGCCATTGCTGACTTTAGATTCGTGGTTACCAAAGGTTCGAGGGTTGCTTCTTTACTATCTAAGAATCTAACTTAACTTTCTTGTTAAGTTATTGTGAACGCCATCTGATGTTTCTTTATTTCTCCCTTCCTATTCTTCCTCCTCTATTCTTTATATATTGGGTGTTTTATTCTTTGCCTTTAGTTAGTATCGGGATGGTCTGCTTTCTTTGCTATGATTTTATTTTCTCTGGTGACATCTTTTTAGCCTTAGGGGTGCTTCCCTCTAGAGCAGTCCATTTAAGATATCCTGTAGTGGTGGTTTATGAGAGGCAAACTCTTTCAACTTTCCTTTGTCTGGAAATTGTTTAATCCCTCCATCATATTTAAATGATAATCGTGCTGGATACAATATTCTTGGTTCGAGGCCCTTCTGTTTCATTACGTTAAATATATCATGCCATTCTCTTCTGGCCTGTAAGGTTTCTGTTGAGAAGTCTGATGATAGTCTGATGGGTTTTCCTTTGTAGGTGATCTTTTTTCTCTCTCGAGCTGCCTTTACTACTCTGTCCAAAGACTTACATTAACGCTTGCCACTAAAACCTGTTTAGACTGAAGGTATCCCAACACAGGCTAATACAGAGTGTGGTGGTCGCATCAAGAAAGAAGGATCAGACAAGGGCTGGCCTTGGATGATGGTGAAGAAAGACAGTAAAAGCAAGAATGTGTGCAACTCTGTAAGCGCCAGAATGTTCTGGAAAATGTTTTCAAAGAGCAGTTGTGTCCTCATCTTCTCTATTGTTTGTCTCAAAGCTCCAGATAAATTATATGATAACTGTAACATTTAAAAGCAGACATTCAATACATAACAGGAAGAAGCTGAAAGCTTTTCCTTTAAGATCAGGAACAAGACAAGGATGCCCACTCTCCCCACTTCTATTCAACATAGTACTGGAGGTCCTAGCCACGGCAATCAGACAATACAAAGAAATAAAAGGCATCCAGATTGGCAGGGAAGAAGTTAAACTGTCCCTGTTTGCAGATGACATGATTATTGTACATAAAAAGCCCTAAAGAATCTACTCCAAAACTACTAGATCTAATATCTGAATTCAGCAAAGTCGCGGGATACAAAATTAATGCGCACAAATCTGTGGCATTTCCTATACACTAACAATGACCTAGCAGAGAGAGAAATCAGGAAAACAATTCCATTCAAAATTGCATCAAAAAGAATAAAATACCTAGGAGTAAACCTAACCAAGGAAGTGAAAGACCTATACTCTGAAAACTACAAGACACTCATGAGAGAAATTAAAGAAGATACCAATAAATGGAAACACATCCCGTGCTCATGGATAGGAAGAATTAATATTGTCAAAATGGTCATCCTGCCTAAAGCAATCTACAGATTCAATACAATTCCTATCAAAATATCAACAGCATTTTTCAACAAACTAGAGAAAATCATTCTAAAATTCATATGGAACCACAAAAGACCCCAAATAGCCAAAGCAATCCTGAGAAGGAGAAATAAAGCTGGGGGGATTATGCTCTCCAACTTCAAGCTTTACTACAAAGCCACAGTACTCAAGACAATTTGGTACTGGCACAAGAACAGACCCATAGACCAATGGAACAGACTAGAGAGCCCTGATATAAAGCCAACTACATATGGTCAATTAATATATGATAAAGGAGCCATGGACATACAATGGGGAAATGACAGCCTCTTCAACAGCTGGTGTTGGCAAAACTGGACAGCTACATGCAAGAGAATGAGACTAGATTACTGTTTAACCCCATACACAAAAGTAAACTCGAAATGGATCAAGGACCTGAATGTAAGTCATGAAACCATAAAACTCTTAGAAGACAACATAGGCAAAAATCTCCTGAATATAAGCATGAACAACTTCTTCCTGAACACATCTCCTTGAGTAAGGGAAACAAAAGCAAAAATGAACTCATGGGACTACATCAAACTAAAAAGCTTCTGTACGGCAAAGGACACCATCAACAGAACAAAAAGGCATCCAACAGTATGGGAGAATGTATTTGTAAATGACATATCTGACAAGGGGTTAACATCCAAAATACATAAAGAATGTACACGCCTCTACACCCAAAAAGCAAATAACCCGATTAAAAAATGGGCAGAGGATATGAAGAGACAGTTCTCCAAAGAAGAAATTCAGATGGCCAACAGACACATGAAAAGATGCTCCACATCACTAATCATTAGGGAAATGCAAATTAAAACCACAATGAGATACCACCTCACACCAGTAAGGATGGCCACCATCCAAAAGACTAAGAACAACAAATGCTGGCGAGGATGCGGAGAAAGGGGAACCCTCCTACACTGCTGGTGGGAATGTAAGCTAGTTCAACCATTGTGGAAAGCAATATGGAGGTTCCTCAAAAAACTAAAAATACAAATACCATTTGACCTGGGAATCCCACTCCTTGGAATTTACCCAAAGAATACAACTTCTCAGATTCAAAAAGACATATGCACCCCTATGTCTATTGGATCACTTTTTTACAATAGCCAAGAAATGGAAGCAACCTAAGTGTCCATCAGTAGAGGAATGGATAAAGAAGATGTGGTACATATACACAATGAAATACTATTCAGCCATAAGAAGGAAACAAATCTTGCCATTTGCAACAACATGGATGGACCTGGAGGATATTATTATGCTCAGTGAAATAAGCCAGGCGGGAAAGACAAGTGCCAAATGATTTCCCTCATTTGTGGAGTATAACAACGAAGCAAAACTGAAGGAACAAAATAGTAGCAGACTCAGAGACTCCAAGAAGGAACTAGTGGTTACCAAAGGGGAGGGGTGTGGGAGTGTGGGTGGGGAGGGTGGGAGAAGGGGATTGTGGGGTAGTATGTTTAGTACACATGGTATGGGGAAAACAGTGTAGCACAGAGAAGGCAAACAGTGAATCTGTGTCATCTTACTACACTGAATGACAGTGACTGAATTGGGGTATGAGTGGGGACTTGATAATATGGGTAAATGTAGTAACCACATTGTTTTTTCATGTGAAACCTTCAAACCTTCATAAGAGTGTATATCAATAATACTGTAATAAAAAAATTGGGAAAAAAAAAGCAGACATTCAAATTACAAAACCATTTTAACCAAGGAATTGGGGATACACAACAAATGAGACTTAAGACCCTTCCAACCTGAAAATATTTCTGAAAGCACACACACAAAAAATGTTGGCAACTCTGAAGTATCTGTGCAGAAATTATTTTGGATAAATTCTAAGTCCCCAACTCAGGCTACCTCTGTCAAGAGCAGAGAAATTGGATGCATTCTACTGCTCAGACTTTTAGAGCCAGCTCTGCTAGACTTATCCAGTTGAGTCTCCTTGTAACAGATGAGGTAACTCAGGCTGTGGGGTGCAGAGCCCTTTCTAGGGTTCAACTGCTCCCTGGAAAGCAATCAGGAAGTCATTCTGTTGCCAAAGTACTGTAACATGTTCCACGTTGGCCTCTTCCATATTCACCCCGACAATCATGGGGTTAGTATATGGGTATATAAAGCACAAAATATGCCAGCACTTAAAATCTACCAGATGAACATATAATAATATGGATAGATCTCCAAAAAATGATTATCAAAAAAAAATCATGGGCTTCTATTTAGCTGAGTATTCTACTCTTAATTAAACCACAATGTACAATGTTTATGGCTACATAATAGGTGACAAACATATAAGGACCTCAATAGGTAAGATGCTCCAAGTTCAGGACAGTGCTGCCTCTGGGGCAGGGAAGGAGGAGTATAGGATCAAGAAGCAATAAAAAGAGTACACAGGCCTGGCTGCAGCTCATACCATGGGCCCTACCCTGCCTGGGCCTGAATCCAGCTCCGCCACTATCTAGGAGGTGATCTGGCACAATTACTTAACTCACATGGGCTTCAGTTTCCTCGTCAGTGAAACGGGGATAACAATAGCACACATCTCCTAGGGCTGTGGTAAGGATTAACTAAGTTAATACACATGGACGACCAAGCAGTGCCTGGGACACAGTTAAGTGCTCAGTAAATACAAGCTGGGACCAACTTCCTCTGTGATGGTTTTCTCACTTACAAGAGACAACCTCTGAAGCCAACAGAGCAAAATGTTAACATTCATTGAATCTAGATGGTGGGTATTTTCCCTACCTTTCTGGAAGTTTAAAGTATTTCATGTACAAAAAAGAACAGCATACAAAAAGAGTGAAAGCCTAGCAGACAACAGACACTGGACAGACCAAGCACATTTAAACACTCTGAAGGGGCTGACTCAAAATGAATAAAGCATGCCCCAAGGATGGTCAAGTTCTGGAAGCATGCTTTCGTACCAGACTGCTCATGCGTAAGAGCCATGATGACAAGTACTAGACTTTTCTAATACTATCCTTGTCTATGAAGATAACTGAAAACAATTATCACTGTAATATGACCTCAACTATTAAGATGGATGTATTGGTAGTGAAAATTACTTTTCATATTATATTGTTAAAATGCCATTTGAACAAGTAACACAGCAGTGCAAAGCCCATTTATATACAGCTAAAACAGAATGGCATGGTCTGAAGGAAACGTGAGATTTCCTTGATGCTATGTGCAACTGAAGTATCTCTTGCCAGAGGCGATACCCAAAAGCCAGTGAGAACCCCTGAGGTTTCTCCTACTGAGTACACAATGGGATCTAATGTCTACTCATACAAATAAACTTTTTTTTTTTGAGGAAGAATTAGCCATAGCCATCATCTTTATTTATGAGTATTTTAAACAAAGAAGCTAGCAAATACAGATACAGTCAATGTCTTCCAGTCTGCACCAACCAGGGGGTAAAAATTGGGTCACTTACATGTTATAAACAGGATTATACAAATAAACTTCTAATGAAACATAACTACGAAGAAAAAACACTACACAAACTTGTTCTTTATGTCAGCTGTATAGCTTCCTAGGGGTTACCTTAGTATATTCAGGCATTAAATGCTACCTTTTTTGTAGAAGATACAGGTTTTTCTAGAATCCTGGGTTCTACGAAAAGCAATTTGTAAATGCGCGCTACTATCTAGAGTAGCAGTTTCTGAACAGGACACAGGGCTTAATTATATTCAATTCCCAGACAAGATATTATGAATTGATTAGGTTTTTGACACATGGATTCTTTAGCACTGTTTATATGTTTACTGAGAACGTACTTTTTAAGGTGAGGTCCCAACTAAGTTAAAAATATCAGTTCCATAAGAGTTAGTTTACAAGTATGTGCATGTATACATATGTGTCCTTGGCTATAATATAAATGGGGGCAGCAGTGAGAGAAGTTTTAAAACCCCTGATTGACACCATCACTCTGAGGGATGGAAATGAGCTCTGTTAGGGTGAGGAGTTTGCCCACACGCCTTCAGTTACCAGTTGTTACGTGCAAGCAGCAGGCAATGAACCCTTAAATCAGAACCCCATTAAGAACCCTTCCCTTAGTGCCAGCTACTTAGGACATAAACTTGCATTATTCCTGCTCTTTTGTATTTTGTCAGTATTTCTAGACAGGTGATGACTTCACTGCTCCCTTGTAAACACACACACACACAGTCCTCAAGTTGTCCCACCGTTTCTTTCACTTAGCAAGTTTTGACAGCCTGCCTGCTATGTGCAGGGCCCCGTGCGGGTGAAACAGAAGGGAGATCCTGCATTGTCACCAGGGTCCTAGCCATTGGGTAACATCCACACAGCTAGAGAGACTCACAGGTACAATATTAAAGGAATACAGTGTGAATCGTGATCAAAATAGAGCTACACATTCAAAACAAAGTGAAATTATTAGCAAGGATTACATGAGAATAGCACTTACATTGTCTTTGATATTACAGACTATTTTTGCGTAACATTTGTTGTTATCTCTTGAGGGAATCGCCCATTCCAGTGGCCAGAAGTAACTATGGTAAATCTGAGAAGACATAAGCACAATTTAGACTCATTATCCTAAGAAGTGTTTTGTCAAACACTAGGTGTGGTGTTAGTGGAAGATCTTTGATAATTAGACTTTCGTTAAACAACAAACTTCATGGAATAAATAGGAATTTGGTCAGAAGGCAAATGATTTTAAACTCCTGTTGTCAGGCCCTTTTGCTGTTAAGTGCCAACCTTAATTACATCACAACCTCAGGAGTACAACTTAAGTAGTAATAACAACAAAGAGCAAGCAAATGAGAGAAAGAGGCCAGGTAATTACTTATCATCTTGCATTAAAAAAAAAAAAGAAAAGAACCCAACACTATCTTGTATAAGAATGACAACTTTGGGCAAGAAATAAGTAAGGTGCCAGGAACAATTATAGCAATTATTTCTCTTGCTTAGTGCTTCCTCCGTCGGCATTATTCACCAAAGTACTGAAGGAGGGGAGGAGCGGGGGAGGGGAGGGAGGACGGGCAGGTGGAGGGCCGCACAGGCATCTTTACAGATGTTTCATAAATTTAAGTCTAGAGACCAAAGGATTTTTTTTTCTTCTTCAACTGCTAGCCTCAATTCAAAACATATATGGCTGACTATCTTTTAAAAACACTGATTATGCAGACATTATAGTAAGTGTTCTTTGATGTCGTGATACAGTGTCAATTTTTAAAACAATCTGGCATTTAATTACTTTCAAACGATTCAGGGAGAAAAACACAGGTACACACATAGAGAATATGAAAAGTGTAAAACAAGTGAGTAAAATGTTAATATGTGAATCTGCATAATGAGCATATGAAGGTTCTTTGTACTATTTTTCAACTTTTCTGTACGCTTGATAATTACTTTAAATTTTGAAAAACTAGTAGTAACGAAACATAGTGAAAGGTATAACTTACTTCAATATTTTCTTCCCCAAATTTCTCCACAGCTTTCTCTTCAGAAAGACCACAAGAACCGTATTCCAAAGGAGTAAATACAGTTGTTGGAACATTTTCATAGTCACACTGTTAGTGGAGGAAAAGAGTTATGACATGAGAAATCGTAACTCAAAAAAGGGTATACTTCAAAGAGGTGCAAAAAAAATTAGGAGAGGGAAAGCAGACCAATAAATTATCTACTGAAAGTATGGGAAATCACAATTTCAGACATAAACCCACTATACTGAGAACCATTAAGTTATGTAATAAATCTGGAGGGACCTGTCATGGAATGATTCATGTGGCTTCTCCATCCACTGACCAACTCATGTTAACAAGGAGGACACACTTTCTCTCCCTTTTAATGAAGCAGCCACAAACAATACTACTGTACCCAATGCCAAGAGGTTACACAAATGAACAGATTTCTTTAGATAATCAATCAGGTAATACAAATTAGAGCCATAAAAACTTTTCGTATTTTTTGGCCCAATAACCCACTTCTAGAAACCTACAATAATAATATACAGAAAAAGCTAGAGGCATTAACTGGCATTGCAGAAGTACTCATCAATAGTAGCAATATATTAGAGTGGCTTTACAATGCAAAGAAGTGGGTCTACAGTACATACTCTCAGTGTAATATTTTGCAGCCATTAAAATGGTAATGAAGACCACAAAAAACAAAAAAGTTCATGGCAGTATTTCCAAAGCATTTATGTTAAAGGTGTAGATGACAAAAGGGTTCTCAAGTCAACCAAGTTTGTAAAATGCTACATTAAGCAAATAAACAGATTTCTCTACCATAAGTTTCTCAATATGCTGATATGAACTGTGAAAAATGTATTGTTAAGTATGTTTATAAATGCAATTTGGTCACATTTGTACACAGAGGTGAGCCTAAGTAATATCCAGTACTTAAAAGTCAATTATCTTTAAAACAGTTGGTGAAATCTTTAAATGTGTCTCCCACCATATAATCCTTTTTATCAAAAAGAACATAAACCCTTGGAATTCTGATTCAAAAGAAAAGGCAGACATGCATATATGGATATATGGCCTATCAGGGATTTGGCTTCCTGTTTTCAACAACTTTAGACAAATCTGAGGCAACACTTTCTAGGCATTGGACAAACAGGCAGTGCAGGACCACGACCTCTGGGAAGGGAAACAAATGAGGGGAGCCTGTTTACTGCCCGGGGAAGTTTCTCCAGGACTCAGCGCAACAAGAGGAACCTCAGAGTGCAGTGGTCTTTTTGAGTTATGGAGATGGAGATCACAGTTCAGGTAAGCCAAGGTGGCTCAAAGCTGTGGGGAGGGCAGAAGGCCAGAGAGGATGGAGCTGCACAAAGAGGACTCCTGGGATTTGGATGGAACGCGGATCTGTGACGTCAGAGGGAAGTACTCAAGGGTGAGGAAAGTACCACTGGAGAGCAGGAGGTCCCAAAACGACCAGAGCTCTTTCAGGGCAGGAAATAGTTCCTGTTCCCACAAGCCAGGGCACAAAGAATTCATACTGTAAGGGGAACAGGGAAGAGACCTTCAAGGGGATCAATTTAGTAGTCGAACTCAAGGAGCCCCAAACCAAAGGCTGCTATCCACAGACCTTAAGAAAGCATAAAAGCAAGTTACAAAAAGGTAAAACTAATTCCATGTAACTTAATGGGCTGCCAGAACAAAGTCCAACACTTAAAGGAATTCAACAAAACCCAGCATCCAACAAGGTAAAAACATCCAAAAGTAACAAGACATGCAGGAGCAAGGACATGTGATCCAAAACCAAGAAAAAAGTCAATCAACAGACACTGAAAAAGAGAAGATGGAATTAGCAGAGGATATTAAAGGAGTCATTACTGACACATTCTGTATCTTCAAAAAGTAGTGGAAAATGTGAATCTGCTGAGGAGAGAAAAGGAAAATATATTTTAAATAAAAAAAGCTTATAGAGATGAAAAAAAACTATTTGAAGTCTAAACTACACAGAATGGGATTAATAGCCCAAGATAATGCAGAAGAAAAGATTAGTGATCTTGAAGACACTGCAACAGGCTAAAAAAAATAGAAGCACAGAAACAGATTCAAAAATATGAACAGAGCATCAGAGACCCATGGTATAATAGACAGTGAAGCAATACTCATTAATTAGAGCCTGAGGGGGAAAAAACAAAATAAAGGCAGAAAAAAACTGGAAAATTTGGCTGGAAAATTTGCAAATTTGATGAAAAACATAAAGAGGAAATCCAAGAATCTTGACAAACCAAAGCAAAATAATTATAAAGAAAAGCATGCCAAGGCACGCAATAATCAAATAGCTCATAAAACAGTAATAAAAATCTTGAGGAACAAAAATACAAATGATAGCACGTTTCTCTTCAGAATCTATGCAACCAGAAGACAATGGGCAAATTATTAAAATACTAAAAGAAACATGGTAAATCTAGCACTATATATTCAGCAAAAATATCTTCCAAAAAATGAAGGCAAAATACATTTTTTAAAAAAGAAAATGCTGAAGAATTCACCATGAACAGACAAGCACTAAATAACTGTTAAAGAAAGTTCTTCAGGTAGAAAATGGTGTATCAGATAAAAATCTGGATCCAAATAAGAGACATGTTTCTCCCAGATACCAAAACTGTTTCCAATCGTCTTACATAAACTACTGTGGCCAACCTGAGATTTTATTTAGAGAAACTATTCTGAAGTATTCAACCGTTTATTTAATGAACTTTTAGACTACAACCCTTCTGAAGTTAAAGATAGATGTTCTGTGGTTTCTCTACAGTTTCCACACATTTTTAATATTTACTATAAAATCGGGTTAACTTATAAAGTACAACTTTATATAATAGTAAAGATGCTACTGTTTTACTATTTGTAAAAATAAAAGTATTTCAATTGTTTGAGACTAATTCTAAAGAGATCCAAGAGACGATAACCAGTCATTCTGATAAGGAGTCCATCATACTGTGCTTTACAGGTATGTGTGTCTTTATCATTTGAATTTTTAAAGAGCTTAGTGGAATGTCCATCATCTACAGGCTGACTCAGATTTATGTTCTCTATCAGTTCTGTTCTCTATTAGTTTTTGAGATGGTAAAAGCTTTTTTTTTCCATTCTTTCATTTATGTTCCCCAAATAATGGGATGGTTTATTTAGCAGCTTCGAAAATGGCATTCATCAATATTAAGTGTTAAAAAGGTTTAATTCAATTTTTCCAATGTATTTTCCACTTCACTTTATTTAGGAAAATATTAAGTTACAGAGGTTGTGCAAGCTGCTGCATTCATTAAAGTTTTGAGACATCTTTTCTATCCTCATCACCTATTCTTTCATAATCTAAACTTTCCAAATCTTCCTTCTCTCTTGGGCAATAAATTGTCACAGTTAAGAGAGCAGTATCTACAATTAGACCTGGACTTGATTCAGGCCTGGGCTGCCTTCTAGCACTGTAACCTTGAACAGTTACCTAAGTTTCCTGTAGTATGTCGTCATTCTCCACAGCAGTCATAGGCTGAACGAGATAATGCATATGAAGCAATGTACCAGGCATGCCAGAAGCACCTGAACACAGCTGCTCTTGGTCTCCTTTCCACCAACACTCTTGTGACTCAGTGACGAATATGTATCTATTTTGAAGGATGGCACAAACTCCCATGACTCAATTGGGGTTCTCTTATAATCCCCTAACAGGTTTAATTTAGCCAGGTGCTTATGTTAAGTTGAGTTTTTCAACAGAAAGTTGTTCCTCCTAAAGTAAATAAAGAAGGTAGGCATGGGTCCCCCGACCTTCTGAGGTATGTGGGAATGTTCTTATTAGTGCATGTTGGGCAAAATCAAAGGGATTATGTAGTTGTTTTTGAAAAAGCCTGTGTAGTTTCCCCAAATACAATTAACCTAGATATCTACTGGCATTTCAGATTTACTATACTGAAGGGCAGACCAGTGAGATTTCAAACTCAGCACCTGTTTACTTCCCTGTTCTGTAAAACACCTGTCATAGTAGTTAAACTAAAAATAAGGAAAACAACAAAAGCATCCTTTAATTTCAACTTACATTAAATTCTGATGGTAATTAAAGCTTAAGGCACTTTAAGAAAGAATTTATTTTACCTGGCAGATGCCAGAATATAGTATTATACTCACACATGGAAGATCATATGCAAATAAGTGGGAAGATACATTAAGCTTTTTTTAAAGGAATTTTGTGCTACAATGACTACAAATTTGTTAGGAGCAAATTTTTGCATGTTTGCCCTTTGGTTATTTTTGATATATAAAAATATCTCTTTCCATTTTAGAAAAACACAAAGATATAAAGTCACAAACAAATTTAATGCCTTTCAAGCTATATTTCTATATACCCATTCTTGGTGTACCAGATACTCAGTTTCAACAATGAATACAAGACGTAACTCAAATAGTGAGATTAATCAAGGGCTATTCCTAGGTGATCAGACAATCTCGGATTCTAAATCCTTTTTTTTGCCCTCAATCTTACTAACTTCAAACAGAAGATTTTATTACACTACCATCCAAACTAACGCCAAGTACATTTAAAACAGCTGTCACAAATTTTAGTTGTAACATTCTTTGAAGTTCCCATTGCTATAGCCAACCTAGATCAACCAATGAGGATTTATACCCAAGGACAATGGGTAATGACTAAGTCCTCTGTAATCAATGTTTCTGGAGTCCTTTTAAAAACATAATTAGGGAGGGAATGTTGATAATGGGGAAGGCTATGCATGTGTAGGGGCAGGAGCTATATGGGAAGTCTCTGTACTTTCCTCTCAATTCTGCAGTGATCCTAAAACTGCTCTACAAAAATAATCGTGAAAAAAAAAAAAAGAGCATATTTTTTCTTGCCATCTAGCCCATGAAGCATACCTGAGGGTTTCAATTTCCTATACGGACTTTAAAAAATCACTTTAAGACATATTAATATAATATATTCAACAACATTCTAAGAACAGAAGGTCTAGTTTTAGAAAGGCCATGGAAGTAAAATCTGAATGCTGGTTTAAGCATCTCTGCACACTGACATTACTACCTAGAACCCCAAATCCTTTCATAGGCCAGACAGTGCCATAAAAAGAGTTAGAAAATTAAACTCGTAATAATGAAATTGATGTAAAGTGCAGTTATTATGAGTATATAGCATAATAGTGCTAAAACTTGATTCATCAAGCTCATTTTATTCTTAGTGTGATCCCAAGACTGATATTTCCTAAGAAAGTCACAAAGGTACAGTAGCCTTAACTGTATTCCAAATACAGTTAACAAAGCACATGTACGATGCCATCACCAGAAGAGCTAAACTACACAAGGCCTAGAAAACTTCACAGCTACCCCAGGAAATAGAGATCGGGGAGTCTTCTTAAAAACAGAATTTCGGTGGCGGTGGGTGACAGGCACAATACTCACCTTGACAGTGGAGCCGGCATAGAGCCTCTGGGCCAGCAATCTTCCTGCCTGGATTGCTACTGGGGTGAGCTCCAGCTTCCCCTCCAATATATCACCAATGGCGTAGATATAAGGCACACTGGTCTGCTCTTCATCTGTGACAGGTATTTTTCCAGTCCTGCAAATTCAACCCATTAAAATCATCAGCAATTACCACTGTTAATTAAATAGAAGAAAATTCCCTTTCTCTCAAAGAAGCCCAAAATTGTGACTCCAGCTGACAGCAATATTCTAACATATTAAACCAAACAAACAAAAAAAAAAAAACGGAGAAATACTGGCTGCTGTTCTGAAATTAAAGGAATAAGAAAACTGTAAGAAAACCCTAGAATGGGAAAACTGGGACACTGTTAAGACTAAGGATTCTAAATTGTAATAACCAGGTCTGCTAGTTATTATGATCTTGGGAGAACTATTAATATCCTGTAAGTTGGAATAATGATAATGGGAATATAATTAAGATGAAAAAGAACACCATCATCTATCTCAGGGGCTGTGAGGACTGAGTGAGAACGCATATACAACATTTAGAACAACGGCTGTGAGTCCATGGCTCACAGTAAGTACAGAATAAATACTAGCTATTAACATTATACAAAATCTAAACCTTAGACCCACTGGCAACGGGCTAGCAGGTTACTAAGATAACGGAACAGCTGGTCTGCTACTGGTGACCTCCTCAACTCCTTTGTCTCTGCACCCCAGATAAAAATAAATAAAGCAAAAATCCTCACACTATTATTAGGAAATCTCTTCTCCAGAATATATGTTATTCCTAGAAGGGGAAAAAAACGTATTTTCCAAGGCAGCCAATAAGCAGATGCCATAAAGACTCAGTTATCTGGTGCACTGCTATAGTCCAAAGGATTTTGACTTTTAAAACCCTTGAAAACATAGAAGTTTTTCATACTTGTAGCTGTCATGAGAAATGCAGTGACCGCTCTAGTGATCCTTATATTAGGTAGCTCTAAATATAGTTAAATCTGCATATTCAATGAAGCTCAAAGCACATACCTGCAATTAACTATGGGGCTGGCCTTTTTCTGTACCAATAATATATTTAAAAAAACAAAACGCAAGCCAGTGTACCTCTCATTTACATTTTGAAATAGAAAAAAAAACAAGATAAACAAGAAATACTAATGTGAGTGACGCTGTACCTAGTTTTCTAAGCTTAAAAAGGGAACTCTCCGACTATGGTAAAAATTAACTTTAAAAATCTACAACTCCACTATTAATATTATAAATAACTAAAACAGTATTCAGTAAGACACAAACTTTTTTCTTACTTTTCATTTATCTTTACCCCCACAGTTTCCAAACCAATTTTTCTTGTGCAAGCATCTCTTCCTATTGCCAGCAACACCTGAAAAATTATTGATATATTAGTGACTATTAACAAAAGGGCTCTGCTTAAGTTGCTTAATCATAATTTGCTTAATCATAACTTTTTCTGTTTATTAAGCCAATCTGATTTCATTTTCCAGACCTGGGAAGAAACATTTCATTTAGAAAACAATACAAGAGTTTAAACAAATGAAAATCTCAAAAAAAAAAAAAAAGGCCTTTGATCATGACATAGCAGAAATCCTTATCCATTTCTTGTTAAGAAAAAGGAAGCTAACAATTCTTTAATAATAAATGAAGCCAATGAACTCATCTCCTCAAGCAAGGGAAACAAAAGCAAAAATGAACTCATGGGACTACATCAAACTAAAAAGCTTCTGTAAAGCAAAGGACACCATCAACAGAACAAAAGGCATCCTACAATATGGGAGAATATATTTGTAAATGACATATCCGACAAGGGGTTAACATCCAAAATATATAAAGAACTCACACACCTCAACACCCAAAAAGCAAATAACCCGATTAAAAAATGGGCAGAGGATATGAAGAGACAGTTCTCCAAAGAAGAAATTCAGATGGCCAACAGACACATGAAAAGATGCTCCACCATCACTAATCATCAGGGAAATGCAAATTAAAACCACAATGAGATATCACCTCACACCAGTGAGGATGGCCAACATCCAAAACACAAACAACAACAAATGTTGGCGAGGATGTGGAGAAAGGGGAAACCTCTTACACTGCTGGTGGGAATGTAAATTAGTTCAACCATTGTGCAAAGCAGTATGGAGGTTCCTCAAAAACTCAAAATAGAAATACCATTTGACCCGGGAATCCCACTCCTTGGAATTTACCCAAAGAATACAACTTCTCAGATTCAAAAAGACATATGCACCCCTATGTTTATTGCAGCACTTTTTACAATAGCCAAGATATGGAAACAACCTAAGTGTCCATCAGTAGATGAATGGATAAAGAAGAGGTGGTACATATACACAATGGAATACTATTCAGCCATAAGAAACAAATCCTACCATTTGCAACAACATGGATGGAGCTGGAGGGTATTATGCTCAGTGAAATAAGCCAGGCGGAGAAAGACAAGTGCCAAATGATTTCCCTCATTTGTGGAGTATAACAAAGAAGCAAAATTGAAGGAACAAAAATAGCAGCAGACTCAGAGACTCCAAGAAGTGGTTACCAAAGGGGAGGGGTGTGGGAGGGCGAGAGAAGGGGACTGAGGGGTATTATGTTTAGTACACATGGTGTGGGGGATCACGAGGAAAACAGTGAAGCACAGAGAAGGCAAACAGTGAATCTGTGTCATCTTACTACACTGATGGACAGTGACTGCATCAGGGTATGGATGGGGACTTGATAATATGGGTAAATGTAGTAACCACATTGTTTTTTCATGTGAAACCTTCGTAAGAGTGTATATCAATAATACCTTAATAAAAATAAATGAAGCCAAGTTTAGAGACAAAGACAGCACAGCCTATGACTGAATTATTTTTTAAAACTGTGGACTAAGGGAGATAAAAGGAACGAACAAGGAGAGAGAAATTCTAGCTCATTTAAAAATTCAGATGCCTTTTTATAGCCATTTGACAAATAGCATTTTAAGTTGTAATGGAGAATTTAAAGCCATCCCTATAACAAAACAAATCATAATATCACAAGTAATAAAGATTTTTTTTAGGTTGAGAAGAGAACCGAGGTTTTGGACATAGCAAACAGCCACAAAGCACATTATATGCTTTGTAATGAAGTACTGACTTGAGCCCATTCCTTACCGTATTATACTCTCCTTCGAAGGTTTCGCCACTGCTGGTAGACTGCGCTACCACCCTCAGTCGGCCTGGTGTCCCTGCTTCGATTTGTTCAACCTATAAACGTTGATAAAGTTTTACTCCATAATAAAGACATGTATCAAAGGTAGATAGGTGGGTCCTTCCCCCTTCTATCTGATTAACTGCAAGTTAAAACAAAATCCAGCTTGAAAGCTTTCCATGTCCCATCTCTCTCCCTTTAACATCATTAGGACAATATGTGATTTTTCTATTTCTCCCCTTCCTTCACTGCTTCATGTTTACAAGAGGCTCTCCTTCAAAGCATTCTCAAACAGTAATATTCAGAGAAAAAAGTGGGAAAGGAAAAGTCAGAGAAAGCACACCACAATCCCTAAAATCAAACCAGTGACTTGTTGCTTTCTCCACTTGTTAAGGATGTGGAGAGAAACAAACAAGTCCTGGTGCCTGTGCTATGCCAAAGGAGACCAAACATACTAGCAGTACATACAGATGTCAAGGAAAACCTACAGACTGGGTAACAATGTCTAAAACACGCTATAACCTGGAGGCTTCTGCAAGTTTGTGGTTAACCTTTGATGTCTCTGAGTAACAGTCAAGTCATGGGTCTCTGTAAAATATTTACCAGGAGAAATCCATATAGTCAGTCACCTGTAAACTTCTACTCTATCTTTAAAATACAACCCTCTGTATGGGAAAACTGTCAAGGGCCATTTTATTTTCAACATCAGTAAACAGTAAAGATTTCCTTCTCAAATTCCTTTCCTTTCTTAAGACAGTCATGCCCCTTTGAACATACAGAAATACCTTTTCTATTTAATTTAAAATGTTCTAATCTTTGGAGAAAAACTGAATTGGTCCATGGCTTCAATTTGCTTAAAAATGGTAAGGGCCTTATCCTAACCTCTAATTCCTTCCTGCCTTACGCACTCTTGTGTTCTAGTCAGGCCTTTTCTGATATCTAGAACAATTTCCGCATTTAGAACAATTTTATTCCCCACAGACTCTCTGTACAAACTATGTCCACAACTCATACTCTCCCTCCTCTCCACAGAAGGCTTCTCCACCTGGTCGTTTTATAAATAGCCAAGTGTTCACTGCCAGCCAATGGGAATCAGAGCCACCCAGGAACCAAAGTGAAATGCATGTGCACAAAGGTTTATTTTACTAGGGGTACTTCACCAGGTTCTCAAAGGGACCCACACCCCCAAGATGTTAAGGTATTATAAAGGGAGATGTCATTCTTCTCTCAGTACATCACATACACACAGCTGTTGTCGTCTAATAATAGTCCAATGCAAATATAGCATATAGACCTCTACTCCCCCAAAATAAGCCCTCTTTTTTCTGTAACATTGCTTGGTATTGTATAGTCAGCAGGGGAACTACACTCTGGCTTCCTGATAAGGATTACCTGATTTTGTTAACATGGGCTGGCCTTCTCTGCTCATCTCACAGCTTTCTATCAGCTAATGTGATCTTCACAAGAATTCTGAGACAGGTGCTATTATCATCCTACATTACCAAAGAAACTGAAGTTCGGAGAGGTTAAGTAAATCCGCCAAAGTCATAAAGCAAGATCTTGGCATGAGAGCCTTGGACCCATGTCATTCTGATTCCAGCAGTCATGCTCTATCAACATCAAGAGATTCATGATCATGCAAAGTCCCTAAATTAAGCCACTGAGCAATTTTTTAAATGACAGCTAATTTTCCTTAACTTTCACAAAATAATCCCAACTTTAGCCACACAACAGGAAACTATCTCTTAGCCTGAGATCCACTAAGTAGTCGATTTTTTCACTGTTATGTATCAAAACATTTGTGACCATGTTTAACAAGTCCCAACATAACTTGGCACATTATTTGGCCTTTTCAGAAGAAGATTAGATGAGCAAAAAAGGCCAGCCCATGTTAACAAAATCAGATAATCCTTATCAGGGAAGCCAGAGTGTAGCTCCTCTGCTGACTACAAAATACCAAGCAGTGTTACAGAATAAATTTTTTAAATCAGCCCAGTCTTGAACTCTTATTTAAATCACATAGGTACAACAGACCAAAGATAATAAAGTAATGCATAACGGGAAACATTAAGCAGAAGGGAACCAAAGGTAAGAAAAATGAGAAAGGAATGAAGAAATTATTAAGATACAAATAACAAAAGCTGTTTAGGTGGTGCGCAGGGACAAGTTTCCATGCCAACAGCACACAGTTTAGGATTGAAAGCACTTCTAGTGGTGCTAATGCTTCTATCACCCACCCCAAACCCTTCTCCTGCCTTTGAGTATAATCAACAAACCTACAGGCAACCCCGCTTACTTTTATTGGTACAAATTCCTTTATAAACTTGACCCCATGCTCTTCCATATGTTCTCCGATTTTGTTGGCCATGTCCTGGTCAAATCCTCTAAGGAGAATGGACCGCACCATAACAGTGACATCTAAACCAATGCCAGCAAGAAATCCAGCACATTCCAAAGCAACGTACGATGCTCCAACCACCAGGGTCTTACCCGGGCAGTAAGGCAGGGAAAAAAGATCATCACTGAAAAGAAATTAAAAAGGAAGAAGTCAGAAATAGGAAAATGGTCATATGTGAATAATGAACAAATCAAAGTAAACATTTTTACTTTCTTAAGAACAAGAACACTGAAATTAAAAAGGAAGAAAACAGAAATAGGAAAATGGTCATATGTGAATAATGAACAAATCGAAGTAAACATTTTTACTTTCTTAAGAACAAGACACTTTAAAGATTAAAAACATCAATTAGCTACACATACACTATGTGATAAGTTTTTATAAGGTCTTAGACACACTCCCCTTCTTGCCACTCAGTCACTTTAGGAGTAATTCAAGCTACCTGTGTCCAAGCACAGCAAACCTTGTATGTAAACTGACTTTAGTCTGCCTCATGGTCAAATAAAATGATTCTTAACTGTTTGGAATAATTCTCCACTAATGTGTTTAATATCATACATCTGCAAACCCAGATCCCACCCTCACTCCACCACTAAGCTCTCTCCGAGGTGGAAAATCTGTGTGACTTCCTCGTATCTTGGATATCAATTACCAAAAGTGGGGAGAAGAGTGGGAAAAATAAATTATAAAAAGCAAATCCTGACAAAATCTTCTAGTTGAGAAGACCCTGTAAGATATGAGATCATAAAAGCATTAATAAGAAATGAGTTTTATAAAATATGAGAAGTGAGCTTAAACAAGACAACAAAGATGACAGCTGCCACTTGAACTGCTCCTGTATGATGCACAAAGGAAAAAATCATGTTCCCCAAAAAGAGAGCGAGGCAGAGGGACTGAAAAAGAGTAATTTATAACACAATCAGAAACTCCTGGGCAAAAAGCATTCAAGAGGACATATTTATCAACTATCTGTTGTAATGTCTTCATAATTTAATTTAAAATTCTAAACAACAATACCATTATTATCACGCGATGGGTGAGAATAAATCACATAGCAAAACCTTCTTACTTGACTCATTTATTTCATAAAAGTTACATTTATAAGCTAAGGCCATTTAACAGCAACGAGTAGGGATGAGGGTCTGATAAACCTAAATGGTCTATATCCTCTAATTCTTTTAGTATTCACATTACAAGTGTAAAAGGGTAATAGGCGATCCTAGTTTTGCCCCAGAAATGTATATACATATGTATCATTTTACAAAATGCTTATGAATACCCATCTAATTTTATGTATTATACACTTACAATATATGCTTAAACATATGTAAATTTCAATCACAAATATAAATATAAGCATATACCTGTTAGCAGTGAGGTTAACTCTGGGTGGTAAGATGACCAATGTTTACAGTTTCAAATTTTTTTAATGTTCTCTTTTTCTTTTTCCCAATCCCCGCCCCACTGGGCAATAATGTGGTGAAAAGATATTAAGTTCTAGGAAATGGATTAAATGGTTCTGGAGAAAAAGAGGAAAAGCTTAAATCTACAATGGCTTTTTTCTTGTTCCCCTGCAATTTTTTCCTTACCTGCTGATGCAGTATTCTCTATCACCAGGAATGCCCAAGTAACGTGGCCTTTCACCAGTAGCAATCAGAAATCTCTCTGCTGAATAAATTTTTTCTTTGCCTTTGTTATTTGTTGTCTATGAAGGAACCAATAAATTCATTTTAATGTAATTACTCCTTAGAATTGTAAACTTTATGGTTAACAAAGGCCATTCACCACATGGTCCAATCTGATCCTCGTAAATACGTAAGAGATTAAGGCTCTGAGTAACCACGGAACTTGCTCAAGATCACAATGCTAGTAGGTGGCAGAGCCAAGACTCGAATCCAGGTAATAGGGCCCCCAATCCAAACCCACATTCTTCCCCACTCCACAAAAGAAAGCGCCAGGAGATGCACCTGCAAAACCAAACTGAACAGTCTGGGTCACGGTGGCTATTACTATGAGGATAATTACCTTCTTTTCTCCTCCCTTGTCCCCAGGCAAAGCTTCAAACAAACAAACAAAGGCACTCAGGCTGTCACACAATTACCTTAATCCTATGGGGACCGACAAACTCCCCATATGCATTCTCATAGGTGACTTTTTTCTCCCGTAGTGCTACCCGGTAGCCCCAGTTCAGAGAGCCAATGTGGTTCTGTACAGCTTCTGTCATTTTTTCCCAGTCATGTTTAACTGCACAAGAAAATAAGACAAAATGTTTAGCTTTTCAACTGCCTGGCAAGATCCTTTCTCAAGAACTATTCATGAAGAATATTGAGCAGAGCTAGCAGTCTGAAAAGTCAAGTCCTTCATTTCAAGCACATGAACAACCTTTCATCTTCAAATATTCTTTCCCTTTTAGGAAACTACCATACAATTAAATAACTCAAGGATTTCTGGTAATTCTTAAGACTAAAATAACCACACACAGCGTTTTTTCTCCTTTACCTAGAGATGAACAGGAAGTTTACTTTGGATTGTAAATACTGCTTTCTGGGGTAAGAGGTCTGTAAGGGCTTAGGATTCTGATTTGTAACCATCCCCAAGGGGTTCGAATGCAGCCGTTTCAAGTTACTACATTGGTAACAGTGTATAGCCCAGAGGTTGGCAAACTAAGGCCCATCCAGCCCATCACCTGAAGTTTTACTGAAATACACCCTCGATCATTTACTTAATCATTTATTTACGTACTGCCTAGGGCTGCTTTCATGCTTCAGTGACAGAATGGAGTCATGATAGGGACCAGCAGGGCTGGTGAAATCTAAAATACCTACTATCCAGCCCTTTACAAAAAAAAAAGTTTGCTGACCCCTGGTGTAGACAGAGAATTTTAAGTGTCTCCCTTCCTCCCAAATGCCCATCTCACCAGAGAGGAAGATTTTTAAAACAAATCCTGACATTCATTAATTAATACTTTATCAGTGACCAGGAAAAAAGAACAGGGCACAGATAAAACATACTCTAGTGGTAGGAAGAAGGCAAGTTCTGGGAAAGCTGTTGGAAGGAAGGAGAAGAGAATCAACATATACTACAAGCCCATCACAGAAAGGAGGAGTCTGAGTCTGAGATTCAGGGTCAAGCTGTGCAGTGAAGACAAGTCTATGAGACACAATGGACACCCTCCGCAAGTGGGAATGAGCGCACAAAAATTGTTTTGTGGCCTCCTAGAGAACAGATTATAGATGTTTAATTTATATAACCATAAAATGTTAAAACTGGAGCAAACCTTGACAGTTCGATTCAATTTTTTTAAGAAGTGACGGTGAAGCCACAGTGGTTGTGATAGGAGAGGACTAGGTGCTGGGGGCGGGGAGTGCGGAACACTGCAGGGAGTTCCGACCTACCCTGGCCTCTGTCTACCACCAAATAACAGAGGCAGGACCCGCTGTCCCTCCACCAGGAATGGGATGGACCGTGTGACCCTCCCCCACGGGCCAGTCACCTAGCTGCAACCATGAACACTTTGTCAATTCCATTTTATACACCTCCCTCCCTCCCTCCCTCCTCTCTGTCCTTCCCCCTCCTCCCTCTCTCTCTCCTTCTTTTTTAAACTAGAATATTTTAAGCAAATCCCAGATACTTTTTTTTTTTAATGTTTTTGGGGGTCAGTCATGCTAAATGTCCTTCTTTATGGTTCCCTACAACAAGGAGCCATCCAGCCCAGCGTGCAGGTAACACACCCAAGGAGAACAATGAACCAGATCACAGGGAGGAGCCACTTCAGAAATTTTAACAGCTCTAGAACTGAGTAGCTTATACTCTGCAAATCCTACAGGAGATAACATATTCTAAAGTAAGACATTGCTGAGATTAAATAATAGCACCAATAAATTCAATTTGTATTTCAATAAATTCAAATCCAATGATCAGACATATTCCAACCTTAACTCTGTTGCAGGCTTCTTCTGCAAACCCCCTGCCCATACCCAAGCTCCTTCACCCTCTGGTCGAGTAGGCAGCCACGCCCACCCCCAGTCTCTATGAACCAGCGACACTGCTTTCTTTGTATTGACAGGATCCTAAAACTTCTCAAATACTTTAATTTTTTTAAAGGCACATTTAATTCTTCAGCAAAGAACCCTAACAGGTTAAGACTGAAAAACTAAGGCCAATAAATCTTCCAGAAAGGACCGTTTCATCCAGTTTATATGACAGAGCTCAAGTAACTTTTATTTTAAGGCCTGAGACTTTTCTCTATGCATTCTCAATTTGGAGCTTTAGGAAAAGCACAGATCCGCAGGCTGAGTCCTGGAAGTGTCACTCCCCCAGGTCACCAGGCAGATTCAGCTGAGCTGCCTGGCTTGAGTCCCTTTCCTTCCTCACCACGCTCAGAGCTATCTGCAGGGTCAGAGAAGACAGTTTTCCTAGAAAACTGGTCAAGGACATGAGATTAGATATGTTTCTATTCAAAAAATGCAAACTAAGCCTTACGTTTCATATGTTGGGAACGTGGATAAGCAGTTTCTCATTATCTCATGTATTCAAAGAATACACCTCCAAGTTTCTTTCTTTCTCTCTGACCCAATGACATAAAGTTGTGTATTTAAATCCACTATATTCTTCACACAAAAAAGAAATGACTGCTTCTCCCTCAGTGGGGGTCCTGGCAGGTTCAAGAGGCCACTCCCACAAGCCCCACTCGCTCCCACGAAGCCCCACTCCTGTTTCACAGCTTCTGCAGGCCCCAGGCTTAAAGAGAAAGGCTGCCCATCATATCAGTAAACACACTGCCAGGCTTCGTGTAGGAAGAGTGCAGGGAACTAAACAGAGCACTCGGCTCCTCAATAGCTCTCACTGAAGACTTTGGGATTGCTGCTGCCAAACACAGGGGGTGGAAGGTATAAACATAGAAAATTATGTATTTCTACCCTTAAAACCTCGGAAGGGGGGGGGGAAGCACAGAAGAGGCAAAACTGTTATGTGAGTTGAGTAAATAGCTTCTGTAAGGATAGACAAAACAACTTTGAGTTGGCTCAGTTTTAAAAGTCCACGAGATTCAGGGAGCTTTGCTGGTTTGAATGTATAGACCTGGACTGTGCTGGTAGCGGCTCTTTATCGCCTCAGCCACTTTACGTTTCTTAGTTCTTTATTAACTTAGAATAAATTCACCATCAATAAGCATAGCCAGGGCTTATTTTTGTCACATAACAGCTATAGAGACACTCTTTTGCTAGTAAGATCTGTCAATCCATCAGGTTATTTCACCACCCACCTGATTATTGAATTTATCAGAATTATACTTACTTGGCCCTATTAATAAAAATAACATTAAGCAGAAACCTGTACTTACCTAGCTTTTTAAGATTCCAAAGATTTACTACATATATTTCCCTACATTTCTACCTAAATTAAGCAATTTTGCTCCACTGACTTCATTTTTCCTAAGAGCTGATAGTTTAAAGCTAACATCAACTTGTACAACATACCAGTTTGAGTCCTAACCCTATACAAATGAATCAAAATTGTATGACTCTGAGTTACAGCTCCCCAGCACTGCTGTTTACACCTAGATTTAAGGGCCAGTGACATTCACTATGAAGACAGTATATGGAAATTATAAAACTACAAAAATGAAAACTTTTTTGGAACAACCTTACGCTTTCCAACAAATTCTAGACTTTTTCAGATTCATGTTCTTGTTACATGCTCCTCTTCTTAACAGGGAACTAACTTGGTTCAAATGTACAATGTCCTATTATACTTGTAAATTAAAAACAAAGAACCAAGTACTTGGCAGAATCTACTCCAATTTATTGAAACTGAAGGAAAAATTATAAGTAGCCAAGTCCAGAAGACAGGTATAGAAGTAACACTTGCTGAGGGGCAGGTATTTTAATCACACTATTGTGTTTAATCCTCATCACACAGGCAATAAATGGCAAAGCCAGGTCTATTACAAAAACCTACTTTAATGGAACAAGAAGGTGGGTAAAGGGAAGGATCTTAACCCTAGGTATCCTAGGGAAAGAAGTCCACTGAAAACACTGGTCAAGACAATGTGTGGAATGATGGTGGGGAGAGGCACGTGTCACAGATCTTATAAGTGTGGTTAGAAAATGGATAGGTCTTAGGTTTTCCTTTCAAGGGCACAGAAGAAAAATCAGAGTATGCCCTATAGGCTATATATGCCTATGTCATTAATTAGCCATGAAGCTGTATACCAGGCCTCACTTTTTTCTTCTACCAGACAATGCTATCTACTTTCTAAAGTTGACAAATTCCTCTTCAACTTTTCTAGGGTTTCTAGGGAACCCTAAATATTTTTAATCCAACAAAGACTGACCATTCCCTTCTCAACAAACAAACAATCCCCCTACCCCCAAAGTATCAGCTCATAAAACAGACTTCTCTGGAGAGAGGAAAATTAAACAGCTTCAAAGGAAAGCAAGTATAATTTGTACTCCCTTATAAAACTATTACAGAATTAGGAGAATTTATTCCAAAGATTTCTGGTTTTCTATTTTAGAAAGATACTCCAAAGGCATTAACTATTCTCATCATAACAGCTATGTAGCTACCTGACACAGAATAAATGCAGTGATTTTATCCATGAAAACTGTAAACAATAAAAACAACTTTCAGGTTATTTGCTAGTCTTGTAAAATTGCACGGTGCATATTCATCTTAAGATCACAACTCAAACCCCCACAAGGACATGTGGAAGAGGAGCTTTCCATCCATACCCGTCTCCCCGATGTTCCATCCATAGGTTCGAGAGTCTTGCAGGGCTTGTCCTAACAAAGCTGCTTGATGCATCAGTTTTTTAGGTATGCAGCCCACATTCACACATGTTCCTCCAAGACCTGCAACAACATTGGGAGTCAGTTTATAGGCTGCTCCACAGTCCTTCAAAGGTCAACAATTATTACTATTCTACAAAAGGTCATAATTTATTTGCTTAAAGTAGCCAATACTATTTATGCAAGTTTACTCTTAAGTCTCATGACATTTTCAAGTTCAGAGAGCCTTATACACCAAACACAGTGACATCATCCTACATCAAAACAAAAATGAGCAATTTCCACAATTTCCATATACTCAAAAGGCTGAAAATTAATTGACTGCTGAAAAATATGCCAGAAATTGAAATTTTACTTTGTGAACAACCCTATGCCTGCCACTGAATCTATGACGGGAACTAACTGATAAAGGAGTTATTTAGCTGAGGAGGTTGGACTGCAGTGGGTCTGGAAACTACAGAATCTGGCATATATGAGCATTTTTTAAAGGAGATGGTCTGTAGCTTTTGTGGAGTCTCACAAATGGACGCATGACCAAAAAGCCCCAAAGGGTTAGCACCCTTGAGCTTAAGGAACATGGTGACCATTAGAATAAAATG
Organism: Phataginus tricuspis; assembly: GCA_029783875.1. Lineage (NCBI taxonomy): Eukaryota > Metazoa > Chordata > Mammalia > Pholidota > Manidae > Phataginus > Phataginus tricuspis. Next base: position 19,882,956 of record JAQQAC010003639.1, on the reverse strand, counting down.
TGGGCAGGTGGGGGGGAGCCAAAATGGCAATAGGGTAGAGCAGAGATGTAGGACAAGCGTCATGATTAACTTTTCTTGCCTATGATGAAAAATGAGGATGAAAACAGGAAGAACAGGAGGGACCCCATCTTAAGGCTAAGATTCCATTTTAAAAACAAGGGAGTTACGAGGTGAGATTCTTAAGCCTGCTTAGGGTAACCACTATCTTGGAGAAGAACAGCATCAAGAAACCTCTTGTGTTAAGCTTATCTTACAGAATATTTAGAGGACTGAGACAGTGGATGATGACACGTCTCTCACCAGAGACAGACACCATGAGACTAGATGGCAAGCCTATGCAACCCCCACCCCATGGCCCTTTGCCCCATTCTTGAAATCCTTAAAAGACAGAATCCTAAGCCTGTAAGCGAGCCTCCTCTCTGAGGCTGCAAACTCCCCTTTCTCCGAGTGTGTACTTTGCCTTAAATAAAGACTTCTCGCTGCTCAACTTACTGCATTTTGTCTCCGCACTTTTCCACGCCCCTTGGGAGGTTAATATGAGACCCCTTTTCCCAGTGTATGTGTCTTTATTACTTCGCCACCTCATTCAATTTTGTAGACTCAAGCACAAGTCTTCTCTCTCTCTGTCCTACTTCAGACAAGTAGGGAAGGGCTAATAAGATCTCTGATTTGGGCTTCCGTGTTATTACCCGGGTGACCACCACAGGACTACAGCTGTGCAATCGTGCTCCTTAGCAGCCTGCCTGAAAATCTCCTTCCTTAGCTTTGGGAAGTTCTCAGAACATAACCTATCCAATGCTCTGTGGCTCCCCCAAATACTGTGTTGGTAGGGGTTTAGACTGAAGAAGATACTGGATGCCAAGTGACCCTGGCTTCCGGAGCTGGCAAGGGATCTGCCCTACGCCAGCAGTTCAATGAGCTTCCTTTTCCTCCCGCTGTTCTTCCTCGCTCTCTGCCACCTGCACGGCTGCTGCCATTCGCTGCTGCTCTCACTTTAATGAATTCCTTCCTCACCTACACTCATCTGACCTGTTTGAGAACCCTCCCCTGTTCAGGTTGAAGTTTGTCCAAGTGCACAGGGAGAGACCTCCCCACACACAGCTGCCCGACTACAGCATGATTATGTAAGAGTGAGAGATGGCAGCACACCTCACAGCTCAGGACACACAAGCCCTCTGAGAATGCTACAAGCATCATGGTGCAGTGTAAGCTCCACAGGACAGAGGTTCTCCACAAGAATAGTGCCTGACACAAAATCGACACCTAGTACGTTTGCTGAACGGACGCACAGAAACTGTGATGACCTCATCCAGAGTATGTTTCTTGCCTCCTCCTCATTTAAGCAGTCAAGTCATCTTGATAAGATGTACATGTCACATTACTCCCCTCCTCGAAGACTTCCTATTATGCTTTGATAAGGTCCAAATTCCTCATCGTGGCTTAACAAGGACCTGTGCAGTCCGACACCTGCCCTCCCCTCAATCTTACCTCCAGCTCCTCCCACCCACGCCACAACCACACAGGACTGTTGCCCACCTCAGCGGAGAGCTACCTGGAAGGTTCTTCCTCAGCATTTGACACTTTTGGCCTCACCCAAATGCCACCTCTTCAGAGCTCTTCCTTGGCGACCTTCTCGAAGCTTAACTCTTTCCGGGTCCTCTCTATTCCACCACATCATTTTTTTCAGAACCACTTATCATAATTCTTCGGTCTCCCCACTAGAATGCAAACTTCCCAAGGGCAGTGACTTCACGTCTACCGTGTTTACTGTCACATGCCTGCAGCCTTGGTTCTTAGTTAAGTGTTCAATAAATATTTGTTGAATAAATGAATAATGAACATATAATTCACCAAGACTCAGAAGAAACAAGGACTATCCCTTAAGGTATCTGATTCCAGTTCTTCCTGAATGTAGGAGGTGGGTTTAAAACAGAAATCCACAGATAAAGTTTTTAACTTTCAATTATTAAGTCAAGTATACTAACTTATTACTCAAGTTAATTTTATATCATCTTAACAGCCGTGGATAAGGTTTTGTATTATCTTGTCTCTGTGCCAAAGAATTTAAATTTTCAACATTTAACTGGAATCCACTTTAACACAAGACAAAGAGGTACATGTTTTTGGTTTTTGGGTTTCTTTTTAATTTCAATTCCTTAACTGGGTTTTAAGAGCCATTTAAGCCAAAGCCAGAGGAAAACCGCTCCTACAAATTCACTTCTAAAGTATTTTAAAAGCTTACCCCATCTAGTTCCAAGAGGGGTTGGAGTGACAAAATCCAGGACCAACACTTTCTTGTTATATTTGGCTGCCTCCTGGAAAATATAATTATTAAAATGAGTTGGAAAGGTTAACATGATCGACTAGAAAATGGGCTGTTAGAAATCCATGCTATTCTTACTAAGCTATAATGCCTAAGACATAGCCAGCTATTAATACCTGGGAATTTCATATACCAAGATGATTAGTGCAACTCCAAGACAAAAATTAAACAATACTCAGATAGTCATAAGGGTAGCTTCAAAGAAATGCAGATTATAGTTGTAAAATGTCATAGTCAGCTGGAAACTCCAGACTCCTCTTACCTAATTCCTCTCAACCAGTAACCAATTAAGCAATATCTGAGAAACATGTGGCCATTTCTAAGCAAGTATAAGTAGCCAGTAAAGAAGATCTGCTGATAATCTATAACCCTTGATTCAACCTGTATCCTGTAAGATATTGTTTAAAGTACTTTAAAGATTTATCTAATTCAGTATCTGGGCAGAATTCATTTTCTTCTGAAATTGTCAGATTTTCTAAATTTTTCATGTGAGGAGCCAATGAAAAAGCTCATCTCTGTAGCCTCCAAATCTACTTGCGGGAAGGAATGACAACAGCCAGAAGTTCATTGTGCAGAGGAGCCTTTCTTTTTCCCAGAGAGTAAGCTGTGTATTGGCAACCAGACTGCCAAAGGTTATTTGAAAGGCCTCAGACTATGTGTCCTTCAAAACCAGCATCACTAAGGCAAAATACAACTGGAATTCCTCCAGAACCATTTATAGCAAGCACCACTTGATGCCAGACACTGGCCTGCTCCTACTCTGGGCCGTTTCATTTGAATCTACCTTTACTGATTCTCCACAAGCTCCATCTTAGGGGAGTATAACCCCCTCATCTTTCATGGGAACCTGTTGGGGAATGATGACAGGCCCAAGGGCCCCTCAAAGATGGAAAATGTATCACAATTCAGGGCCAGGAGCCTCACCCCTTAACCTCTCCTATTTATACATCCTCCACTCATCATCCCCAGGCCACAGAGTTCACGGTTGTTCTCTTAGCTCACTTCACGAGAGGCAACCATTGTTAACAAATAAGTTTAAGAAATCCAACTGCTCATCTTTCTACTGGGGAAAAGGGGTAGTGAAAAAGGAAATCATTAAAGTGAAAGAACCTAGTATTTATATTTAAAGAGTAAGAAATGTATTTATTTAATTTCAAACCATTTCCATACAATAACCTTATTATTTCTGAAAAATCTACCAAACTTGAAATGAAAATGTACCTCGGTACTGGGCCCACTACTTTAAACAAGCAGATCGATCTGGAAAATTATTTATAAAGTGATCCCTTAAATGTCCTGCCCAAATTCATGTGCAAAATGTCAAAAGAGTGGCTCAAATTCCACAGAGAACCTGGAGAACTCTGTCAGGGCTGGGACTCTTCTACCTAGGAGTCAGGCAACGCACAAGGAGCCTTGCCTTAGCAGCTGCCAGTCCTCCGGAGCCCCCTCCGATGATGATAAGATCGTAGTCATAGGGCTCAGGAAGATCCTCAGAGCCATTCATCTTCAATAGTTTTTGAAGTCTGCCCTCCTCAGAAGCCTAAAAAAGAAAAACAATGGAAGGGGAAATAATTTAACTTAAAAGCAGCAATGCCTGAAAAGTTTTGGGCAAAAATCTTTCTTTAAAGAAAAGCAAAAGGAACTTTCAAGGGAAAAATATTTGATTTACATTATAGCACACCAACAGAAATGTTCAACCTTCCCTCAAGTAAGTAAGAAATGTATTTATTTAATTTCTTGTTTTCTGTTAGGACTGTCCTAATGCGTCTTCACATCACAATAGCTACTTAAAAGTGTTCATATAGTACTTCTACATAAAGGTCCTGACGGCCCAGTGAAACCAATTTTGGCCTAAATAAGTTTGGTCATCCCTTTTTCCTACAATTCTTTTTTTTTTTTTTTTTTTTTTTTAATAATTTATTTTATTTTAGTATCATTAACCTACAATTACATGGGCAATACCGTGATGATTGAACTCCCCCCATCACAAGGTCCCCCCCACCAACCCCACCACAGTCACTGTCCATCAGCGTTTTCCTACAATTCTTAAGCTAGTTTTTAAATTAGGTTTTTAAAAACATTTGTACTGTACCTTTTTAGTAGAACTATCAATACAACTTGGGAGCCAACATTACTTTCAAGTCAAAGGTAGAATAACGAGTGGACTGTGGTGTCAGGAGGTTAAGATAGGGGCCTATAAATAGGAATCTAAAACATATTAGCCAAATATTTAAGACTTTTCTACATTGTTTAGGTTAGGCATAAAATCTAGGAATTCAGAAAAAAAATCATTGATATTTGCCGGCAGGAAAAGTTTAATGTAAAAGTCCCTGCTTTTGCAAGACATTCTGAGTAAGCAAAGAAAGGGGAGGTGGTGCTAAATAAATAAACAAGCACGACTCTGTATAGCTCACTCCTTTAATCCACCTATGCACGAAACCTCCTATATTATATTTAGTATTCTATTTCCACCTACCTGGTATGTAACAGGCTTTATAATACATGTTAAGACATTTAATCTTTAAATATTATTTCATTCCACTAATTTTTATACATATCGGTACATGTCATATTACATTTCATATTGAAACACTGTTTTGGTGATAATATTTAGTATTACCTTTTATTAAAACAAAAATCTGTGCTACCATGAGGTAATGACTGCAAAAGTTAACATGTACAAAAAAAAGTGTTTCTAAAAAATCAAGTTTTAACCTTAAAAATCAAAAAGCCCCCAAACTTACCAGCCCAGACTGTACATTTTTCTCCTCCCTACCATCAGATGCAGGGGGCGAAAGGCAGAGCTTAGGGTCGGCAGAACAGGATGCTGGGGATGTGGAAGGGGATGCGGTGAAAGGTGGAAGAAAAGGCAGGGTACTGGGGTTGCCCCTTGGCAGCACAGCAGGTAGTGATGGCTCGGGGACTGAAGGGACAACACCTGGAAGCCAGCAATAATGGGGACAAGACTGCACCACCCTGACCGTCTGTACAAAAGGTCTAAAATGAGAGGCTGGTAAACACAGCCAGTATTCATCAGCTGGCATTATGGCTGAGGATCCTCCTTCAATATAAGGCACTGTGGGAGGAAAGACAACTTGGTAATAGTAGACATTCAGATCTAAGGATCAGTACAAGCTTCAGACAGCACGTGTTACTCCCCAGTTCGTCTCAAAGAACATAAGGCAGACTTGCTGGTAAAAAGAATTAATAAATGCACCTAGATGCTCTTCTGGAAAAATTACATTTTTAATCTGTCTCATTTTATTTGCATGTACTTAATACAGATTGTCCCAGAACACAACCACTGGCTGACCAGATGAAAACCACCCTTTCTGGTAACCATCTTCCCCTGGCCCTCCCTGCAACAAAAGAAAATGCATTGTTATGCTAAAATAGAAAGCCACATCCTCCTTCCACCAGTGTTTATAATCTGTTCTGTACTGAAATTCTGTATCAGCCCTGGGTTCTTATGGTTCAAGCTTAAAATGAAATTATATCAACCAGTGCACAGATTTTACAAAACAAGCTGAGTGAGCCTGAAAAGGTACTTTTCATCTGTAAAATACCATCAGCAAGACAGGCAACTGAAGCATTCAGATAGCCCCAGAAATAAACATGCTGTTTTCAAATTTTAATCCAACTTAAAACTGAAATTGCTGTCATTCAGCTCCAGGTAAGTAGTTTCATACCTGAAATATAAATAACATATAAGACAGCTCCCCCAGAGAGTTTAAGACAGGAGCACACAGATGGGGTAAAGGAGAGAAAGAAAAGTAACTGTTTTCCTCCAATTACAACTGCTATAAATAGTGACTGCTGTCCACAGCAGCTGACAACAAGAGTTTTCAAATTTTCTAGTCTCAAGATCCCTTTACAACCTTGAATTATTTAGGACCCCAAAGAGCTTTGGTTAATAAGGGGTTTATTTATTAATATTTAGTTGTTAGGAATTAAAACTAAAATTTTTTTAGTATTTTAATATTAAAACATCTTAAATTATTAAAATAGTAAATATCTTAAATTTTATACACAATCTTAAACACAAACAATTCATTAAAATATTTTTAATTAGTGAGAAGAGTGGCATTTTGTATCTTTATAATTCTCTTCAACATCTGTCTTAATAAAAGCTTGTATCTTTCCTGTGTTCATTCTTTCTGTTCCAATACTGCCCTGCCTGTCGTGTGGCTTCTGGAAAACCCCATGGTAGACTTATGACATAATTATGAATGAAAAAAGCAAATAGCATCTTAGTATTATAAAGATAATTTTAACCTCAAGGACTTCCTGAAGAGGTCTCAGGGTCCCCCAGAGGAAGTTAATGTACCCCTGTACCTCACATAACTGCCAAGTTTGAGATACTGCATATTAGCCCAGTGGCTGTTGGGGAAAATCCCTTTTTAAGTTACTAATTCTCCCCTTCCTAAAGGGGACCTATCTGTGCTGAAGTCAAAAAGCTGTGGAGTGTTTGCAGGTGGTTCCCTGTACTTCCCTAAAATTCCCTTTCCATCAAATCCTGATCCACTACACAGACAGGTTGCATGTTATATTTATTCAAAATATACATAACCCTTTCTAGTGCATTCCTTTAGAATGTTGTTACAAGAACTCCTCTAACTCTAAGACCCCAATGTAAGGCCCATGTCTTACCTGCCTCCCTAAATATTCCAACAAATTTCTCCTTTTCTTTTGTGCAATTGTTAACCATGTTAGCAGAATGCTCAGCACAGGTGGTCCACCCCAACCCCTTAATGCCCTTTAAGATTGAGCCGGAAGCCTTAACATGGAAGTGCCTGAGTTGGGTCCTCCTCTAGAGCTTACTGGCATCATCACAATCCCATCAACTCTTAAAGATAGGCGTCTTGTCTCTCATCCCTGCATCACCAGGGCCAACTTTGCACATATGTGATGTTCAAAAATATTTACAGAATAAAAGACTTGGGTGTTAGTTACTACTCTACTCTGTATACGATAAAGCTGGGCTTCAGTTCAGTTTTCTCATCCAGAAAAATTAATGTTTGGGGTATACTAAGAAAGTACAAGCGATATAGTGTACTGTCTGACTTTGCTGATATGTGATCATGGGCAACTTCCTTAAATTCTCCTGCCCAGGTTCCTTGTTTGCAGTGATTGTATAACCTATTCCAGGTGCCAACTGCTTGTTTCCTGCAAAACCTGATTGCTGATGTTGCCAACAGGCTGCAGCATCCACTGGGGCTGTACCTCAAGCCTCTTCGTGCTTTAGAGGACTGTGGGCCAGGAAAGGACACTAAGTGATGGTTTAAATGCTAGACTTTCTGGAAGAGACTGGGCCCTAGGCCTATGACAGGAGTTGGCAAACTACAGCCTTGCTGGACAGATCCAACCAGCTGGTTATTTTTTATTATTTTTTTTAACAATTTATTTTATTTTAGTATCATTAACCTACAATTACATGAGCAATATTGTGATGATTAAACTACCCCCTTCATCAGGTCCCCCCCACCAACCCTATTACAGTCACTGTCCATCAGTGTAGTGAGATGAGAATCACTACTTGTCTTCTCTGAGCTGTACAGTCCCCCCCGTGCCCCCCCACCCTATGTCTGCCAATCGTAATGCCCCTTTTACCCTCTTATCCCTCCCTTCCCACCCATCTCCCCCGTCCCTTTCCCTTTGGCACCAGCTGGTTATTTTTGTGTTGTTTTTTAACAGCTCCTCAGCCAAGAATGATTCTTAACATTTTTAAATTATAAAGGGGAGAAAAATCAAGAACATTACTTCATAATACATAATAATTCTATGAAATTCAAGCTTCAGTATCCATGAATAAAGCATTATTGGAAAACAGCTACACCCACATTTCAATATTGTCCATAGCTGCTGTTTTTTGCAACAACAGCCCAGTGGATTAGTTCCAACAGGGGCCATATGGCCCACAAAGCTTAAAATACTATCTGGCTTTTTGCAGCAAAGAAATTTGCCAGCACCTGGGCATAGGGAAATTTTGAGTCAATGCTGACAGGTGGTGCCAGGTGGGAAGTACCAAGCAGTAATACTGAGGTGAGTACAAATCAAGGAATCCTCTTCCTGCTCATTAAGTGGAGATGCTCCCTACACACCAATCTTCCTCCAGGGAGAATAAGGGAAGTTGAGTGTCCATGACCAATTAAGTATCTAGATCTTCAGCTATCATGCACCTAAAATATCTAAGGCCAAGGTAATATTTAATATTTATTCTGTATGAAATACTGACAAATGATAAATAAAACAGATTCTACTTCAAATTATGTTTCAAGTGCCCCCTCCTGGGGGCCTTCCCTCACCACCCTGAGGTAGCATCTCAACCTCTTCTTATCCAAGCAGTTTTTCTTCAGAGCAGTCATTAAAAGGAAACATGTTGTCTCCCCTCTGTGATAGGGGTCCCCCAACATCAAAGTTTGATCCCTAGAACCTGTGAATACATTACCTGTAAAAAGGGCCTTGGAGATGTGATTTAAGGATGTGGTGAAGGGGAGGTTTTTCCAGGATTACCCAATGGGCCCAAATTAATCTCATGTATCCTTCTAAGAGGGAGGCAGAGGCAGACTTCATTACAGAACTAAGTGTGAAGAGAGAAGAAAGACGTTGCACTGTCAGCTTTGAACATGGAGGAAGAGAGTGTGAATGAAGGAACGCAGGCAACATCCAAAAACCGAGAAAGGCAAGGACCCAGATTTTCCCCTCAGAGCCTCAGCAGGAACCACAGTAACAGATTTTGAATGTCCTTTAAACCCTGCCTTTTAAACCACAGTAACAGATTTTGAATGTCCAACCTCCAGAATAGTAAGATAATAAATGTGTGTTGTTTTAAGCCACTAAATGGTAATTTGTTACAGCATCAATAGGAAACTAAATACACCCACCAAAATATGCATTCCAAAAGATGGGCAATTCTTTGTCAGACCCTTTCACCCAGTGCCTAGAGCTGTGTCTGGCATAGTGGGGACTCAAATGGGTGAGCAAATTAACAAAGTGCCAGTTCCCCTCACTTGAAATGGATTCCCCAGAACAAAGGCATTATCGTGAGGAAGTCATGTCCACACTTAAAGGAAAATGAACCATGACAGAGATATCACCACGGAAGGAGGTGGCAGAATGGACTTTCTGACCGTCATCTAGAAAGCAAGGCCCTAACCTGTGTGCTCAAAAAGCACCACTGTGCTAGATGTTTTATATATACACATCATCCCATTTACGCTCACAGCAGTCATCCAGTCGGCTGTCATTCCATTTCATGAATGACAACAGAGAGGCCCAGAGAGTAAGAAACTTGCCCATGAGTGAAGAATTGAACCCTAGTGTAAATGATTACAAATCTCTTTGTTTTCTCAAACCATACCCAGTAATTTGTACTTCAAAGTACTGGTCACATACATTTTCTGATTTTATCCTTACTATAAATTTAAGAGATAGATATTGTCCCCACTTAGCAACAAAAACCTAAGGTTTACAGGTTCAATAATTTGCCATGGTCGCTAACCAAAATGTTAGAGTCAGTGTCTGATCCCAGGTCCTTTGATCAGAAAGTGGTTGTTATACAATAAAGTTCTAGTTAAAATTTTTTTCCCACAATATTCTCCTAGTTGATTTTATTGAACCCATGAAATTTAAACCATTCTATATTAGTGGGAAAACAGAGACGTTCAGTTTGGTTCACACCTAATCTCTATAACTAAATTATTTATTGGTCAATTCTTTTTCTTCCAGATGAGCACTTGCTTCAGTTTCCAAGTGATGAGGCAACCCAGGTGTCATCACAACCAGTAAAGTAGAAATAAGTGGTCAACTTGATTTATGGTTTAACAGTTATAACATTAGAGCAGACCCAAAACACTACCTTCCCCCTAAAGTGCCACACTCTCTATTCAAGCTTTCAGTCATCACGAAGTCTCAAAATACTTCTAAGAACACTAGGCATCTAACAGAGCAATCTTGTGATGGTGAAATCTTTGAGAAAAGCAGATCTTCTTGCTTTTAAGAGTTATCTTTTCCTCTAACAGCGACTCTCTGGAAAACCCAAGGAACTTGGTTGGTGGAGACATGCTGAAGTGAGGATCAGCGAAACCAAGTGATGCTTCCACAATCATTAAATCAAAGGGTGGTAGACACTGGGTTAGCATTCCTTCATACAAAAAAGGGGGAGGATAATTACTTTAGAAAATAATCGACGAAATTTGTTTTTGCTAAAAACCACTAATACTGAAGAACCTTCACACACACACAATCTCTCTCCTCTCAATCTGGATGTCATTTATTTAAGTCTTCGGACTTCTGTTCCCTGTGGCAACACCAGACTAAGTAGGAAACTTTATTTTTACTGTTATGCAAAACAGAGTTATCCACTTGTCAAATAATGTTTCATGGCAAAATCCACCACTACCAAAGATAAGTTCGTGGAGAGATGAAGAAAAGCAGCTTATAGGTATGCTCACTGTTCTGTCAAAAGCTGTCTTAAAGACCCAAATTTTTGGTAGTCACCTCCAAATAAGGTAATTTACATTTTTAAAACAAATGCAAAAAGTCAAGTCTTTGTCTTTATATCACGTGAAGAACATCTGTATAAATTAATCATGTGTTTCAGTTAACAGGGACAGTTTCCAGGCATTTAAAGCCTTATGAAGAAATGCAAAACTGAACTGGGAACATCCAAGGCTGTTATATAATGAAACATCACTGACTCTGAAGGACACTGTGTACTAGCAGAAATTACAAAAGTATTCTGAAACTAGGGACCAGAGAAGATATTAAACCAAGTAGATAAAGACTGTAACTGATGTTAAAAGATTCTGTGCTTGAAATTATCTGGCAAAAATATTTCCTACCTCTGAGGATATTAATAGGTGGGGTCATTCAATTCAAAAAACATTCAAACAATAGTTTTCCCAAAAAAACAAGTTTTCTGATGCCATAATTTCTCACAGCCCTATAGATCTGGCTTCCATATTCCCCTGCCTAGAATACCTTTCAAATCTTTGACCAATCCCTCCTCACCCTTCAGCTTAGTTGATGCCTTGCATACTCCAGTAGAGATACTCTACTGTTTTGTTGAATCCAATCACAGGAGAAATTATTTATAATACGGACATTCATTAATCTGAGTCCTCTTTGCATCGAAGCGTTGCATCTGAGTTTTTTTTTTTTTTACAATATTAACAGTGCATATTCACTGCCCTACAGATAAGTCTTTCTTGCCTACTTTTTTCACCCACTCTTCCCCCAACCTGGTTAGGAGCCCCATCTAGGATTCCTCTGGCTCCATGAAACACAAAAAGCAATGCAGTTTCACATAGCATTTTATTGCAAACTATTAAATACCTTTTAACTTATGAAATTCAGAACTGACTTTTATTACAGGGCATTCAAAAGATTTCCCCATGAACATGCCAGTGAGTTCTTTTTTTAATAGCAAAATATCAGGGCAACAAAACAAGAAAAATACACTACACAGTAAAACAACTTCTGATGTTCTACAAAATACCTTTTCACTTTACAAGATACAATACGTGCTTCTATTTGGATTTTACTCTCCATTTTGAAATACTTTTTAAAAACCACAAAATGCATCCTATACTAACAAAAAACTTCAGTATGAGTTTGTAATCATAGCCTCTGATATTTCAAAAGTTGCCACAATATTTTTCCAGTCCTGTAAACTCAAAGATATAATTCCTTGCTTCCTGCCATGGTAACTGGGATCACTTTCCTCACCCATTTGGCTAATATGAATTGGCTCTAATATTGGCAGCCTGTCTTGGTCAAGCCTTATTCTCGCAAATCCATCCCTTATAATGAAAGAAACATAAAATATATTCTCCACAGTACGAGAAAAAGAGTTTGGATCAATCACAAACTCAAAATAGGACACGGGAGTATCAGGATACTTTCGAAAGTACGTTTGCAACAATCCCAAGATTCTTTCTACTTCTTTTTCTGTTGCCTCATTACTATTCAGGTCCAACTTTCTCAGTTTTTTAGGCATATTTCCATTTTCTTCTATTTTTTGATCTTTTTTCTGGTTTTCAAGTCGAGGCTTTGGTGCAGAAGACTCTGGTTTGAATGAACCAAAAATAAAGTGGAATGTTTCCGCTTGCAATATCCAGGACGTTGCTTCCTTTTGTACTGTCTCCCAGAAGGAAAGAGCGATATCATCACCACAAGCACTCAACTCATTATGTCCACCATCTTCCATCCAGTTTAGACCCACGAATATAAACAGCAAGTCGCAAAATGCTACTTGATTAAAAAATCTCATGTCACAGTTTAGCTGCTTTGCCTTCTCTTTACCCAAATCAGAAGCCAAAACAAGAAACTGGGCATCAAGGGCTGCTTCTCTTGTTCGGCTCACTTCATCAAACAGAATGTTGGCTTCTTCAAGAGCCTGGGTCAACGTGTCGCTCGCCGCCTTCACTATGTCTTCACGGTTCTGCTGGACGTTATAGATGAGCTGCCGGTACTGCCGGCGGATTTTCCGGCACTTCTCCTCGCCTTCCACAAGCCCCAAGAGGCTGGGGTTTATGTCGGCCCCCCCGCAGCTGAGGTCGTCAGAGCTGCAGTCCGAGATGCCATCAGACCCCTCAGCCACGTCCACCTTCATCCGCTCTTCCTCTTCTACCGCCTGCTTCACTGGGCGCACACCGCGGAGGATGGTCACCACCCGCTCGCGTTCTTCCTCCACGCTTCCCCTCAGGGAATCCTTTTCATCAGACATGTCAGCAACGGGCGCTCAAGGGAACTAGGGGGAGGTGAAGGCGTTAACGACGTTTAAGTCTACGTTTCCTCAGCGGCGGAAGTAGAGGGTCGTCAGACTGGAGGGACGTCCGCCCCTGCGCAGTGGAGCTGCCCGAGGCCCCGCCCCTCAGCGGCCGCGGCGCAGAGCCGCCGGGGTTACGCACAAACCGGCGGAGCGCCCGCAGAAACAGGCCGACCTGCGCGCAAATACAGGGTCACTGATGACTCATATTCGTGTTTACAGACGATGTCACCTAGCTTTCGAAGAAACACTTGGACAATCTGATGAGAACCCTGTGGGAGTACTAAAGTTCCCGCGCTTTAAAACATGTTGTCTGTAGTTGGGTCGACCGGTTTTTAGGTCTATGATTAAAAGGTGAAGTTTTTGGTTTTTGATTTTGAGAACTAAATCTGCCTAAATTATAAACAACCCGTAAGGCCAGGGATCTTGACACGCAAAACCTCCACTACTAATAGGCTGACCTCAGGGTTCATTTGTAAGGTGGTTGTTTGGAACTCATTCTTCATTATACAAATGTAAATTGAGTTAATTACCTATCCGGGCCCTCAAAAGCCAAATCCCCTCCAACCTACCCCAAGGGGCGGGGCGGCCCTCAAGCGTCAGTGCTAGGGGAAGCTCCCAGGAGCGCTCTGGGGGGGCACAGTGCAGGGAGACCCCAACACACGAGAAATCTGTGGTTCCCCAAAGGTGTTAAAAAAAGCGGGTACAGTCTCGCCAAAAGCTGTTTACTTGAATGCTACTAAAGGCCACAGACTCTGAAATGGACAGTAAACTTCAACCCTGAAAGGTGAGCAAAACTATGACGATTTTAAACACAGTAAATAAGGATAGGAAAGCAAATGACAGTTATCTACTAACTAATCTAAGGCGGAAAATGCACCCACTAGTTCAGTGGGAATTCCAGTTGGAGATGGCTCAGTTCCTCAGTCACACCAGTAGCAAAAAGTATACATAACAATGGGAAGAAATACATCTTTTTAAAGAGAAAGTGCACTCTGCAACCCACAAAATCGATTTGACGATTTCAGCAGGTGCCCTTTTAACAGAGAGGGAGAGAGGAGATGGGGACATCCCCTGAACCACACCAGACAGTACCTGTCAACCTGGGTTTCAAGGTACCAGGAAGTAAATTAGCCCTACCTTCCTTTCTGTGCATCTAGACTGGTTCACTTTGACATTAACAGAAAGTTCCTGGCAAATGCACGAATAGCAAAACCTAGTATAAAGTTACTCCAAAATAATTTATATTACTATTTGTCCACCATTATTTTAAGTAGGGGTAATACAGGAACATGCATTTTTTTCAGAAACACCGTGCATTATGGTTACTTATGTATATTATATTATCCTGCCTGATTGGACTGTTAGCTTCTCTAAACTTAATTTTAAATCTTCCAAGCAAAGCCGTTCTCACATGGATGCATTTGAGTATGTTTGAATGTACAAATGTAGACGAAAAACTTTGTTCATCATCTACTGCAAGTTATCTAATAGCAAAAGATTAATTTCACAGATTAGTGGAAGAAACAGATCCTAGACATCGAATATAGAAGTTCACTCCTTTTCAGAGTCAGTCTTATCCCTTCTCTTAATGAAAAACAAAAGAAAAATAAAGTTGGGACCCAGAATCATCATCAAAAGGCTGTATTTTCCACCCAAGTCTTAGAGGAATATACATAGTTAATTCCAAGCCCCAAATCCAAAAAAGTTCATTTTTATAGTTAATCATACTCTTAGGAGCTTCACACCTTCCCAACCCTACGGTGCCTCTTTTCTCTTCGCTCAGAGGAGATTAAACAGGCTAACACCAATTTGCTCCATACAGAGTCTTTTTTTCATCTTAAGAATTTCAAAACGCTTTAGAAAAATTAATTAATTCTCCTAACTGACCTTAGAGTATTACTAATACCCTTTACAGAGATTTCTGAGAAAATAACAGCCCAGAGAACTTGCCTGGAGCAACAGAACACATCAAAACAAGCATCATACTATTAAGATGGGATTTCCAATGCTGAATTCAACCTACCCTAGACCCTTGTCCCTAAGAACCTTCGTAGAATGTAACTTAGCGCAACCTCACAAAGTCATACAAGCATTGTATTCTGCTTTTTAAATCTGCCTTGAGAGACAAGGTTTAGATGTCACTACAAAGTTAAAATCTCAAGTCTAATGATTTTCTCTAATCATTTAAGAATGAGATCTCTACAATTGTGAGTCTTTAAATCACTAAACAGTGATATTTCTGACATAAGGTCCAATTACTAGTAATAATTATGTAATTGCATCTTAAAAAGGAACCAGCAATACATATTTTCAGTTATACTGGTACGCTTCCATCTGACTTCTAACAGAAAGCAGAAGTGCAGTAGTACTTCAGAGAAATCACTGAAGTCTACCTTTACTCAGTAAAGACTAGTTCAGGCATCCATGACACACAGCTTGGCCTCCAAGTTAATTCAGTTCTCCTCTTCCCGTGTCCCTCTTTCAGGAACTGCTGCTAAGGGTTCCTTATGGCTCTGCATTTCCTTTGTTTTCTCCAGTTTTGTCTCTTCTATTACTTTCCAGTCCCTTTGCTAGGACTTCAGATTCATTCACTCCCAGCACTAAGCCCTCTCCCAGACCTCCTCAGTGCTCAACACAAACATGATGGGGTAGACATCAGAGGTTACATATATAGCCAAATAAAACAATACTTACACAGGGTCCCCTTATCTCACTGGGGGTTTCACTGCAGGAGTAATCTATAACAAATAGATGTTTAAGAGGCCTCTGAACCAAAGCTGGGAACCAGTCAGGCTGGAGCTCCATACTCAACATATTATCGTGCTATCTGCTACCTCCCTAAACTTTTCTGTTGCTTCATTACACAGCACTTTCCCCTCATCCCACCAAGGTACCTATTTAACACTGAGCCATGAAGAGACATAGTAAAAGCCCTACTTTAATCTGTCACAGTAGCACGATGTTAGGTGTACTTTCTCTCTTCTCTTAATTTCCTTTAAGGTTATGTTTGTGTGTGTGTGTTTTTGCTTTGTTTGGCTTTTTTGTATAAAGGTAATCTTTGCTATGATCAAGGCAGATATCTGTGTTTTCTAAATGACAGTGAAAAGTGGAAGGAGGCAAGCCTAGATTCCAGTCTTGACTTATTAGCTATTAGTGTTATCTTAGGCAGGTTGCTTAACCTCTCTACCTCAATTTTCTCATTTGTAAGATAGGAAATACTGCTATTTATAAAGTTACTCTCTAAGTATTGAATGAGAATTATGCAAGAGATCCAACAATATTTTGAACTACTGAACAGGTACTTTATAAATCTTAAATTATCTCAAAAATAGCAAATGTTTAATAAACATTAGATACTAAATAGAAAAAATGTATACAAAACAGTAACTTCACTCCTGGATGTTGTTTTAGGAACAGAAAAATACTTTAAAGGTTAAATCCATAAGGAGGAATACAGGAATATATCCCACTGTAACAAATACCAGTGAAAAGAAATTTTCCATATAATCAAACTTTAAAACCTATACTAATGTTCAATAACTAACAAGTGTATATAGTACTTTGAAGGGTAAACCTCTCTACTAGATATTCTAAAGCAGATCCATGAAAAACCTGAGGTTCTAAGCATAATTATTTATGCATATTTTTCTTATGAATGGCTCCTTGGATTTCAGCACATTCTTTAAAAAACCCAGTATCCAAAAGACGATTTAACTATTCTATTCAAGTAAGATGGCCTTATTGTTAGTGAAGTGAAAGAAAACAACAGTGAAGTCCCACAAAATAATTTGGACCCATGCACTGAAATACTTTTAGAGTATATAAATCTCCACCCTTTGGGAAGGGAGGGATAAGAGGGTAAAAGGGGCATTACGATTGGCAGACATAGGGTGGGGGGGCACAGGGGGGACTGTACAGCTCAGAGAAGACAAGTAGTGATTCTCATCTCACTACACTGATGGACAGTGACTGTAATAGGGTTGGGGGGGGACCTGATGAAGGGGGTAGTTTAATCATCACAATATTGCTCATGTAATTGTAGGTTAATGATACTAAAATAAAATAAATTGTAAAAAAAAAAAAAATCTCCACCCTTGCTCTGTGGTCAAAGTCATATGCTTAACTAACACTTTAGGAAACCCTGTGCTGGCTTACTTGCCAAGCCTCAAGAACCAACATAAACAAGATGAGTGAAATAAGGAGAACAGAACCTTTCCAGGTTATAAGAGCAACTATCAACTCCCTTGGGATACCTCAAAAGTCAGCAATGACCAAGAAGATCACCTTGCTAGACTAGGTGTAGGAAAGCACCGGTCTGTGGCTTTTGAAGGAGGCAGCCTTGAAGGGACTCAGCTCTGGAGGCTAAGGTTCAAATCAAAACTAGTGCTTTATTAATTTCTATTTACTTTCTTCAGGGTTTGGGAAACCCTGATATCTACTGGATATCTTCTTTACCATATGGAGGGGTATGTGACTCTTTATTAAAAAATCACATACAAACATTTGTTGACAAATATATTTTAAATATATACATTGCCCTACAGACTTGTGTTAGAGACAACATAGACAGTGCCTAGCCAGTAGAGAGAACACAGGTGCTCAATGTAACAGTAGCTAAATAGATGTAATGTGACTTTCTTCTCAACTGACTTGGACACACCTCCATAAACTGCTAAGGGTAGAAAATGCTGCTGTCATACAGCTGTTTAAAATTCTGAACTGCTTTATATGCTGCCTAGAATCTCTCCTGAAAACACTGGTCTCTGATAGACAGTACATCTTCACAAAATCAGACACCTTAGAGCTAAATCCCTCATTTAAGTTTGAGAGTCTTTTCTGGCCCTACCATCAATCCATTCATTCAACAAATATTATCGAATGCATGCTAGCTGTTAAAAAAAAAAAAACACGGAAAATACAAAAATCTTTTTGATCCTAAAGAAACAAACTATTTGGTGGGCACAGGGGAATGCAGATCCACTCAGCAAGCATCTAATGAATGAACGCTAACTGGCCAGAGCAATGCTATGAACATCAAGATTTGCATGGGCTCAGCCCTGAGTCATGAGCACACGATCACACTAGGGAGATTAGGCATGTATCCCAATACCAATAACCCAAAGTCAAGTGCCGGAAGTGTGAGTTATACAGACAGGCCTGGGTTCCATTCCTGGCTCTGCCACTTAACTATATAATCTGGTCTGGGCATGCTCCTTAAATCCTCAGGGCCTCCATCTTCTCATCTGTAAACTGGATACCACCTCTTTCACAGGACTATTGTGAGGATTTAATCAACTAGGTTACAGCACTTAGATTCTGACACATAGTAGACATTCAATAAATGGTAGCTACTATTGTTAATAGGTATGTTCATGTAAATATTTGCTGAGTTCTAATAGAGACCTGGGATCATAGGCACAAAGAATAAGACAAACTCTCCACTTCTGATATGCAAGCCAAAGATGATCATTGGCAGTATTCCTTTTTCCAGAGCTAAGGATTTGTAGGAGTACTGTGGCAGCACAGAGGGAAAGAATGGCCAGCTCTGGTCATGTACTCTAAAACAGGTACGCAGTTGAGCAGAAGAGTATCCAGAACTAAAATAAAGAAGAGAATGGAGGGAAATTTTACAGATTATCGCTGCAACAGTATTCCCAGAGCTTCCAGCAGACAGGTAAGCAGCAGATCTGGAGATGACCAGAACAGCAGTTTGGGGTCAGACCCTGAGAACAGAGACTACCAAGCTAAGGCATATGCCCTTTATCCTGGGGGCAGATTTGGAGGCAGCAAAGAAGCAAACCCTGACAGGTGGACTGGAAAGGGAGGGAGATCCAAAGTGAGAGGCCAGTTAAAGATTGTTGAATGGCTCAGGCAAGAGGCAATGAGCATCTGAAGCAGTAGGCACGTATGTGGGAAACAGGCCCTGCTAAGTGAGCAGAAAGGAAAGGTAATGGGAAATCTGAAGCCTGCACCTCCAGATACACGGCAAAAGAGAGGTTGTGCTGTCACTTGTTAAAGTGGCAGGATGCACTGGGTCGCAACTTGGGTTCACAAGTAGTAAAAAGTTTACTATCTAATCAGCACCAGATAAATTTATTTGCAATCCTAACATCTATGCCTCTTTCAAGTCTTGCTAGTCCTTACCCCTTATACCTTCTTAGATAAACCAGAGCTTGTTCACTTCCCCATCTTCCAAGCAGTCCTTTAATTCTCCTCAGGCCTCAACCTTAGCTAGGCCTAAAGCAGAGGGACTTACTCATCTTCTCATTAAGGGATTATCTAACAAACGAATCCAAAGAAATCTTGAGTTTTCTTTTCTATCAGCTCTGGTAGCATATTAAGAAAGAAAATGGATGGCTGAAGAGTTATTAAATTACACTCATTTCCTGATGACTTTTCAGTTAACAGGCCGGCTTCTGGTAACTTTACAAGTTAGGGCGAAAAGTTAGGACCTGCCTTTGTTTCAGTGTCTACCCCCACCCCCACCTCTCCCAGGCTAGAACAGGGGACCCCAAGCCTGACTACAACAGGGTCACACCTCAGCTGCTCCCACACTGTCTGCAGAATTCACTTGATGTTACTCAAGCCCTGCTTTGTGTCTATCATCTCTCTTATTATCACCTTGAAGAAATTAAGCCCCATGTCGCCAGTTTTATCTCCCAACACTATTATCTCAAAATTACTGAAGTTTTAACTACATCCAGCACCTCAGTATCCCCATAAGCACATTTCCATTCACTTTGCTTTTCCTCTCAGCACAGGCACCTACACAAGTGGTTTCAAAACTCTGGAATCCTGGAGACACTGATTTATAAGCAAGAAAAGTTCCCTATAAGAATACTTGCAATCTTATCCTTAAGAACTAAAATGTTTATGAAAGCCAGATGTCTCTGAGCAATAGGAACTCTAGTCATAGTTCTTTGAATTCAGTAGCTCCCTAGTTCCAATTTCACACATGATTACATATACAAGCCCTGGCCACAGATAGGGTATTTTCTTATTTTTCTATTCAGGTATAAAATAGTACTTGCGTTAATGATACCAAAATAAATTAAAAAAAAAATAGTACTTGCCTGTTGAGTTACCATTTGCTACCTTCTAACTAGTATCTTTTGGGTATTAAAGAGGTAGTCCTTTGTTGAATTTCCCCCAATTCTAATTACTTGGCGATTGATCTTGGCCAAACTACCTAATATATTAAAGTAAGTCTCAAGCGTGATATTTATCATAAGAATTACCTGAGGGTGCTTGCTTAAAATAAATTTAAAAAGGCAAATCCCAGCACCTTGCAGAGGCTTCACTTAACCAGACCTCAGGTAAAGCCCAGGCATTCAAGCTTAACAAGCACTCCAGGGGATTCTGTGCAGGTGACCTGCACACTACAACTTCTTGAAACCCTTCTTGAATGCCTTCATCTTGTAGGTGTCACCTAAGCACATCAGTCCAGCGGGACCCTCGTCCCTTGCCTTCTATAGTAAACCAGGAGGGCAAGGCACATTTTGTTGCTGCTTCTATTGTTTACTGAGGGCAAAAGATGACAAAAGAAACAATATTTTGGAAAGGGGAAGAGCAGACATTTTAGAGTGCCCTCCCCATTATGTGTTGCAATTGAGGTATGTAATCTTTACAGGTGTGAACTTCAGGATTCTAACAGTAATCCTGTAAAGCACTCCAATTTTCCACTATATAAATAAATGCCTTTCTCCACTCACACCCCATATTTCCTAAAGATTTTCAGAACCCACCATCTACCCCAAATGTGGGCAACAATTGGCTGGCTACTCACAAACGTTTCAAACGAGTAGCCCTCACCTCATTGTGTATCTTCTTCCATTTCTCAGTACTCACTATACACCAAAAATAAATCAAATGATACAGTGTGGTTAAGTTTACTGTAAAGAGGTGCATGATTTCTTTAATTTTAATTATGATTTGGTGGTATGCTTTTCATTCATGACATTGCATCTCACTAAATGGCTTAAATTGGCTATGATCATATGGAATTGAAAACAATTATCAATAAAGTTGAGGTAGAGCACAGACATTGGACAACCATCACAATTAATTTTTCCTACCTATGATGAAAATGCCAAGATATAAAACACTATAGTAAGTAAAACAGGAGGGACACCATCTTAAGGCTAAGATTCCATTTTAAAAAACAGGGAGTTAGGAGGTAAAAGATTCCTAACATATGGTAACTAGCCAATGACCAACCCTATCTTAAGGTAGGCCAAGCAGACTTAAAGGGTATGTTTCCACTTGAGGGTAACCATTATCTTGGAGAAGAACAGGATCAAAAATTCCTTGTGTTAAGTTTATCTTACATAATATTTAGAGAACTGACTATGGATGATGACATGTCTCTCACCCAGACAGACATCATGAGACCATAAATCAAGCCTACGCCCCCTGGCCCTTTGCTCCATTACTGAAATCCTCAAAAGACAGTATCCCAAACCCTGAATCTCAAAGCTTTAAGCATGCCTCCTGAGGCTGCCCACACTCCTCTTTGAGTGTGTACTTTGCCTTAAATAAAGCCTACTTGCTACCCGCTACCCAACTTGCTGCGTTTTGTCTCTACGCTCTTCCAGATGGTAGGGGCTTAGTCCCCAAGCTGTGCAGATTCTTTGTTACTTCACTATTTCACTCAATTGTCTAGACTTAAGTACAAGTTGTCACTCTCTCTGTTCTACTTCAGACTAGTAGGGAAGGGCTACTAAGATCTGATTTGGACTTGTAATTTCCTGTCAGCTGAGTGACCTGGCCAGGACTGCAGCTATAAGACCATGCTCTTAGTAGCCTACCCAAAATTCTTTCTTTGTTTTGGGCAAGTTCTGAGAACATAATCTCACTTCATCCAGTGCTCTGTGGCTCCCACAAATCCTAGGATGGCAGGGACTTAGTTCCCACATTGGACAGATTCAAGTGGACACTGGATGCCAGGTGACCCCAGATTCAGGAGATGGCAAGGGATTTGCCCTATGCCAAGTAGTTCAATGAACTTCCCTTTCCTCCCACTGTTCTTCCTTGCTCTCTGCTGCCTACTACTCTTGCTTTAATGAATTCCTTCCTTACCTACACTAGTCTGACCTGTTTGCGAAATCTTTCTCCACCAGAGTCAAGAACCCTCCCGTGTCCAGGTTGAGGTTTCACCTAATACACAGTAGAGACCTCCAGAGATGCAGCAGCCAGACAACAAAGTGGGTCCAAAGCTTATAAAAAGTGATTCTTTTTACACCCATTGCTGTTAAAAACAGGTCCATCTGGAAGACAAGTAGTGACTCTATACCATCTTACTACACTGATAGGCAGTGACTATAATGGGGTATGCGGTGGGGACTTGATAATGGGGGAAATCTAGTAACCACAATGTTGCTCATGTAATTGTATATTAATGATACCAAAATTAAAATTTATATAGGTCAAATGCCTATTAACTTCTAATGTTATATTAAATGCAGATTTATGACACAGAAATTAGATCAATCAGACAGGAAGGAATATTAATAGACCTCTGTCTCACTATACTTGCAAAACTAAAGGTCTGAGTAACACATTATATTTAAGACCAAGCTAAAAAGCCTTTCTATCTTCTTTAATTACTTCCCATTAACTGCCTGTCTTTGAAGCCTATCTCCATTTCCTATACTCCTTCTTCAAAAAGGTAAATAAGATTCTTTTAAGAGAAGATAATAAAGAAAAATACAAATTCATATACTTCCTAACAGTGCACATATCTAAATAGATTTTTACATTTAACTGAGGCCTCAGATTTACTTCTAAAAAGGCAACTGTCGAGTTTGAGTTCCATTTCTTAAAAATTTAAGATACAAGTAGACAAAGACAAAAGGATAATGAGCAAAAATTAAAGATGTGTCAAGGTGAAGGAATTACGAGGTTTTCTAACCTGGTACCCAACCACACCTTGTGTAGAGCATCCCATGTTGCTATCCCCTTAAACAGCCACCCAGTCTGCAGCCTGCCAGTACCACAGGCATGGCCTACGGGAGGTCCCATGGCTCTGTGGATGGTCCCATGGGAGTATGCCACCACGCTTACCATCATCTTTTCCCTCCACCAGTTAACTCTGGGCCAGAAGAGAGCCACCTGTAGGGAAATGAACTCACCTCACTCCAGGAGTTCCCTGTTTGCTCTCCCCTGAGCCTGGTGTTTCTGGGTTTCCCTCCCAGAGAATTACAGAGGATGATAGGGACCGAAGCAGATAAGCATTTCCTCATCCCTTTTTCTCAGTATTTCTCTAAACAACTCATTTTCGGCACCTACACTGCTGCTAAAAAATTTTAAGTTATTTGGATTTATGGGCGGGAAAAAGGAAGGGTAAATAGGATGAAAAGGACACTTTTACAAACGTATCTTAAAATCTTAAAAGTTACATATTGTCTTCCAAGTTTCCCCAGTTCTGAAATTCACTCTCCATCTCACCAACTTCCATTAACACGCTAGCCCCTGTGGGTTTGCCACTTTCAGGGTCAAGCCCCGTGTGAGGTTCGTTCGCATCCAGCCTGGCTGGGAAAGGAGGCCTGCGACCACGGTAGGCGCCACGAGTCACTCGCGGTTCCGGCGGGTCAGAGACGTTGTCTCCTACCTACCTTCAGGGTTGAGCCATGGCCGCCTACCTTCCTCTGCTTCACAAACACAACGGGGACGTCGGTTTCCGAGGTCAGTTCGAAGAGCGCTCCCTCGAGGCCCCTCCTGTCCTCTGTGGCACAGAAGCAGAGGGAGCGGGTCAGTGGCCCCCGGCCGCCGCGGGAAGTGCGCGGCGGGGCGGGTCTTCCGCGTCCCCCGGGTCTTGGGGCTGCACGCCCCACCCACCCGCCCGCGCTGCGGGCGGCGCGCACTAAGACCTTGACCCGCGGGCCGCCGGTCTGGGGCCCGCACGCCGGCTCCGCGGGCTGGAAACCCCAAGCTGGGACTAGCTACTCAGGGCACACTCAAAGCACAGTAAGTCTCGCTAAAAGAGACGCTCTACTTAGCCGGTTACCCGGAATTCAGAAAAGCCTCAAAAAAGGAAGCTTAAGGCTAATTAGCTTTAGTAAAACACCTCCCAGTTTAATCTTCCTCTGAACTCTGCATCTATGTAGAACGCCAAAATCCAACTTGCAGTGTTTCTAATCTGAAAACCATGGAGCAAAATTTGAAACACTGCCCACTTAAGGTGCTCTTATTTAAGAACCGTGGAGCAATACACCAGCAGGCCACATGACCTACTGGGAGCTAACTAATGGCCCAATTTTACAAAGGGTGAACCCAGGTGGAGAATGAGTCACTGATGTTATTAAAAATAGACTGCAGTTACACTGCCATCAGGCCCATTCATGAGACAAAAACCACATCACTCAAAAGCATAGTTGTTTGATAACAATAATAATAGCACCTAACATCTACAAGGCTTTGCACATATTAACACTTCATCTTCACAACTACCCTTTGGACGAAGGTCCTATCAGGTCCATTTCACAGATAAGGCCACTGAGGCACTGAAAAGCTAAGCTGCCCAAGTTGAAGCAGATAATCAACAGCGGCGCCAGGATTCAAACCCAAGCAGTGTAGTGCAAGCTTTTAACCGCTACCCTGTACAGTCTGAAATCTTGAGGTAAACCTGGGTTCCACTCTTAGGGGTCCCATGAATAGCCTGGAGCAAATCACACTATTCTGAGCCTTGGTTTCCCCAACTGTAAACATTTTGATACATAACGATCTGCCAACCTCTGAGGATGTCTAAGGATTAAATGGTGTGAAAATTACTTGTAAGGCATTTAGCTCATTACACTCTGTGGAGGATCTATCGATCTACTACTCATCACATTGTCCACATTTCAATACTCGTGCAATAAGAAATGATAACACACACCCATTTTCTCAGATATCTCTGCACACCGCCTCTACAAAGAGCCAGAAGATGGAAACCGCCGGCCGACAGGGGGCCGGTCTCGCCTACCACACGCTAAGCTTTCACTGACCCGAGCCAAACAATGAAAGCA
The DNA here is from genome assembly GCA_029783875.1 of Phataginus tricuspis. Lineage (NCBI taxonomy): Eukaryota > Metazoa > Chordata > Mammalia > Pholidota > Manidae > Phataginus > Phataginus tricuspis. Next base: position 19,857,854 of record JAQQAC010003639.1, on the reverse strand, counting down.
GCCGAGCAGCTCACCCGCCTTGGGAAAGCTTCAGCCCACTCACCCTCGCCTTAAAACATCTCAGACCCTTCCCCGAGCCTCCCGGCGCACCCGCCAGGCGGATGCTCAGGCCCCAACGACTCACAGCCTCACGGCCCGGAGCTCCCTCGGTCTCCCGTGCCCGCCTGCTTACGTGAAGGCGAGCTCCAGGCCGCCGGGCCGCCCCACCGCCTCGCGCTCCAGTGCGCTGCGGACTGAGACCAGAGGGAAAGGGCTGCTGGCTCCCAGCGGCCACGAGAAGCCACGCCCTTCTGCGAACCCGGCGGGCAGAAGGCCAGAGTCAGAATGACAAAGCAAAAATCCTCTCCCGTGCAGCCCTGGCAGCCACGCTAATGGGCTTAGCTAAGCGGGATCTCCTAATTGGGTGACACCACATCCTCTTCTTGCTGATAGCGCCCCCAACCCCAAAAAACAAGAACAATTATAGGAATGTTTGGGCTCAAAATAGGAGTGTGTATTAACTAAAGAAAACTGGACTGCGCCCTAAGGCGGTGACTCCAGAACTCTGCTGCCCATTATAATCATGGGAGGATCTTTAAAGATACTGACGCCGGGCTCCCACCCCACAAAATATTTTGATGTAATCTGTATTTTCTGTATTTATGTATCTAAGTTTTTTTTAACTCCCTGGGCGATTCTAGGGAACGGCAAAGTTTGGGACCCACTGCCCCAAGGTATGGGATTAGTCAGTCTGGCAATTCCCTAAAGAAAACAAATCAGGCTTTCGAAACATCAGTCCATCCTGACTAACCCTGAAAAGAAGTGACAAATTCTCACCAACTCATAAACTTCCCGTTTTAGTACTTCTTAACCCCCTCAGGTTTTGCTTTGCATGTTTAAGGAAAACTGAGAGTTTATTGAACTCTAGCCATTCCAAGCCACCTGACGCTGCCCAGGTGAGCCATGCTCTCATGCTTCCCTGCTCTTACTCATATTCTTACTCAGCACCTTGCACTAGCAGGTAGCTAAGATTATTTGCTGACTACATAAATAAATAAATCTCCTGCTTCTCTGTATGGATACTGCCAACCTAAAGCACACTTGGGTGAAAGGGCTGCTGGTTTCTTAAGGCTGCGAGAAGTCACGTCTTCTCTGAACTGGCAAGCAACCACAGTTTGCTCCTTGGAGCCCATTTCAAAGGGCAAGGTAGAGGCTTGGTATAGCCTCTCAGCTTCTGAATGCACACCCACGCAGCACACACACTGAACTGACACTCTCCCTGCATGGTGGTTTTACACGACTGTGTGCCTCGGCTGATTCTGGCATCCTTAGAATCGAGGATGGGTCTAGCACATAGGTGTTCGGGAAACAATGAGATTTAAAGAGCAAAGGTAGAAAACATGAGGGAAAGAAAGCTGGGACTAATGAAGAAACTGAACATTTATTCCTGGCTGCAGTGCCAAACTCTGTATTAACCATTTTTTATGCTTCAGGTCATTTATCTACACAATAATAACCTATGAACCAGGGTCATAAATTCCTCATTCTTAAAATATAAACTACAGCTTACTTTAGAAGTCTTAGGATAAAGAGGAACTTTAAAAATCATTTAACTTGAAATAATATACTAAAAGCAAGTGATAAGGATTGATTTCTTAGAGCCTTGTATGACAGGTCAATGTTATGTGAGAATTAATAAAGGGAAACATCATTGACATAGTGGTTGGGAGGCCTGGAGGAGCTCTCACACACCCTCACTCCTCAATAACAGAAGAGACAAACACCTTGCAAGTCCATACTCTTTTAGCTATGCTTTACTACCCAGAAGGAGGAAGGAAGATTTCTGCTTCCTCCGGCAACAGCCCAGCCAATGAGAGACCATCACAACTCTGCCAATGGGAAGCCATGATACGTGGAATTCTCATTTTCCATCAGTAGACTTTTTGCTTGAAACAGCTGCCCAACCAGGCCCTTTCATCTATAAGAGCTCCCTCCTCCCCTTTGCTCTCTGGACTTCTTTGTGGTTTTGCCAAAACTTGCTTGTTCCCAATTGCTATTCTCTGCTGTTCCCAAATACACCCATTTTTGCTGGTAAAATAACTGTCTGTTTTTAAGATTAACAGTTACCATAACTAGCATTTTCTAAGAGAGTACCAGAAAAGGATGGATGAGGCATTTTATTCACATTGTTAAGTGAGCAAATGATAGTACAAATCCCTAGCATACCTTGACCTATTTTTTAAGATCTTTTTTTTAAAATCACCATTTTAAAAAGCCTTCGCTTTCTTTCAAACACTTCTTGCTGCAGGTAAGAAACTAGATGCCTCATCGTTGTCACAAAGTATGAAGAACTCCTTAGTTTTATTTAGTTGCTGGTTAATGGAGGAAGTGCCTCATCTCCCACCATTTCTCCTCATGCAGCATTTGTTCTGGTCACACATCTTGCATCTTTTAACTGGGCTCCTAATATTCCCTCCATGTTATCTTCCTTCCATAAGGGCCTACTTTTTCAAAGCTCATCTGAAATGTCACCTCCTCTGGGAAGGCGTCCCTGATTCCTATCCAGAGTTCATTGTTCCTTCCTTCTTCTGTGTCATTTAGGTCATTTAGTACCTAAAAGTACCTAAAAATTACAAATACCTGAAAATAATTACAAATCATCTAAATCTAAGAGAGCTTTGGGAAAGTAAACCCTTATTTGATTTATCTTGTCTGCCCAGAACCTGCTATCTATATTAAGTACTCATAAAATTCTGGGAAAGACCACCTATGTTCCCGGCATCTATGCACACTATCAACAGGTCTATACAGGTATCCAATCAAGGGTCATATCACCCTGAACTACTTTTACCACTACAATAAGCCTCTCTCACACCCTCATGTACCACACTGAGCTAGAACAACCTTTCTGATACCCCAGTCTTCTCTGCTCAAACCTTTAGTAGCTTTCCAGGACCCTCAAGATGAAGTCCAAAAAAATCATACTGACTTGGCAAGGCCCTCCCTTGTTAAACCTAGCTGTTCACATATTTAGCAGCAAAACATCGCTGGAGAAAACACAGTAATTAAAAGTCGTTTCACTTTAAAGTCAAGACTACAAAACTGTGTCCCCAAAGCAGCCCAGCAGCCCTTTGCATCTCTGATGAATTTATTTTCCTAGTCTTCAAAGTGACTATTTCATACTTATTCTTCTTTTCTCAAACCTCTAGTATAACTACTTCTTGCCAGTAGCTCACAACCTGCTTTCCACTGAAGAAAGTAGAATCAACTAGACAGAAGTCCCTCCTACTTCCCTCTCAACCACCAAATTGCCATATGCCCTATCTTCACTCCCATTTTGATAAAGGTCAATTTCTCCACCTGTGTATGGATGCTCATCTATTCTCACCTTCTCACTCTTCAATAACTTTACGCCTAAAATTAGCCTCCCTCTCCAGCATCATCAGTTTCTTGTTCTCTACCTGATGGTTCCCATCATCATACAAACATATTGTAGTACTCCTATTTTTAAAAAGCCTTCCACTGTTGTCGGGCAACTGCATCTGGGGAGGTCTCTCCCTTGTGCACTAGGTGAAACCTCAACCTGGACAGGGAGGATTCGTGACTCTGATCAAGAAAGAACTCTCAAACAGGTCAGGCGAGTGTAGGTAAGGAAGGAATTCATTAAAGCGAGAGTAGCAGCAAATGGCAGCAGCCATGCAGGTGGCAGAGAGCGAGCAAGAGCAGCGGGAAGAAAGAGAAGCTCAGTGAACTCCTGCTTGACATAGGGCAGATCCTTGGCCAACTCCTGCAGCCAGGGTTACCTGGCATCTAGTGTCCGCTTGAATCTGCATGTGTGGGAACTAAGCCCCTACCATCCCAGAACTTGGGGGAGCCGCAGAGCACTGGACTGAGTGAGATTATGTTCTAAGAACTTTCTAAAGCAAAGAAAGGAGATTTTCAGGCAGGCTACCAAAGAGCATGATCTTAGTAGCCCTTCCCTACTTGTCTGAAGTAGGACAGAGTGAGTGAACACTTGTGCTTAAGTCTAGAAAATTGAATGAAATAGTGAAGTAACAAAGAACGCTTACCACTGGGAAAGGGATCTCTTATTAATCTCCCAAGAGACTTGGAAGAGCACGGAGACAAAACAGTTAATTGAGCAGCAAGAAGCTTTATTTAAGGCAAAATACACACTCGAGGAAGGGGAGTGTGAGCAAACTCCTTTAAGAGAGAAGGTGCTCTTAAAGGCTTAGGATTCTGTCTTTTAAGGATTTCAAGAAAGGGGCAAAGGGCGGGGGGTAAGGGAGGGGCGTAGGCTGGACATGTCGTCTAGTGATGTCTATCTTCAGTGAGAGACATTATGTCATCATCCATAGCCAGTCCTCTAGATATTCTGTAAAATAAACTTAACACAAGGGATTTCTTGATCCTGTTCTTCTCCAAGACAGTGGTTACCCTCAACCAGTGGGGACATGTCATTTAGGACTATTTGCCCTGACTTAAAATAGGGTATGTTATTGGCTGATTGCCATAAAATATGTAAGGAATCTTACCTCCTAACTCCCTGGTTTTTAAAATGGAATCTTAGCCTTAATATGGAGTCCCTCCTGTTCTTACTATACTATTTATATCTCAACATTTTCCATCATGGGCAGGAAAAATTCACCATGATACTTGTCCCATGTCCTTGCTCTCCCTCACATGACCCCACGCACCCAACCTCCATAGTTACCACCCATTTCAATTGCTCCCCTTCACAGGAAAAAACAAAAAACAACCTTTGTGAAAGAATTATGTGTACATGGAGAAGGAATAAAGTAGGGTAGGGAGGTTAGGAAAGATCCAAGAATATGACACTTGAACAGAGGGCAGAGTGAAATAAGGAAGAAAAACTTAAGAGGGGAGAAACCTTTCTAAGCAGAGTAAACAGGAAGGGTGAAAGCCCTAACCTGGGAGCCTGCTAGACTCGTCCAAGGATCTTCAGGGAACCCCACATGCCTGAAGCCCAGCTAGCAAGGAAGACAGTGGTAGGTGGTGAGGTCAGATCCCAAAGGCCACAGTCAAGATTTAGGATTTCATTCTAAATGTGATAAGAAGTCAGAGAAGAGAGGGAACTGATCCAGTTTGTATCTAGAGATGTAGACATGACAAAGACTTGGCTTCATTAATCCGAGGTGAGAAGATGTATTTGAAGGTAGAGCTAGCAAGCTTTGCAGATGGATGGAATGAGGAATGTAAAAAGAAGAATCAGTGATGACTCCACAGTTTTGGCCTTGGCAACTAGGTAAATGGGGCCACTTTTTAATGAAAAGGGGGTCACTCAGGGAGGAGAAGAGATGAGAATAGGATTTGGGACAAATCCAAGGTGTGGTCTGAAAGGCCTATTGTTATCCAAAGAATGAAACTGGATTATTGTCAAAGAAGGTGTTGAGTAGGCAGTTGGTATACAAGTCTGGAGTTGCATAGGATACTTGCAAGGGGAGAAGTCAGGACTAGAAATAAAAGTTTAGGAGTCAAAAAAAAAAGATATTTAATGCCATGTATATTAGTCAAGGTTTTCCAGAGAAACAGAACCAATAGGATATATATAAACATGTATATATAAAGATTTATTTTAATAAATTGGCTCATAGGATTGTGGGGGCTGACAAGTCCAAAACCCCCGGGACAGGTGAGCAGGCTGGAAACTGCAGCAGTCTTAACATTGTTTTAAATCTGAAGGCAGTCTGAAGGCACAATTCCTTCCTCTCCGGGAGACCTCAGTCTCTTCTCTTGAGGCTTTCAGCTGATTAGATGAAGCCCACTCACATTATGAAGGGTAATCTGCTTTATTCAAAGTCTACTGATTTCAATGTTAATCACATCAGAAAATACTGCAACATCTAGACTGGTGTTTGACCAAACAACTGGGCACCATAATAAAACTGACCACCACACCATACGACTAGATGAAATTACCCAGGGAGTTAATATTTTTAAAGAAATTAAAATGGTCCAGGACTGAACCTAGGTAAGTGCACAGAAGGGCCCAGCAAAGGAGCCTGAGAAAGAGCTGGGGAGAGGTTGGAGGAAACCCAAGAGAATGTGGTGTCTCCGATGCCAATGAAGAAGTGCTCCAGAAAAGGAGGAAGAGCAACTCTATTAGATGCTGCTGAGAAATTCTGCAATATAAGGATTGAGTCGTGGAAGTCATTGCTCGTTTTTATGAAAATGTTGAGGGACAGAAAGCCAGATAAGATGAAGTTCAACAAGAAACAGAAAATAAGGACATGGAGGCAGCAAGTATGGCCAACTCTTTCAAGGAGTTTTGCTATAAAAACAGAAAAATGGGAAAGTAGCTAAAGAGGGATGTGGGATCAAGGAAGGTTTTTTATTTTTTGTTTCATCTAAGAAGAAAATTATCATAGCAATTTTTTGTGCTCAAGTCATAGTTTAGTAGAAGGAAGTTTGGCAATTTCCAAATGTGGGTAAAGTGGGGTTCCTATGGCCAGGATCCTCACTGAACTTAAACCACCTGACAGTGTAACTGGCCTGTTGCTATGCTACCGCTTCCACACCTTTAGGCAATAAGCCATTATTGTGTTAATATAAAGAGTTCTGCCCAGTGTTCTGCAGGCGATGGGGTGGCGGGGCTGTAAGGCTGCAGGAGAGGAGAGCAGAGGCTGGAGTGGTGGCAGCGCCCGAGGACAGAGGCCCAGAGGATGGCTGTGCGGGACGCCTGTGCGAGACAACTGTGCAGAGAGGCCCAGAGGACGGCTGTGTGGGACGGCTGTGCACAGAGGCCCAGAGGAGGGCTGTGCAGACAGAGGGGCCCAGAGGCAGAGACCAGCTTGCTGCATCCGAAGCAGCAGTGATAACACAGACTCGCTATGAGTGAAAGGGATTTTAGTGACTGACCTGCCACCTGGAAATAAAGTTGGGTATAACCTTTTCACCCCAAGAACCCTTTGCTGTAAATTTCTTTGGTCACAGTGAATCTATAGCGAACTTGCCTGGGGCTGAAACTCATTTGCAAGACACCAAAGAAGAAAAGAATGAGAGGAGATCATTTCAGAGGCAAAGTCCTTTGAATATACATCTATTTCATTTAGGATTATTTGATCAATGTCAGCCTCCCTGTCTAGAACAGCACAGTTCAACAGAACTTTCTGTGATGATGGAAATGTTCTATAGCAGCACTGTCCAACCCAATAGCCACTAACCACGTGCATGTGACTGCTGAGCCTTAAAAACATAGCTAGTGCAAGTGAGACAGGGACCGTGGATGTAGTCAGAGTAGGGTGAGAGCCTCTGGAAAAAGCATGGCAGGATATTTACAGTCAGAGCAATGTAACTACATACAAGGAACCCCCCCTACCAAAACTCTGTGTTAAACATTAAGCTCTAAAGTCATTCTTCATTGAGATCAGTTAATATTCCCCAGATAAAGAAAAGTAGCACATGTTTTTATTATGCTAATCATTTGTAATCATGTGTAAAATTCAGTTTAGAATGCTAAAAGGCCCAGGCCTGTGTGCTGTCTTTACTCCTTCAGACCTGATGAGGTGATTCGCAAACTGAGCAACTAATTTAGCATGCAGGCCCAGCCATAAACAACATAGTAAAAGGCAGGAAGGATTCCACCTTAAAGATAAGATTGCATTTTATCACACAGGAAGTTAAGAAGTAAGAATCTTAACTTACTCTTCAGCAAACAGACAATAACTCAGCCCACCTTGGGGGCTCGGCCGGTGGCCTTGTTTGATATGCTCCCAGACCAAGACAACAGTATCTCCAGGAGAAATCAGAGCAGGAAGTTTAAGTTGATTCTAAATATTCAGAGACCACTTAACAAGTCCACACCCCTAAGCCTTTTTTCACGTTCCCCAAAATCCTCAACTGCCTATAAAACTCCCCCAGACAACGCACCACCACTGGCTCTCTTGTCCCCTCCTGGCGCGAGCCAGGAGCTCTGTCTGTCCTCCCACTGTATCTCTCAATAAAAGCCTGTCTCTGACTCTCCTACCTTGTGTGTTTGCGAGATTCATTCTTTGACTCCACAAACAAGAACCCTGGTATCACAAGTACAGGTCTCAAGTTTTTATTTTATTTAAGCTTAACTAATTTAAATGTAAATAGCCACATGTAAGCAAGGACCAGGATTATTTATACTCACCATGATAATCCCAGCATTTAATACAGTGCCCACACATAGTAATTGCTCAATAAATATTTGTTAAAAGATTCAGCCTGTAAAATGGGGATGTTATTGGTTAATTTGTAGATTCTATCTTTTTCCACAGAGGAAAGGTAAAACGTCCTTACATGGTAACTGTCAGAGGTTCTCAGTCTTCCTGTAAAGGTGAATTTGACCTATCCCAGAAGGTAGCTGGAATAATAAAGGAAACTACGTTGGGTGGTCTGAATAAAATAACATCAGTAATATGCCTAGGAGTATGCCTGGAGCATAGTAGGTGCTTAAAAGGTGGTGGTCCAGCAACTTCACAGGACACAAGAAAATGATGGTATGGGAAAATTAGAGAAGGTTCGCATAGCAAGTGATATTTGAACCATATCCTGAGGAACCATAAACACAGAAGTAGTGGGAACAGTAGTAATGCTTAAGAATATCTCAGTGCTTACTATATATTGCAGGCATAAATCTAGGTCTTTACATGACTAATTTAATCTTTACAACAATCCAATGAGTGAGATACTATTATTTTCTCCATTTTACAACTGAAAAAACCTAAAGTATAGAAAGGATCATCATTTTGCCCAAGGTCACCTCACTAATAATTGGCAGAGCTGAGACTGATGCTCAGTCCTTGGCTCTTACCACCACGCTGTTCTACCTTTTGAACAGAATTTTTCTAGACAAAGGGAGCAATACGTACAATGATAAAGCAGAAGGAAAGAAACTGTGTTTTTACATGAGATGCAGAAGCTTAAAGGGACAAGAAACTATAAATACATGTTTCATTCAGTTGGGGGTTCACAAGACAGCTAGGTGTCTGGCTCTTTCCTCCCCTACATGCTCCATTAATCCTGTTAATAAAATCACCCAAGTATTCCACCCATATCACAAGATCAGACATTCCAGGAAATTCCAGGAAGTTAAGTATCTTGCCAAAGGTCACAAAGCAGGTGTGTTAAAGTTGGGATATAAATCTAGGTGTGCCTATTTGATAATGTACAGTGCAGTATAGGCTCAAAAGAGGCAGAGGCAAAAAGAACCCCACAAGACATTAACTTTCTAATAAGGACCAGGGCAGACTTCATCCAACATCCACCCTGAAAACTCTTGAAACCCTGCTTGGAGGATCATGATCCCTGTGATGCCCTCTCTAGTCAAACGCAAAACCAGTCACTCCTTCCTTCTTTCTTAAAGCTGTTTTATTCTTAAACTAAAGCTGTCTGTTTACATGTCTGCCACTGATTGAGCACCTCTGTGCCAGCAGCTTTACATGCTCTCATTAATCATAACCCCTTGGGACAGGTATTATCATCTCTATTTACAGATGAGTAGACCAAGTTTAAGTGAGTAGGCAGAGCAAGATCTGACAACCAGCCCAAGATGCATGCCCTCCTACTCTTCTCTCTCCACCACAGTATTTTCACTCGAGTCTTTGCATCCCAATACCTGGCACAGTGGCTTTCCCTTAGTTGCCACTCACTGGAGTTTTGAATTCAACTGGCACTACAGCCGGCTTTCAAATGTTAGTGAGGTGGAGAAGAGAAGGGAGAGTCTAAGGTGTTCCGGTAAAGCAGCTTTGGGTGGTGGTGGAGGGGAGCCCTAGTTTGTAACATTTGCCAATTTCTGTGGTATAAATACTCCCACTTTGGCTGATTTCCAGCTACCAGCCTGCTTGCAAAATTTCTGAATGTTTACCAGTGGCGCTCTGAGCTGGTAGGAGCCAGCTCCAGCACACCACCTATGAGATAAAAGCTCAAGGTCAGCAGGTGCCGGCTACTTTGCCTCCTCATCTCTTCACAGCAGCTCTCTATACTTAACTAGACTTCACTGCAACCTCAGAGGGATTAAGAACGATCTAGTTTTGCTAAGGCTCATCTTCACCAGAGCCCCACGGCCTATTCCAATCCCAACTGGTTTTAGGGGACCCCACATCCCTTAAGGATTCTCCCCAACTTGTATCCAGGATAATTTAAGCCCTTTTGCCTTCAAACGTGCCCGAGTCACCTCTTTTGTAAATATTTGAGCCAATCCCACAGCCTCATCTACCTTTCTACTGACAACCAGTATAGCACAATAGTAATGGGAGCCTCTGCTGAAATCACATAACCTGGCTTTTCTGCTGCCAAGCTGCATGCCCTTAGGCAAGTTCCCAGACCTCTCAATCCCTCAGTTTACGCATCCATAAAATGGTGATAAATATAGTACCTACACCTCATGTGGTGGTAGTGGAAATTAGATGAGTAAGTAGATGTAAAGGGCACAGATATGGTATTCCACATATGAATTATTATCATTGTTATGTCCTTATGCATGGTGTATATCTAAAACCTCATTGTAGTTAAGAATTTGGGTTTTCTCCTTGGACATTAGTTATTTAGTTATATAAACAGAAATTTACTTGAATAGAGATACATATGTACAGATTCTTCTGTGAATGATACATAACCACTGGTCTCTATCCTCTTGATCCATTTATATAAGATCTAAGGACACACAAGGGATCTAATCAGTACAGTGGTTATCCCATAAATAGCACTAATGCAGGTATAAAAAGTGGCCTGGTGTGTGTGGAGTGTATAGAAGTTAGTCTTCCACATGGGAGCAACCAATACAAGCACAGCAGGGGTCAGATCAGAGAACAGTTCAACATTAAGAGCCTGGCCCTCAGAGCCAGATTCCCTAGTTTCAAATTCCAGTTCTGTCATTTACTGGTTATATACCTTGAACAAGCTTCCTAACATCTTTGTCCCTTCACTTCCTCATCTGTGAAATGGAGGTAATAGAAATATCAGTCTCAGCTACATGTAAGAGAATGAAACTGGATTATTGTCTAACTCCATACACAAAAGTAAACTCAAAATGGATCAAAGACCTGAATGTAAGTCATGAAACCATAAAACTTTTAAAAGAAAAACTCTCTTGAATATAAACATGAGTAACTTTTCATGAACACATCTCCTCGGGCAAGGGAAACAAAAGCAAAAATGAACAAATGGGACTACATCAAGCTAAAAAGCTTCTGTACAGCAAAGGACACCATCAGCAGAACAAAAAACATCCTACAATATGGGAGAATATATTTGCAAACAACATATCTGACAAGGGGTTAACATCCAAAATATATAAAGAGCTCACACACTGCAACAACCAAAAAGCAAATAACCCTATTAAAAATGGGCAGAGGATATGAAAAGACAATTTTCTAAAGAAGAAATTCAGATGGCCAACAGGCACATGAAAACATGCTCCACATAGCTAATTATCAGGGAGATGCAAATTAACACCACAATGAGATATCACTTCACACCAGTTAGGATGGCCAACATAGAAAAGACTAGAACAACAAATGCTGACGAGGATGCGGAGAAAGGGGAACCCTCCTACACTGCTGGTGGGAATGTAAATTAGTTCAACCATTGTGGAAAGCAATATGAAGGTTCCTCAAAAAACTAAAAATAGAAATACCATTTGACCCGGGAATTCGACTCCTGGGAATTTACCCAAAGAATACAAGTTCTCAGATTCAAAAAGACATATACACCCCTATGTTTATTGCAGCACTATTTACAATAGCCAAGATATGGAAGCAACCTAAGTGTCAATCAACAGATGAGTGGATAAAGAAAATGTGGTACATTTACACAATGGAGTATTATTCAGCCATAAAGAGAAAAGAAATCCTACCATTAGCAACAACATGGATGGAGCTAGAGGGTATTATGCTCAGTGAAATAAGCCAGGCAGAGAAAGATAAGTACCAAATGATTTCCCTCATTTGTGGAGTATAACAATGAAGCAAAACTGAAGGAACAAAACAGCAGCAGACTCACAGACTCCAAGAAGGGACTAGCGGTTTACCAAAGGAGAAGGGTGAGGGAGGGAGGGTGGGGAAGGAGGGAAAAGGCGACTGAGGGGTATTATGATTAGTATACATGATGGGGGGGAGGGGTGTCAAGGGGAAGACAGTGTAGCACAGAGAAGACAAGTAGTGACTGTGGCATCTTACTACACTGATGGACAGTGACTTCAGTGGGGTATGGGAGAGACTTGATAATATGGGTGAATGTAGTAACCACACGTTTTTCATATGAAACTTTCATAAGAGTGTATATCAGTGATACCTTAATAAAAAATTTTTTTAAAAAGGAAATATTAGTCTCACAGAACTATGTGATTAAATCAGTTAAGACTTGAAGTGCTTAGAGCGGTGGCCTGTGAACACTGCCATGTGAGAGTTTCCTGCTATTATTATAAGTCCGTGAAGAACATGAACAGACATTCAGACTGTGAAATACAATGCAGATAATGTGATACAACATATGGAACAAAGATTTTGCCTCATTAACAATCAAAGAAATACAAATGAAAATAGTTTTTTACCTTTCAAATTGGCAAGGAATTTTTTTTTAAACCTATTGTCATTTTTAAATACTCACTAAGCACAGGGAAAACTCATTGAATTGGTAGTTATCAATTAGACACATCATTGAAAAGTCTTTAGGACTTTAAAAGTGTTCATACTCTGACCAAGAAATCCATTTCAGTAATCTATCCTAATAATTATAAATACAGCAAACACTCTACATACAAAGAAAATTATTTCTAACCTGTTATTCCACAGTAGCAAAAAATTGGCAAAAGACTATCCAACTATAGTGGTATGGCTACGTAAAAACACTAGATAGAATATTTTATAGCAATTGAGAAAGTTATTAAGAACTTATAACATGCACAGTATTTTTAAATAACAAAACACAGACTACATAGAAGATAGACACAAATATTAATAGTGGTTATGTCTGGATATAACTATATGTGGGGGGGTTTGTATTTTATTATACTGTGGTCTCCAAATTTTCTAAAATGAGCATTTTTTACAGACAAAAACAAAATACTTAATATTTTAAGCTTCATTCACAAAATAAAGAGAACAACCTTCCATGGACCCCCACTTCCTACAGGATAAAGCCTCTTTATTTTTCTACTTTATCTCTCATCATTCTCTCTGCCAGTCACTCCTTACTAGATTCACACTAAATGAACAAGTCATGGTATTTTCCAACTTGTTTTGTTTACAGCCATGAATTTCTTACTCACTACTTTTTTCCATTGGGAAAACACCTATCCCACACTCTCAGCTATTCTCTGATCCCACAGCCTTTCTAGATACCAGATTACACTGAAATTAGAAGGGAGGTAGATGTGAACAAGCAGAATGACCATAAAGAATGAGACTAGACTGTGCCTTACTCATTTTTTTCTCCTGCCAGTGCTTGGCACGCAAATCAGTGCCCCAGACACATCTCCTGAATGAACAAGCATCAATACTAAAGTGGTGAGATCTGAGCTAGCCCAGGGTACCTTTGAATGTAAGCGGCTTTTATTTGTTTAAGGAAAGCAATCCCTAAAGAGGCAACCAGGGAGCCATACAGGCCTGGGCTTGACAAGGCAACACCGAGCAAGTTACTAAAATGCTGAGCATCTGCCTCCTCATTTGTGAAACAGAATTAAACACAGCAGCCTCACAAGGTCATTATGAGGACTAAGTGACAGAGATGTGCAACACTAGCATTGACAGGGAATGTTAGTTCACCAATCATAACTCAACTCTTAGTAACTCAATGTGTTCCTCTCCCTCTTGCTGAGAGCATTAAAACCATGTTCTCTATAAGCAGCCAGGGGACAAAGAGTGACATATGGCATCCCGATGTACACTTGTGGCAAAATATCGCACAAGTCCTCCCAAACCTTACAGCTGTTTTCCACATTGACAGCTGAAGAATGGCAGCAGCTGCCAGACCAAATGAAGACGATTACACTGATGTCTGTTCCTCACATCACAGCCACTGGACAGGTACCTGAGGCTAAATACAAGCCCTCATATATCAACAAGCCCGGCGAGTGGCAGGCAGCTAATCTGCTGGGATGGCTAAGGTGCAGCTGTCATGGTGGCAGGTCACCCAGCCTCTGGTTCCAAGAGCCACTGTCCCATCCAGGAACACGTATCATAGTATCAATACCGTGGGCATCATACATCAGGCAGTCACGGTGACTCACGTGAGATTCTGAGAAGCTAGCCCGAGGCAGCAGAGGTGGGAACTGGGGTTCACCATCCTTTATGTTAAGTTTTCTATGCTTTGTTTCCTCATCACAAGGTGATATCGCTACCTGTGTCATGATGACATTTTGAAGCTTAAACACGAGAACATCCCGTAAGCCTCTGGCGTGGGGAGGACGGCATGTATGACTGTCACCACTGCCCACACACAGGTACTGACGCCGTGCCTCCCAGGAGCTGAGCGCCTCTCTCCAGTACCAGTCCCGGTGAATCAGAGTTGAGCCTGATGGTTGTTATCAAGTAATAACCTTAATTTATAGAGACTAGTCCAAAGTACAGTCCAAAAGAAGGAAGAAGAAAATGTCAGGGTGGCAGGGATGGTTCCCTGGCAGCACAGCTTCCCTTAATTTTCTTTAAGAGATTATCTATGGCCAACGAAGGAACTCCCTGTGCAGTCACTGTACCACCAATCCAGTTAGGCGTGCGCTGAGCTGGCTGCCATGGTCCCTCAACTATAAAGGAAGATAAAGGGGATTTTCTGGGGGAGGGGGGAAAGCAAGCCTAACTCTGTAAGAGCAGGAAACACCTACCTAGTTCCCTACTATAATTCCAGGGCTTGGTACAGAGCCTGGCACATGGCAAGTGCTCATAAATGTGTTGGATGTAATAAATGCACCCACCTGATTCTATACCAAATGGCCCTGCCTACCAACTGACCCTTTTGGTTCTTTGAGAAGCTACCATGATCCAGGTACTGGGGAGATTAGGTAGCGAGACTGGTGTGAAAATCATGCCTATGGAGGTTCCTTCGTGAAGCCAAGCAGAAACAGATAAGCTGTTAATTCCTGAAACCAGCACTTCAACACCACATCAGCAAGCAATTCCAGCTCTGTATCTATGAGCTTCTTGAAGACATGGACCAGATCCTGCATCTCTCCTGTGTAGCTGGTTCTGAGCCCCAGGACATGCTGGACAGTGTTTCTCCTGGGCTGGGAACAAGTAAATCTCACAGAATCCAAAGTACTTGGAATCACACACTTCCTATTTGCCTAAGAACACAGGAAGCCCAAATTCTGGTGTCAGTACACCTTTACACTCTTCAATAATTACTGAGGACCCCAAAGAACTTTTACTTATATGGGCTATAGTTATCAATATTTACCATGTTAGGAATGAAAACTGACATTTAAAAGATACTCATTTAATTCTCTTAAAATTAAAATAAACCCATTAAACATCAACATATCTTATAACATACCTTAATACAAATATATTTTCCAAAACAAAAAGAAATGTAGAGAGAAGGTTGGAATTATTTCACATTTTTGCCATCTTTTTTAGCAACTGGTTTAATAGAAGATAGCTAGACTCTCATATCTGCTTCTGCATTCAATGTGTTGGTGTTTTGGTAGTAGTAACATAAAGAAAACCCAGTCTCACAGAGACAAGTAGTTAGAAAAGGAGAAATATCTTACAGGTCTTACAGATAGTGTGGATATTCTTCTGATACAACACCAAAGCAGTTGATTAAAGTTAGCTGCAGTGTGGACTCTGCATTGATATGGATGAGGTTTTCATACTCAACCACATTAAAATATGCTGGTCTATCTTACACTTTGAATAGCTCTGTTGCCCATAAAACGGCTTTCTAAGATCGTATGTTGATCATTCAGAAACTATTTATTCAGTAAGTCATAGAGATCTTGGAAATATTGACATCTTTCAATATGCAATATCAAAAACAAATTCCAATCATACATATTGACCCATTCTCATCAGAAAAGTCTTTAGGTACTGAAAAGCTATCCAGCACACACAGCAGATAACAACTTCCAAAATTACAAGTCTTGAAACTTCACATTTTATCATTGGCAACAAATACTGTCAGTTGTTTTCCTTGAATAACAGGCTCACTTTGTTTTGGGGAAATATCTGTCGAATACCCAAGTCTGAATAGTTTGACTGTCAGTCACTCTTTCAAGTATAGATGGTGTTCCCTGAAAAATGCAGCTAGTTCAGTTTGCAACCCAAACCATTAATCACACAAGAACTTTTCCCTGAGAAACCAACATGCTTCATGCAGCAAAAACACCTTATGCATACTTTCTTCATCACACATAATCTTAAATAGTGACTACTTAAAGGGATGAGATTTAACGAAGTTAATCATGTTTACTACTTCATCGAGAATAGAGCCATGGACATTTTCTTTGGCTGTTAAGTGTGTGGTGGTGAAGACTACGATACAAACTAGCACAATGTGGTGCCCCTGTGGGTTCATGCTAAGCCACCAGTAGTTTTACTCACAATGGCTTGTGTGCCATCAATGAAAATGTCAAGGCAGTAAAATGGTAAATAACATCTTAACAATATTATGAAAACAGTTTTGACCTTGAGGCCCCCCAAAAGGTCACTGGCACCCCCAGGGGTCTGCAGACCACATCTTGAGAACTGCTGCCTTACTCTCTAAATCTTAATCTGCCCCTGCATGCTGCCCAACTGTAAGTGAGCATGAGAAGGAAGATAGTTTCTTATGTGTGATGAAGCAACAGTGGAGGACACAGGTGGTCATGGGCTCCCTCAGTCCTCAAGAGGCTCCCACCCTCCAACTGCAGAGGCTGCTTCCTGTCAAGCCTATGCCAGCGCACATACTTAAGGTTTTCTCAGGAGGGCTTTGCCAAGGGATGAGGGGGAGCTCCCAGCCATGACCTCTAGATCTATGACCACTTCCACAGTAAAAGGAAAGAGCTGCCTGTCTGGTTACTGCTGACAGAATTAAATTTCACAGTCATCAATGCTTGCCCTTACTGACCTCCCATCCACACTTAGCACCCTTGTCAACCTCCTGGTCTTCCGGCTCATGCACCCCAGCACTGGGTACCTCCATCCCCATCCGCTTTCTTCCAATTCACACCAGTTACAGATGACCTAACTCTCCCAGGAAGACATATTTTTAAGAGGCTACTTTTCTGGCCCAGACGAAATTTTAATATTGGGATTTCTTTCCATCCACTATAGAGTGTTTAGGGGTAAGAGCCTTCATTGATGGAGGAATAAAAAGGTCATGCTAGGGGAGACAGGCACCATGATATTGTGGAAAGAACACAGGCCTTGGAATCAGACAGGCCTGTGGCCAAATTATAGATCCACTACTTATATGACTTTAGGGAAGCTATTTGACTTCTCTGAAACTCAATTCCCTTATCTGTAAAATGTGGTTGTACCTTCCTTATGAAGTTCCTGTGAGGATTAGTGACTTAGTATATAAACCAGCATATATCTCATGTTTTTCTGTGAGATAGTAGGCACTCAATAAGTGGCAGCTATTATCTGATTCTCTCTGTGTTAGGGAATCTGTCTTTAGAAGCATTAAATAATTCCCTGCCCAACTACCTCCTTCACCCTGACTCTAGAAGTAGGCTTTCCATCCCACCCACCATGTCTCTCTCTAGCTGAGTCTCCTTTCTGTTGTTTTATTCCTTTGGCGACTGAGCTGAGACTATAAATGCCCAGGATTTTACTTCCACAGGCTACTTAGGCATGAAGTTTACCTATTCATCCTGATCTGGAGGGACCTACTTTTTATAACAGAAGCAATATTGTTGGGCACTTGATCAGATTATTAATAATGTTTGACTGATGAGTCTTTAGAATTTTTCTGACCCTAAACAAAAACATGAGCACCACGCTTCCTAGGAAGAGGCTTTCCATTTCACTCCACCAACCTGGGATTTCCAGCCACATGCGACTATTTCCCATGGATTCCTCGTTACTGGTCTTTATATGTCCTTACCACAATTTCTGGATGCATCTCAATTTAATTCAAATACTATTTGGTATGACTTGCCAGGAGGGAGGCAAATTCGCAAAAATAGTTACCATAAAATCAGCAAATATTGTACCTATAACTAGACTCAGCATTAATAGGAAGAATGATTTCAAAAAGAGGAAACTCAGAGTAATACCAAGGGTATAAAATAGGTAAAGACTAAAGATAAGTATGATTAGTCCCAGGAGAGTGGCCGGTCTAAACAGTCAAAAAGAAGAATCAACTGGTAAGAGCTCACTAAACAATAAAAACCTCAAGGAAGAAAAATACCAGCTGCCAGCATAGATGAATGAAAATGTATAGTCAACAGATATAATTTACATTTTAAACAGAATCTTACCTGCTTGGTTAAGTTCCAGCAAAAAATAAGGAACACATATAGATTTAAATAACTTCTTTACCTGGAAGAAGTTGAAAAATGGGGGGGAATGTGAAGAAAAGGTCATAACCAACAGAAAAGTCTCTTACCCAGCTTTGTTACCGCCCTCCTCAACCAACCTTCTCCTTTGAAAACTTTCAGGTTGTTTTTATGTAAACCACAAGACTCTCCTTGTTGACAGCAATGATATTTAAAAGGGTATTTGAAGTCTGTTGATTCTATTCTATTTTCAATGACTCACCTGTATGGCTTCATAAAATAGATTTTACTTGTTTAGTGACTCAGTCTACCCCACTATAAAATGGGTTTAACACTGACCAAGTTTAAAAAGGCACTGGAATACTTAATGTTTCCAAAACATTATGTGGCAATCCTAAAAAAAAAAAATACACATCCTACAATAGTCTTAAGTCTTATTATTTTTTTGTCAAGTAACCTTCAACCAACAAGTCAGTTACAAAGTCTTATGCTCAAGATTATACAAGCTATAATGGTAAAAACAAAATTTTACTTGATGGATGAGAGTTACTTTTGCCAAATTTATACCATAAATAACATTCAAATTATTGATCAAAGAGACTTTAAGGTGATATTTAGATACAAGATACAAACAGCCTTTCATTAATACTTTAGGAAAATTTAGATGATAAAATGCAAAAGTCCAGTGCTATAGGCCAGAGTTCACAGAAATCATCAATCAAGAGAAAGTGTTCTTGTCCCATTCTAATTTAACTACTAAAAGTAACCTTCCCATCATATAGAAGTACACTGAAAGATTTCTACAGGACTAAATATAACATTTTGATAGAAATGGGAGACTGAGTTCATTGACACAACCTGGGTGGTCTTCCTTTTACATCACTTGGACAGCTCCTATCCTACCTCTGAATTTAGCTCCCCGGGGCAACTACACTTGAAAAGATAAGAATCTATTTGAATAATAATGGGGGTGAGTCAAGAGGGACTTTAAGGAAAGGGTAAGGAAAGCTGTAGCCGGGAGACCACCTGGACAAGTCAATTCACATTCCAGTACTCATTTTCTAAGACTAAAAAGAAAAAGTGCATACACATATATAATCATGAACTCTTCAGACTTCCTTAGCCACTTAGTTTTAGAAATAAACCATTTGCAGTTGGTTATAAAAAAGCAAGCTTTCCAGATTTAGAGAGTAAATCCTAAAAGCAGATCCTGAAAGTAATTATCAAAATTTGATAATATGTGAAATGTAGAAAATATCCTCCCTAGATTCCAGAGTACACATGACCCCACTTCAAGAAACTATTGTGTAGTTTGTTTTGACTCTGGTTAAACTTTAGCATTGCTCCACAGTACAAGATTAAAGGTCTGTACTGAATATCATAAATGCCAGTTTCTAGAGTATTCTTACAGGTAAAAGTAGAGGGTGGTAAACTTTCCCTGTAAAATAGACACACTATGGAGAAATGGCTATAGATCTGGGTATCAAGCAATAAGCAATTAACAAACATCATTTGTTAATTCCAACTGCGTAATTCTGACTTCCTGGTGAAATATCTATACAAAACACATGTATTTTCTGAAAAGGTTGGGAGGGAAGGAGTTCTTTGCACTTTAAAACCCACTCTTCACAGTAGGATACATTCAAAGCACACATGGTAATGTGTTATGCAACAAGAGGGAAACTAACTTTATGTAAAAGTTAACTTGTCATCGGAATTCCCAACTGGAATTAATGCAAATTACATTACTCATCCTAGAGAGAAATATAAACTAATCAGGCCAAATACAAAAACGAAGTTTCTCCATTCTAATGTACTCACATCACAACTGTTAAATGATAAAATCATAAATGAAGGAAATAACCTGGGGAAATTCTACTTCAAAGTAATTTTAAAAAAGGAATGTGAACTGCCAAGAATATAAATTGTACCCCCACAGAAGAAAAACACTATTTTTACCAGAAGAGGCACCTAACCATCCTTCACAGCCATAGACATTGAAAATTAATTTCCATATTAATTGGCACAATTCTAAAACAGCTCACATTTATATATTGGGAAAAGCTAAGGAACTGTGTTTGTCAAGGTAAAATCAAAGGGTGCTTGTCCAGAAGATCTGG
This sequence comes from Phataginus tricuspis, assembly GCA_029783875.1. Lineage (NCBI taxonomy): Eukaryota > Metazoa > Chordata > Mammalia > Pholidota > Manidae > Phataginus > Phataginus tricuspis. The sequence continues at coordinate 19,837,352 of JAQQAC010003639.1, read as the reverse complement.
TATGCCTAGGAATTATTCAGATAATGACATTAAAGTTGCTAGAATAGCTATACATTTTAGTAAATAAAATTAGTATGCAAATACCCACCATAAATTGCCTAAGAAAGTTTCATCATTTCCAGAGACATTTAATTAAGTAAAACTGAAAAAAAAAAAGGCAAGGCGTTGCCTTTTCAGAGACACAGAGGAGAGCTGGGAAATGAAGAAGTTAGTAGAATTCAGGGATAAGATAGTAGGGATAAGAGTAATTACAGCTCAGAGAGATCTGAGAAATCTAACCACCTATGATTAGTAGCAATCCTGACCATACTAGCCCAACCCATCACTTGCAGAAATGGAGTAGAGTCAAAATTGGTACTTCCTGATTCTTTAATAGTATTTAAAAATACAAATAGAGCAACCAAATAATGCCTGGCACATAGTAGGCACTCGATGGTGGCTATTATTAATATAAGTGTGCGCTACAGGCTTGCAAATGCTTTCACACAGATTTGCAACCATTTATCCTCATAATACAGCTGTGCATTTAACAAGTATAGTAAATAATGTGACAATGTCATCCTTGTTTTATCGTTGAGGAAACTGAGATTTACAAAATAAGAACTGAGGACTTGTTTAAAAACTGCAGGTGCTCCTCCAGCCATACCACCATGAGCATGGAGCTTGGAAGGGAGAGCCTAGACTAGAAAAAGTAACCACTTTTTAGTAGAATTGATTATATTTGGAACAGGGTCAGATACTGTTGATCACCATTTAACCAAGCACAGTATTGACAGGAGGATCCCCTTCCAAGGTTTTAAGTCCTGATAGAAAAATACGAGGGGCAAACAGTTCTTTTATCTAACAAACACTTACACAGCATTTACTATGTGCCAGGCATGTTCTACTATTCACATTCTACAGATGAGGAAACTGAGGCACAACAGGCAAATAATTTAACCAAGGTCACATGGCTATTGAGTCACAGAGCCAAGATCGAAACCTAGTCCAAGCCTTCTTCTTAAAGATTAAAACAAACAAGGGAGAGGAGACTCAAAAGATCAGCAGAGCTAGGGAATTAAGTCCTCGGAGGCCAAGACTTAGATTTCTAATACTCAGCCCTCTTCTAAATTCTCTAACATTTACTGTCTATACTAATCATTTAGAGTTTAGCATGGGTTATCATAAATCATTTTTCTTTTTAAAATTATGTTCTGCCTTCTCAGTTTAATTAAACCCTCTAGGGATGGGATGTGTGTCTCCCTGCTCCCCATCCGATGTCCTACACTGGAGGCCTGATGACGGCCTAACAGGGGGGATGCCTCGGACAGCAAGGAAACAGGCTATGCTGAGGCGAGAAAGAAAGATGAAAGGTCTGCTTTAAGGGTTCCCACCGCTTGCCCACTTTCCCTTTTTGCTTATTTGGAAAGAGGACATAAACACACAGAATCAGAAAACCCTTCTAGAATAAAAAGCCCTTTCAAAAAAAAAAAAAAAAGCTTCTGAATTCAACCTCCAGGAGAGCTAGACGTAAGTCAAGAGACAGAGAAGCTGAGAGAAAAATGAACTTTATAAATTACCCTCCAGGTGAACCTGGACAGATGGATAGTTAGGAATCCACTGTGCCTAGTCCTAGAGTTATCCTGAGTATGTATAATTTAAAGCTAAACTTCAGTGACATATAAATGTCCTCAACCTTCTTATAAAGCACCTGATCAGCTTTGTCTTTCAATTCTCACCTTCAGTCTGTGGTTAAATCAGGGTGGATTAAATCGACTCTCCCCAGGCTGTGATCTCAGACCTTTTCTCTCTGATAATCTAAATTGAAGAACCAAGGAGGAAGTATACTTTATTCTTTGCAAAGTCATTGTCTCTCTACTAAACCAGAGCATAAAGTATTTATCAACATGTAGGACTACCTTAAGTAACAACTCCTTAGGAAACAGTCCCCTAGAGATGCCTAAAAGCAGCAAATCACCTGGCTTGCTAAATACTAAGCTCTAACATTCCCTGACCTTGACAACCCGAAAACATCTAATATTTCACAAAAGCTCAGAAAAAAAGATTATTCAAGCAATACTTTGTTCTCAACGCAACATTCTCTTGGAGAGCTGATGCAAGTTAAACGTACACGCACTCCTTCCTAAGGTGAAATCCAATTGTTCACACCTGAGTTCAAAAGTGTCAAATTTCTATAACTCAACAATTTGTCAATGCTGTTAGGTGAAAGCCTTACCTCAGCACAGTGTTTGCACATGGGCTTACTGAAGCTGACTCAGGGTGGCTGTCTACGTAGGCCCACAGCCAGACCCTGGGGTCTGCAATGGCTGTGCTGCTGGGGCCGCAGGGGCCACTCACACCAGTGGCTGTGTTTTCTGGCAAAGTCTGACTAGGGAGATGATCCTTAGCTAGAAGTTATGGAAGCAAAGATGATAATTAGCAGAAAGGAAAACAGGATGATGCATTTTTCTAATATTAGGTTCACTCTAAAAGCCTCACAAGTTTAGGCCCAAGGGCCAAATAAGGAATCTGAGGAAGGACTCTGACAGTGGATTATGTTTAGTTCTGTCATCTGACTGGAGATTTCTGGCAACCCACTCAATACTCCCAGCTCATTTTGTCACACTCAAAATTAGTTCTCAGGGAATCTTGACAAAAGGTCACAAGAGTCTGAACCATCCACGGAAGTAGAATAAGCAACAGGTTCTAGACACTGAGGGCCACTTTACCCTACCCTACTCCTACTCATGGCTTCATGCAGAGAGGCACATCCATCCCCTTCTCACACAACCCTGCTTGGAGGCACAGGAGTGGACAACCCAGACCAAAGCTTCCTCTTTTTCCCCAGCTAACTGGGATAAGCGGACATGGGATGTTCAGGCCACAGACGCAGCAAGATTTCAAAAAATTCATTCTTCTTCTTCTTTCCTCCTGAGGATTTTGCTGTGGCCCAGTCTGGTTCCGTAACAAGCACGATCCAGCTTAGTGGTGTCCCCACGTGACAGCGTGTCATCCCGCGATCATCACCAGCCAAAACCACTGAGACATCGCTGCCTTGGGCTCGTAAATATTTTAAACTAGCTATCTTCTTCAGGGCCCAAAACAAACAGCTCAATCCTACCCTTACAACTTGCTCTGCAAGTTATTTCCTCTCATTTTTGCTTATCAAAGAACTATCCATGCTTCTTCAACCCCATTATCTTCATAGTTGACATTCATGTATTCCCAAAACTAGACAGGACATAACATTTGCATGCATCATTTCATTAAATCTTTACAATACAGTAAGTGGTGGAGCTAGGATTCAAACCTAAGCTATAGTTCTCTAAAATCCATACTTAAAAAAAAACAGCTTTATTGACATATAATTCACATACCATAAAATTCACCAATTCAAAGTATACAATTCAATGGTTTTTAGCATATTCAGAATTGCACAACTATCATCACAACCAATTTTAGAACATTTTCATTGCCCCAAAAAGAAACCCTGCGCCCATTAGAAGTCAATCCGCATTTCCCCCCAGCAAGCCTTCTCCCGTCCATGTCATCTAAGCAACCACAAATCCACTTTTTGGAGTCATACAACAGGTAGTCTTTTGTGACTGACCTCTTTCACTTAGTACAATGTCAGCGTTCATCATTGCTTCAGCATTTATCAGTGCTTCACTTAATTTTAGTGCCAAGCAATATTCCATTGTAATATACACCACATTTTACTTACCCATTTATCCGCTGATAGACATTTGGGTTGCTTCCACTTTTTGGCTATTATGAAAAGCGCTGCCACGAACAGCCCTGTTGTTTGTATACAGGTTTTTGTTTGAACACCTGTTTTCAATTCTTTTGAGAAAATACCTGGCTGGGCATGGAACTGTTGAGTGCTGTTAAATCTTTTGAGGAGCCAGCAGACTTTTCCAAAGCAGCCACACCATTTTACACTCCCTCATGAGGGCCCCAATTTCTCTACGTCCTTGCCAACATTTATTACGTCTTTTTGATTGTAGCTATCCTAGTGGGTGTGCAGTGGTGTCTCACTATGGCTTTGATCTGTATTTTCTGATAGCTGATAATGTTGAGTATCTTTTCTTGCGTTTGTTGACTATTTGCATCTAAATCTTCTTCCAATAAATGTCTATTCAAATCCTTTACCCATTTTATAATTGGGATATTTGTCTTTTTCCTGGTGAGTTGTTAAGAGTACTTTATATATTCTGGATATAAATCCTTTATTAGATATATGACTTGCAAATATTTTCTCCCATTCTGTATGGCTTTTTAAATTTTTATTTGATAATGTCCTTTGAAGCACAGATTTTAATTTTGATAAATTCAATGTATCTTTTTTTATGCTTTTGATGTCATAGCTAAAAAACCATTGCCTCATCCAAAGTCACAACGATTTACTCCTATAATTTTCTTCTAAGAGTTTTCTAGCTTTGGCTTTTACATTTAGTTCTGTGATCCTTTTGAGTTGATCTTTGTGTATGGTGTAAGGAAAAGGTCTAACTTCATTCTTTTGCATGTAGATATCCAATTGACCCAGCATCATTTGTTGAAAAGATTCTTTCCCCATTGAAATGTCTTGGCATCTCTGTCCAAAATCAATTGACCATAAATATAAGGGAAGAGTCCATTCATTTAACCAGTATGCTGTATTATCACTGCACCCAGATTGCTATTTAAATGAAGAGTTAACAAAATCAACTAATTTCAAGAAAGTTAACAATGGTTATCTACTAAGCTGGACTTTCACCTTTCATCATATACTCTTTTGTATTATGTATTTTAAATCATGGATACATATTATCTTTTTTATTGGAAGTTTTAAAGAAGGGAGAAGACAAGTAATGAGGCTATAGCGTCTTGCTACACTGACGGACAGTGATTGCAATGGGGTGGTGGGAGGGACCTGATAATATGAGTGAATGTTGAAACCACAATGTTGCTCATGTGAAACCTTCATAAGACTGTATATCAATGATACATTAATTTTTTAAATCAAAATTAAAAGTTAAAAAAAATTTTTTAAAGCTAGTTCATTATAAATTTTAAAAAAAATCCCTGGTATATACTGTCAAGACAGGATCAACAACTAAGAGACTGTTTTTCATACGGTACATATTCAAATATTACTAACACCTAGATATGGATAGAAAAGTGAAAAGGGATCTGGAAATCCCCTTATCTCTTTAGTATGAGAAATGGGTCCATCTTAAAGAAAAACTAAAATCCATGCCAATTAATTATAGGATCCCAAAACAGCATTGGGGCTTTGCATTTGTTGCAGAATATTCCAGAAAAGACCATACCAATAAGCTTATAGATTTAAGGTAGACCTCTCAGCTTTTATTCATATCAGAATCCCCTAGGTTCTTTGGGTTTCACTCTTGACCTACTAGATAGTATTGCAAGACATGGGGCCCAAGCATGTATGTTTGTATATGTGTGCATATGTGCACGCTCCTAATTAAGAACTACTGGACTAAGGCAATGTGACATATGACTAAAGGCGCACCAACACTTCAAAAATTTTTAATTAAACTTTAGTTTTCATTTTCTCTTTTCCATTTTTTTATTTGACAAGGTAATGTGGAAATAAGGATTCTTGGTGGTAACATCTCATGGAAAGAGAATCACAGAATGTCAGCATAGGAAAGACATCTGGGGTCACTAGGCCAACCTATTCACTTTACTGATGAGGCAACTGAGGTCCAGACAGGCAATTAATTGGTGTTGGAGTTAGGGTTGTCACATGAGATTTCATTATACCTTACTGATTCCTTTGACCTCACAGGATGACTGACCATAAAAGAAGGTGACAATTACTTACCTAACATCTATACTAAGGGCACCACCCACCTATTAAGCTCAGATCTTTGCCAGTAAACAGAACACAGTACTCAGGGCTATTACAAGGAAAGGAATATCTTTTGTAATCAGAAAGTCTCTCACTGGGACAGACTGCTCACCAAAAATGAAAATAAAATAAACAGGTAGATAAATAAACAAGATTGCCCAACTAACTAAAGTCATCAGAATTTTTTCTTAAATTCTGCCCTTGACAAAAAAGGCAAATAAAATATTCTTTATAAGTTTACCATTTGTTTAAAAAATTTCCCCTCTCACTTTGAAATAAAATTTGAAGCCAAATTCAAAAAAATATATTAAGTGTTGCAAGAACAGCACAGAACAAGGTGGTCAGAAAAACTCAAGATAAAATTGTAATTGAGTTTCTCCTATTTTGCCCCATCCCTTCTACCTAAAATCAATTCCTAATATTTGGATCTACTTGTAAAAACTCAAACTAAGGGGTAATAATAAAATATGCTCCATCCTTACATTTATAAACATTATATACATCAATAAAAGGGATTGAATAGCCTAGAAATAGGCATATATAGAATATGATAAAAACATATCACAAAGAAACAAAGAGGGAATGTATTTTTTTAAATAGTACGGTAATGATGGCTTGAAAATGTGGGAAAAAGTTTTTTTCACTTATCTCTTACTATATAACAAAGCATATTAAATGGAACCTTTACCAGATCTCTTTAATGAGGTGATAATATCCTAAGCTTAGAAGGAATAGAGCAACAGATTATACTGCAGAATAATAATAATAATAAGGATGATGATAATAATATATGGTTTTTTTTAAGGGCAGAAGAGCAGCCTAGGGAAAATATTTACCTAACAAAAGAACTCAAGCAATTGGTGGGAAAACAGCACAACCACAAATAATAAAATGAATAAAGAACAGAAACAGCAAATTCATTAGAAAGAAAGGAGCAAACTTAGAATAAAAAGGTCTATTTATTTTACTTTTATTTCATAATCAGGACTGCAGATTAAAGCAATGAAGTGTCATTTCCTACATGTTACAGTGGAAACTCCCAGTGTTGCTAAGTGTGTATTGAGGTGAGTCCATGGGCATATAAGGGGCTATACAATATAAGTTATTATTACTCTGCTGGAAAACAGTTTGACAATGTGGATCAAAGACCATTGAAATTGCCGTATCTTTTAACCCAGCATTCTTACTTCTGGAAATTTACCTTAAAAAAAAAAACCTGAAATAATGAAAACATAGTCACAAAAATGACCCCTACCTCCTAGTAATCTCACAGAAAAAGCTTTCAGTAGTTTTTAATATAGCTAGCATCACCTAGGTAACAGGAAAATTCCTTCAGTCTATGCCTCTCTTAAAAAGAAAAAAAAAAGCAGGGGGGGGGTTGTCATGAGTTCTAATTCCATGCCGCTTAAAACAAAATATGGCAAAAAGAAAAAAAAAATGGTATTGCTTGACTCCAACTAAGGACCAGACTTACCAACATTCTCTCCTTTGTACCCCTTTCTCATTGCCTGAGGCTACCATAGCCTGTGCTTCTATTTTGGGGTCCATGGAACTAACAAAAAACTAACAGGTCATTATTACAAGTGACTGATTAGACTTTTGAGAGAACTAGGTCAAGGTTCTCAAAGGATGAGAAAACTTGTAAACTAAGGTGGGGAAACAAGGAGAAAGCAAAAGGGAGCCCAGCAGAAAGCAAAACAGCAAGGTTAAACACGGACTAAGACTGCCACTTGTCAGAACTTGAATTTTTGCCATTAATAAGCAACATGATCACTTCAAATGTGATAATAAAAATTTTATGGGACTTCATTCTGCCCACTATCTTCACTTTATGCACATATCTTTACTCTGTTACCCGAAGTTAAAAGCATCTGGACTTCAAGAGGCCAGAAGAAATCAAAGATTTCTGCAGATTCCATAGCACTTAACAAAACCTTTTATTTAACTAGAGTGCAAAGAGTTTTAGTGAACACAATGCTGCTCTCAGATTTCTTTTAACAAATTAATAATTTTAATAGTATTTTATTCAACCCACAAGGCACACAGAGTATTACTACACTTGGGTCTAACAAGACCCCATCAAATAAGAAGTTACTCCATAAAAAACCTAGGAGTGGGGAAGCTTAAATGGGGAAGTATGGCATGATCTATGAAGTGAAGAAGATGAGATAATTATATGTGCTTTTTAAAGTCTACCGGGCATGAGACATGCTGGAAAAATTAAACAGAAGTATTTGCAGAAACACAAGGAAGGAAGACTAGAGAGTCCTTAGTAGACACGATGATGATTCTCTGACGCTGAACATGATAAATATACCGTAGTTTTTAGTACTATTTATTCACCAAGTTGAAATAGAACACTAAGATGGTTTTTTAGCCTTAAGAGGGGTTTTTAGCTCTTACGATGAACTTGTCCTATGAAGTACTTGTTATGTTTGGAGCAAGTTAAAAAGACTGACAGCTGCCTGGTAATAACTTTTCTTCTTGGGTCTCCTTTAGAGGAGTCTTATTAGAAGGTTAAAATTAAGTCTGGGTTGTGTTGAGGGTCCTAGTCTACTAGCAATTTCCCACTTGCCTCACTCCACAATTGTATTCTAATATGGTTATATGCCACGTCCAAGAGTCAATCACTGTATGAACCTGAGAATCCACATTTGAAAGGAAATATCTCTTCCCCAGAGGACTGGCTTATGGAATGATTTATGGTGGGGAAACCATGCCAGAAGTTCAAGTTTGTTGAACTTCACTGGAGGCTGACTCTGTGTGTGCATGTGGAGAGGTGTTCATCTTAGTGTCCTGGGTAGCTGAGCCCAAAGACCATCCTGTCAGGGTTAGGACCTACCATGGCGACCCTGGAAGGGTTAATGAAGGACCAAACGGAAGAAGAAAAAAATCCAAATTCCTTTTGCCTAGCCATTCAACTTCATATTGATACTGTTAACAAGATAAGAAAATCATTTTAAAGGCAATACTACAGAATTTTTTAAAAATCAGAAGTATAAAAACATAAAAGATGTTACATGAAAGAATAAAAATTTTAAGTTTTCCTTAGTGTATCACCTTTTAAAATTTACTTAAGAAATCAGAGTTTTCTCATCTATGAGAGATATACCCTTAGCTCGATAATGCCCCCCTGACTTCAATTTCTTCATCTGTGATATAATAGTCTGTCTGGATACACACAAAATATCTGTAAATATGTCTTTTCTGAACACAAAGCATACACATAGAGAAAATGTAGGTGTTACCTTTGATTATACAGTATAGCACGATAAAACCTGAACTACAGTCATTAAATATAAAAAGAATCTGTGGAAAATGACTATACTGACTCCTTACATACACACATACATACCCACTAAATACCACTTAAGAGCTAACTACCCCAAGAAACTGTCTGGATCTTCCCAGTTCTCTCATAAAAGATATAGATGAGAGAAGGTTACACTGTATTCAGACAGACTTCTTTCAACTGTAGGGCTTAAGAGAAATCTATAGAAGGCAGAATTATTTAGAAGTACCTCTGAGCAATATTTTCATATGTATACATACACACATACAAAGAATTCCAGGAGGAAAAAAGAACTTACTAAAAGATAGCCTACCAATCTACACAATCTTGTCCCCAGAAAATACAAGGGGAGGAACCATTTTCCAACTTATTTTATGAGTCCAGTATTGCCCTGATCCTCAAAGTAGACAAAAACAGTTACAAGACAAGAAAACTATAGGCCAATATCCCTCATAAACAGCAATGCAAAATTCCTCAAGAAAACAATGGCAAATTGAATCCAGCAATATATAGAAATAATAATAATATGCCATGAGCTAGTGGGGTTTATCCTGGGAATGCAAGGCTGGTTCAATATTCAAACCCAATCAATGTAATCTATCATATTGACAGTCTAAAAAGACAACCACCCAATCAAATTGTATGCCACCACCCAATCAAATTGTATGCCAATGAGTCAGACTCCCTATGTGAAATGGACCAATTCCTAGGAAGATATGACTATCCAAATTGACTCAAGAAGAAATGAAAATCCAAATAGACTTCTAACAAGTAAGAAGTTGAATTAGTAATCAAAAAAACTTCCCGTGAAGAAAATTTCAAGCTCAGATGTCTTCATTGGTGAATTCTACCAAACATCTAAAGCAGAATTAACACCAATTCTTCACAAATTCTCCCCAAAAAAATAGAATAGAAAGGAACATTTCTCAACTCACTTTATGAGAACACTAATACCCTGATACCCAAACCAAACAAGGACATCACGTGAAAAGAAAAACACAGATCAATATCCCTTATAGATACAAAATTCCTCCACAAAATATTAGCAAACCAAGTCAACAACATATAAGAAGGATTATACATCATTACCAAGTGGAACATATTCCAGGATAAACTTTGTATAGGTTGATTTATGAAAAAATCAATTAATGCAATATCTTATATTAATAAAGGACAAAACTGCACAATCATCTCAATAGATGCATAAAAATATTTGACAGGATCCAACACCCTTCCATGATACAAACACTCAACAAAATAGGAATAGAGAGGAACTTCCTCAACCTGATAAAGGCCATTTATGAAAAACCCACAGATAACATCATATTTAACCCACAGATAACATCATACTTACTGGGGAAAGACTGAACGCTTTCCTCTAAGATCAGGGAACAGAATAATTTTCTGCTCTTACATTGTACTGGAGGGTCTAGCCAGAGCAATTATGCAAGAAAATACAATAAAAGGTATCCAAATTGAAAAGGAATAAGTATGACTATGTATAATTATTAACAGATAACATGATCTTGTGTGTAGAAAATTCTCAGAAATACACACACACACACACACACACACACACACACACACACACCCATCTTAGAATGAAAAAGCAAGTTCAGCAAGGTTGTAAGACACAAGATTAAAACACAAAAATCAATCATATTTCTACATATTATCAATGAACAATCAAGCCAGGCAAGCATTTCCATTATAATAGCCTCAAAAAGAATAAAATACTTAGGAAAAAGTTTAACAGAAGTGCAAGCCCTGTACATTGAAAACTCATTAAAGGAAGAACTAAGTAAATGGGAACACATCTCAAGTTTACTGAACAGAAGACTTAATATTGTTAAGATAGCAATATTGCCCAAATTATAGTTCAACAACCCCTATGAAAATCCAAGCTTTTCCTGCAGAAATTGACAAGCTGATTAATTCCAAAATGATCCAAATTTTATATGGAATTCCAAAATTCATATGGAAATGCAAGAGACCCAGAATTGCCAAAACAAACTTGAAAAAGAGGACAAAGTAGGACTCATACTTCGTAACTTTGAAACTCACTACAGATCAATAGTAATCAAGACAGTGCAGTCCCAGAGTAGGGACAGACATATAGACCAATGCGATAGAACTGAAACTCCAGAAATAAGCTGTTACATTGATTTTTGACAAGCGTGTCAAGCCAATTCAATGGGGAAAGAATTGTCTTTACAATAAATGATGCTGAGACTGGGTACCCACATGCAAAAGAATGAAGTTGAATGCCTTCCTCAGAGCATATACACAAATCAACTCAAAATATATCACAGCAATGTAAGAACTAAAATTATAAAACTCTTAGGAAAAAAAACGTAGTAGTAAATCTTTGTGACCTTGGATGGTTTCTTAGGACACCAAAAGCACAAGCAACAAGATAAAACAATCAATTAATTGGACTTCATCAAAATTAAAAAGTTTTGTGTTTCAAAGGACACCATCAATAAAGTTAAAAAAAATTCTATAGACTGGTAGAAAATACTTGCAAAAATCATGTTTGATAAGGAACTTGTATCCAATATATATATAAACTCTTACAAGTCAACAATAAAAAGACAAACAGACCAATTATAAAAGGGGAAAAGGGTTTGAACAGTTTTCCAAAACAAGATATACAATAGCCCATAAACCCGTGAAAAGAAGCTCAACATGATTAGTCATTAGGGAAATGCAAATCAAAACCATGAGATACTACTTCACAACCACTAGGACTGCTAAAAACAAAAAGACAGATAATAACAAGTGTTAACAGGATGTGGAGAAATTGGAACTCTCATACATTGCTGGTGTGAAGTAGTATCTCATGGTTTTGATTTGCATTTCCCCAATGACTAATCATATTGAGCTTCTTTTCACGTACTTATGGGCTATTGTGTATCTTGTTTTGGAAAACTGTGCAAAACCTTTTCCCCTTTTATAATTGGTCTGTTTGTCTTTTTATTGTTGAGTTGTAAGAGGTTCTTATATATATACATATACATATATTGGATACAAGTTCCTTATCCAACATGATTTTTGCAAGTATTTTCTACCCGTCTGTAGAATTTTTTTAACTTTATTGATGGTGTCCTTTGAAACACAAAACTTTTCAATTTTGATGCTAATCTACTTTCTTGTCTCTATAGACTTGCCTGTTCTGGACATTTCACAGAAATGGAATCATACAGCACATGTTCTGTTGTGATTCACTTCTTTCACTTAGCATGTCTTCAAAGTTTATCCATGCTGTAGCATGTACCAGTACTTCATTTCTCTTTATTGCCAAATAATGTTCCATTGTATAGATACACCACATGTTATTTCTTGATCATTTGTTGGACATTTGGGCTGTTTTCCACTTTTTGGCTGTTCTGTATAATGCTGCTATGAACATTAGGGTATGAGTTCTGTGTGGGCCCTTTTTCTTTTCTCTTGATATATCACACTTAGGAGTAGAACTGCTGGATCATATGATAACTGTATGTTTAACTTTTTGAGGAACTGCCGAACTGCTTTCCAAAGGGTTCAAATGATTAAGAAATAACGTGGTGTATCTATACAATGGAACATTATTTGGCAATAAAGAGAAATGAAGTGCTGGTACATGCTACAGCATGGATAAACTTTGAAGACATGCTAAGTGAAAGAAGTGAATCACAACAGAACACGTGTTGTATGATTCCATTTCTGTGAAATGTCCAGAACAGGCAAATCTATAGAGACAAGAAAATACATTAGCAGTTACCAAGTCTGGGAAGACGATGGATATGGAGTTTCTTCTGGGGGTAGTGAAAAGGTTCTAAAAATTACATAAGTGGTGATGGTTGACACTGAACTGTGTATTTTTAAATGGTGAATTTTATGGGATGCCAGTTATATCTCAATTTTTTAAAAACCTGTACACAGATGTTTATAAAAGCTCTATTTATAATCACCCCCCAAAAAGGGAAACAATTCAAATATCCTTCAATGAGTGAAAGGTAAATAAATTATAGTGTATTCATACAATGTAATAAATATAATAAAATGACATAAACTACAGATACATAAAACAAATTAGATGAATCTCAAAGGTATTATGCTGTGTGAAACAAACCAATCTCAAAAGGTTATACGTTATGTGATTCCATTTACATGACATTCCTGAAAAGACAAAACTATATTGATGGAGAACAGAAAGTGGTTGCCAGAAGTTAGGACTGACGGTTGGTTATGTCCATAAAGGGACAGCATGAAGGAGTGTTTTGGGAGGCAATGGAACTGCTATGTATCCTGATTGTGTGTATACATGTGTTAAAATTCGTAAAAATAACACCAAGAAGTCTATTTTACTTTTATGTTAATTTAAAAATAAAAATTTTAAAGATATCCCAAAAGATATACTCATTTCCTGTGCTGTTGTTATAAAATAAAAAACACGACTGCAATAGCAATATTATACATACAAGAGGGACATGAATATAAGGATCATTCTTTTCAGAGAACAGGTTCCAGAAATGTACTTGAATTTATGCAAATTCCTCTTCTCAAATCTTTTTCAAATGCCATTAAAACATTATTTGGATCTTAATGTACTTATTACTTAAAAGCAAGTTATTTCCTGCTATCTCAGGAGTTATTGACTTGCCCACATAAAATGAAGTGAATGAGTTAAAATCTTAGTAGTTATTCAGGCATGCATTCCAGGAGCCAAGACAGGATAAAGACATGTTTTCGATAATACATGTGAAATTACCCTGTACACTGGGAATCCTATAAAATGCTAGGTATTTTTATTTGGAATTATTACATTCCCTATGCATTTGGGGACTTGTTTAATTTTTCTGAGAGCACCACAGAATTTTAGAGCTGTAAAGGGCTTAATGTAAATTCACTTCATTTTACAAATGAGGACACCAAGGCCCAGAAGTGCTATGGCAATTATGTAAGATCACACAGCTAGCTGATGGTATAGCAGGAACTCGAACTCTGTTTTCTTGACTCTAATTCTCTTTCCACTGCCCCTCAAGTGACTTGTGGGGCTGTAACTAAATAAGTGGCCCTCAAATATAACAGGACCTCTCTGTAATGATGCTCCTATATCAGGGGCCAACTTTAGGAGCTAAGTTGTTTTATATCAGGTTCTTCTAGTTCAAAGTTATGTTCCAGGGACATGATTGATCTTATGGACATGAAGTGCTAAAGGGATTCCACTTTACTTCATAGGCAAGGTCAGTGAGCCCACAGCATTCCCTACCTATGCAGGGCATTTTTAGCTACATTCAAGATTTCTACGACTAGTTTTTATTCTACTTATCCCTAAAAATAAGGTTAAACTGTCCCGCAGGTGCTCCTTTTCTTACTGCTTCCAAGTACTGACAATGTTCCAAAAATTTTTATTTTAATTCAACTGCTTGTTTTCATGAGAAAACAATACTTCCAAGTCTTATGAAAAGATGGAAGAACATGGGTTCTCATTAGTCAGAAATGGCTAATCAATCTGTCAAGTAAGGCAGCATATGCAGTGGTTAAAAGCACCAGTTCCTGAGGGAGAATCCTGGCTCCCCTCCCTATTAGTTATATGCCTGTGACCTCTCTATGCCTCATTTTCCTCATTTGATTATTGCAGTGATTAAATGAGTTAATACACGTAAAGCATTCAGCATAGTGCCTGGATCACAATCAGCATTCAATAAATATCACTAGTTTTCATAAAGTCTCAAAAGTCATACATTACTCAAGCAAACAACTCCAGAGGGCATGCTCACTCATATCCCCAGCACCTACAGTAAAATCTAGTATCTAGAAGATGGTGAGTAAATGTTGAATGAGTAAATGTACAGCCAAATTTACAAAACTACCTTATAAGTTGTACCCTTTCAAAAAACTGTATTACTGGGATCTACTACATTCCATATGACATGTTGGAAATACCATTTCCTCTACTTTATGACAAGGGCAATCTTACTTGCCTGAGCTGTCCCATTTGTAGGATTCCAAAGAGCTGGGCAAGAGAATTAGATTAAAGACGTTTCCAAGGGGAAAAAGACATTCCTAGATTGATTAACAGTGGGATCAAACTCAGACAATTGACTCACTTCATTCAGATATTTACTGAGCATCTACTATGTGCCATGCACTATCCCAAACAGGGAACTCAACTATGAACAAGACGTCGTTACCCTGGGAACTCAAATGAGTAGAATACTCTACACAATACACTGTACGTCCTATAGCAGAAATGGGAAGAGCCGTAAGTGTCCACAAAAGGCAACACTAACATTACTTGGGAAATTGGAAAACTGCGATTTGGACTGGGTCTCAATAGTAGGGAGAGAGGTTGCAACAGCAAAGAGGAGAAGGAAGGATATTCCAGGCAGAAGAGTCCAAAACATTCAAGAATAGATGAGTGAGGATGCCTGTCAAGGTCAGGGAATAGGAAAAAATTGTGCCCAGTGAAAAACAGGAGGGCTTAAAAAGAGGCCTACACCTGTCAAAGGTCCTTTGTTCTTAAAAAAAGTTCACCAGGAATTACAGCGTTGATCTAACTAGCGTGAATTATTGATCAGTGCCTATGCAAAAGAATAGATCTCACATCTAATTCACTTTGAAATCTACCCTCTGGATCACAATGAGCATTCAATAAATATCACTGGTTTTTCCATGCTACTTTGCCCACACCCAGAGCCAGAGATGTTGATTTGACCTTGTTTTATTGTTGTTTTAATAAATACAATTCACGCTGCTTAGCGAGCCTGCTCTGGCTGCTGTGCCCTAAACCACCTGACGGACATTCACTGGAGCAAGCGTCCCTCCTTGCTAGTCCCGGCCTCCGGCTGCATCCAATGATACCCGAGAGCTTGCGTTCTGTGCTTGCCCAAGGGCAGAATCCCATTCAGCTTTACTTTCATACCGCTTTGGCTCAGACACCGGCTCTTGCCCAGCCAGATCAGCTGGCTAAATCTGAGGACTGTTATGACCCACCCAGCCGATCAAATCACATCTAGAAAGACACCATGGAACCCTGCTGCGAGGGGATACAAAGAAACTATGCTTCCTGCTCCCCCAGCACGGAGACTGTTGAGCCCACTATTATGTCTCTGACAAACCTGACTTGGGCGTGGAGAGCTGCTTATCAAGTTCTAGTTCTTTCTACTCCTCCTTCCGTGATCTCATTGCTTACAAAAAAGAAAAAAACATCTAGCTCTTGCTCAAACAGGTAAGATTACCTCTGTAAACCTAAAACAAACATGATGATGAAGAGCCCTGTGCCCGCTTCGAAGTAAGTCTTTGTGAAGCAGCACGCAGCGGAACCATCATGAGCTGGACAGAGAGAGGGGCCAGTCTTCAAGATGCTCACAGTGGCCTTAAATCTTTGCCAGGCTGCTGCACACGCTTGAAAAAGTCGTCAAATTTGGGCAGCATGTTTGAGGGGAATAGGCAACTTAAAATACAGCTAAATAAGTGAGCAACAATTCCAAGAAAATCATAACTATGGCATAACCCCCCCCCCAGTCGGAAGAAAAAGTATCCAGAACTTGGAAATAAAGGAAGCTGATGACACTGGCCTTTCAATGTCATACTGGGGCATTGTTCAACAAGCCCACCGAAGGATTACTCAGTTCTCTAAGAGAATACACCTGTGCTTGACTTTGCTATTTACCATTTCCTTAGAGTCCCGACAATGAAGTTTGCTAACTTGTACGTTTCTGCCCAATACCAAAGGTGAGTTTTATTGTCCTGTAAGACATTAACCAGTTTTGTAACTACTAGCAAATTTAA
This sequence comes from Phataginus tricuspis, assembly GCA_029783875.1. Lineage (NCBI taxonomy): Eukaryota > Metazoa > Chordata > Mammalia > Pholidota > Manidae > Phataginus > Phataginus tricuspis. Next base: position 19,820,442 of record JAQQAC010003639.1, on the reverse strand, counting down.
TTCAGCAGTTCTTTGACTATGGATGTCTCTATTCCTCGAATCCTCCTTTAAATCAGCTTTACCATCTTATTGCTGCCTTTATTGATGATGAGTTTAATAAATGTTTACACGTTTATTTTATTTTTGTACATGAGACATGTACCAAAAAAACCAAGAATCATATTTTTCATTTGGTGGAAACCACAATTTGACGATAGTCATAGTATTATTCACTTGGCCATTTCTCTACAATGATGCTGCTATCCGAGAATAAGGGTTTTCCATGCTGGCCACTTCTATACCTTCAAAAGGCACCACCTTTGTTTAATTTAACGTGTATCAGCTTAACATTGTTGTTACAAATTCACAGGCCATAGTTACCCGCAATCATATCTTGATTCGCCCTCAGTGTTTTAATCGACTGTTGCTGACATTTACAAACTGGAAGAAGTCACAAAAATGATAAATAAATGTTGATTTCTTGTTTCTAGAGAAATATCAGATGGTCTGGCAACGCCAGACTCATCTTCCCATCCAACAGAAGGGAAGCTGAGTAGTGGTTGCCCCTTCTGGAGTATTCTCTCCTCAGTTCATCCCAGTCTCCACCCCTCCCTATTATTTACCGCCTGCCTGCTTTACTCATTTGTATTACCTGCCTGTCCTTTGTAGGTATTTGAGTGTTCAGCTATGGCATCTGAATTCTTTTCGTAACAAGCTGTTTCTCAGTCTATACCACTTTCCACCACCTGCTCAGCCCAGGTTTTCATCTAACAGACAGACATCTGAAGTGTGTATCTGTGTGTGCACATGCGCGCACACACACACACACACACACAATTGTAGCAAAAAAAAAAACGCCTTTTATATATTGATCAATAACTGGTAGCACACTTATAAGGCATTCTCAACACACCTGAAAAGTTGAAAGCTGAGAACCAGTGCACTATCACTCAGTCTAATAGGTAACAAAGAGTTTCTTTTTAACACCAAATGAGATTTATGATAGTGATTTACAGCTGTACACATGTAGACTAGTTTCTACCAGCAAAGTTCAGAGCTAAAATCGAGGATAGAAGGTACATTCAAGAAATATTCAGTGCACTGCTGAATTTGACTGGCTTTAAAAAAAAAAAAAGAAATATTCAGTGACGTTCTATGTTCTATGAAGGTTAAAAAAAAGCATACAGATTAATCCCTTTCTCCACGGGTTTAATCCAACTGTAAATCCAAAATATACTTAAAAAAAATTAAGTAATTTAAAAGCTTTAAATACTCAGTACACATTAATACAATGTGAACAGTCAAACCAAAAATCTAAATAATGGGCAAAGATTTTTACTTAAGATATCTAACTAATGTGGGCTAAAAGCAAGTTTTCTCTGGGCTCATCTAGTAAATCGTGCAATACTAACTACTGGGTGCTGATTCCTAGTATGTCAGCCAGGATGAACTTTGGTTCTACAACATAGCTTTCCATTTCCTATGATTACATCTGATTTAGCCTCGCCTCAACGCTCGGCAGTGGCTGCCTCCAGCCACGCCTGGCCCCACTGCCAAGCACAGGACCTCTGCCAAGCAAAAGGTGGTTTGACTCTGCCACAAACACCTCACGGCCACGTTCAGACAGAATCACCCGAGGCACCAAAGGTCGGGATTCCCACACAATAACCTGAGACTGATTTAGTAAACTTGGGGTAGAGACCAGGAAAATGAGCTTTTCATCTACACATCCCCCTCCTTAATGTAATTAATTCTCTTGCACGTCTTCGTACCACCCTTTGAGAAACACTGTCTCCTTGCCTTCCTGGAGAATTTGGTCAGCTTTAGCCACATCAGCTTTTGGAAAACTCCTCCCTTACCAAAAAATGCCCTTCGCCATGTGGACCATCTGGATATATTTACTGAGTCCCAGCTATCTATAAGCAGTGTGTTAGGGACTGTGGTAAATGGAATAATAAACAAAACACATTCCTAATCGCCAAAAACCCAGCAAGGAAAAATAAATGTAAACGAGTTAATTAAAATCGAGTGGGATGTGTGTCATGGCAGAAATACAAATTAAACTTGAAACACCCAGAACTTCCTCCACCATTCTTCCTGCGTATCTTGTGCCCATCTTTTGTAATTACACACGATGACACTGCATTTTCCACCTCATTCCTTTGCACCAGACTGCATGTGCAAGAGCTGAGATCATGCCTTGTTCGTTCTGGAATCCCTGGTGCCTGGTAAGTAATAAATGCTTGGTTGAAGAGTCATTCACTCAAGACATTCTGCACCATTATAACTTGGGCCAGATTGTGAGAAACCTCACATTAGATTCTGGCTGCTCATGTAAGAAATCAGTTTCCTGAAACCTAGCCACCTAATTTTACACTGGGAGGGAACTTAACGGGGTCCAGCATTTCACTAAATTTGGTGTACAGATTGTTGGTGGTACTCAAGGAAGATAGTTTCTAGAATGTTTATACATGATACATGAAAACATTTTTAATTTCAATAGGATGCATAGGTATGTGTATAGAAAAATATCTATAACTAAGTAGTGCTTTCAGACAGTAATGCCTAAAACAATGCTACATTCATTTCAAAAAGTTAATGTAGAGCAGGTGCAACTTTTATGCTATTAGAAATCAAAGTCGTGGTTGACCTTGGTACAGGAGTAAGAGGCATGAGGGGGACTTCCGGGGCACTAGAAATGTTTCTTTAGCCAGGGGCTGGCTGCCCAGGGATGTTCAGTTTGTGAAAATTTAGTAAGCTGTGTTATAATTGCACTGTTCCATATGTACAGTACATTTCAATTAAAAAGTATTTTACAAGCTGGATGTAGTTAAAGAAAAATAATAAATAAGTGGTAGTACATCGACATTGGAAAAAATCCTGAAGCTGGTACATGAAAGGCAACTTGGGACACATGGGTTCAAACTCCTTCATTGTGTAGACAGAAAGAAACTGAAGTGATGGCCACAAATTAGCTACCTGACACTGGGCAGAAAGTGCCCCACCCAGCCTTCTCTCCCATTCTCCCCTTCCTCGCCCCCTGCCCAAGTCCTCAACTCTATTGGGCTGTGTATCCTCATTATCTCTAGGATAGTCTTAACTGCCCCCCAGCCAGAATGACTTTCCCTCTCCAGACATGG
>JAQQAC010003639.1:19783210-19817313 GCA_029783875.1 Phataginus tricuspis | reverse complement strand
TCCCTCTCCAGACATGGTCTTAGCTGCCCCCCAGCCAGAATGACTTTTCCTCTCTAGACATGGTCTTAACTGTCCTCCAGCCAGAATGACTTTTCCTCTCTAGACATGGTCTTAACTGTCCCCCAGCCAGAATGACTTTTCCTCTCCAGACATCCCTACCAAATCCTAATTCCCCCAAGGGAGCTGCCTTACCCACCTGGCAGTTTTTCCCATTCCTCTTAGCCTTCACCATATGCCTTGTAATTAAGTTGTATACCTCTGAAAAGACAGCTCCTACAGGATTTAACATCAGTCAAACATCAGCTGGGTGGGTTACTTCTCTGGTCCTACTTTCCACACCTGTTAAAAACTGCGGTGAGGAGGGCAGTGTAAAGGTTAGGACCTGAGCTTCGGAATCAAACTACCTCAGCTTGGATCCCAGTTCTACTTACTAGTCATGAGACTTTGGGCAAGTTTCATAACCACTTTACGCCTCAGTTTCTTCATCTGTAAAATGAGCGTCATACTAAACCATACTGCAGTATTGGTAAAATGAAACAAGATTATCCACATAAAGTGCATGAAACAGTGCTTAGTGTTAGCCATTATTATTATCATTACCTGCAAAGTGGAAGAAACATAGGCACCTTTCTCATCTCAAAGGCTAAATGGAAGCATAAAGTGGGATGGTCCTGTCAGAAACGTGAGGCACATTCAAGGGGGTAGGGAAAGGGGGGAAAGTGGGAAAATCTGGTAAGATCGCCAGCAGAGGGGGGTGTGTATGCCAAGCAGGCACATGGACCCCACCCAAGACATACCCTGACAGAATCTCCAGTTGAACAGGCCTAAAATTCCCTCTGGCCCTTAAGCTCCTTTGATCTGGGTTTGTCACCCGCGGCGCAGGGTCCTGGCTTCCTGGGACGTGAAGGCGAATTCCCCTGCGCCAGTGCGGTCCCCTCCCCTCTAGCATTTCCCGAGAGACACTGTGCTTGTAACAAGGGTACGTCCTCACAGCCCAGGAACAAAATCAGGCCAGCAATTCCCTCTGGGTTTCCTTCCGGAACCGTCTTTGGGCACATTCCTCCCTCCGCCTCCTACCTCTCTGAAAGCTGCCCCCCCGGGGCAGCCCCCGGGCCCGCCCCCAGCCTCGGTTTCTTTGAATAAAGTCGGGGAGGTCGCTTTTCTCCGCCAGCGGGGTCTCCCCAGGGCCCGGGCCGGCCTCGTCCGCTTCTGGATTCTTCGGCTTGGCGCACGTCGCGCCCGCCACGTGCAGCGAGGCCGAGGGCTGCGCGCCGCCCCCTACCACCGCGGGTCGGCGCGGGCCGTCTGGAGGGCGCTCGTCCGCCCTCTCGGCCCTCGGTAGTACCTGACGAACGGCGGCCCGGGCTGCTCTTGCCCTGGGCCTCCCGCGGGGGCCGGGCGGCCGCCCCCTGCCCCTTGCTCTTCGCGCAGCCCATGGGAACTCTCCGGCCGACCGACGCCGAGCGGAGGCGGAGCGCCCCCTGGCGGCCGCGGAGGGGCGGGGCCAGGGGCGGGGCAGGGTCCCGCCTCCTATAGGGCGCTGCCAGTTCCCGTTCTAGCTCGTGGGTTTTTTTTTTTAACGTTAAAATACGCTCACCAAAGATAAGTAGGAAAATGCAAAGTGGAAATAACAAAACAAAGCATCATCCAAAATCTTATCCTTCAAACTATTTCCAGTCATTTTTTTCCCTCAATGCATAGTTTTGCACCCAGCGTTTTATGGAAGACTAGCATTTTCCATACTATCGCATAGTCTGGTAAACCCCGCAGATTAATGCCTGCCTTCCAGCCTCACCTCACGCTTTGCCAAAAATGAGACTTATCCTACAGTCTATTTTAAACAGAAGCCTGCTCGCCCCACCCTCACCTCTGACCCCCACCCTTATCTTACTCTTACGTCTTATTAGCACTGAAAGCCTTCTAACTTATCCTATATTCTCTGTCTCCTGCTCCCACTTCCCTACTCCCAGATGGAAATCCCACCAGAATTGCACCTTTTCATTTTTTTTTTCTTTGATGTGTCCCAAAAGCTTAGAATAGTACCTGGGATAGTCTAGGAATTTGATATTGAAGGAAAGAAGGGAGAAGAAACGTTATCTTTAATAACTATCGGTATAATAATCCTTCCAATAGAACTACTGTGGTACACCTCGCCTAGTTCTGTTATTAGACATTTAGTTCATATGAAAATAATTCACAAATATTTGAAAATATTATAAGACTGCAGTGATCATCTTCCTGTTTAGAGCTTTAAAACTCTCCTCACACATTGCCAAGTTGCTTTTCCACAATGGTGGGCCCCATCCATACTCCCAGTAGTAACGAATGAAAGCTCCATACTACCCGAGAGTGATTTCTAAGACCAAAATCACACTGTGCCAGATCAGGCGCGCTTACTGTCCTCAATCACTGTGGTGCTTGATTCTCCCTTCTTTCAATTAATTAACATATGTGAAGCATCCCACCCAAATCCGCCTTTGTTCTAGGGCTACATGGTATCTAACACGAGTTTCCTGCTCTTGACGAACTTGATCCTAACTGAGATTTAGTGAACTTGTCTGGTCACCAGATGCGTGCCAGTGCAGGCCCTTTATTTTTATCTGGATTTGTGGACAAACTTCCTGCTTTTCTTGGGTGCAACCCAGGGTCAAAATGCTCTTGGAAAACGGTGGGTTTTTATTTGCTTACATACAGAAAACAAAAGCTAAACCAAAGCCTTTTAAAAACAAGACGCTGCACAAAGCCAAAATGGATCTTAATAACCTCATGGAGGTGTTTGCAGTCTATTGTAATAGAAACTAATATAACTAAGCCAGAACCTTTTAAAGCAAAGTTCCCTCCCTCTGTGAGCCATGTCTACATTTCCTTTGTTCAATTGGAATGATTATGATGCCGGGGTTCTTGTTCATGGAGCCAAAGAATGAACTTCGCGAACAGTCAAGGTAGGAGAGCAAGGTACAGGCTTTTATTTAGAGATAGGGTGAAAGGACAGAGAGAGTCCCGGGGTGGTACGGTGTCTAGGGGTTTTTATAGGCAGTTGAGAGACAAAGGGCTAGGGGTGTACACCTGTTAAGTGGTTCCAAATACTTTTGAAGAAACACTGAGTTCCTTATTAGTCTTCCTGGTTATTTACAAGAACTTTACTGATCTGATTTCCTCCCAGGAGAGCAGCTTCCTGGTCTGGGAGCCTATCACTCAAGGCTGCCTGCTTTGCTCCAAAGGTGGGCTGAGTCATTGTTTTACTTTTTAACTAATTGGATTTCAAGATGGAATCCTTTCTGCCTTTTTTTACTATGTTGTTTTGGGCTTGTTTGCTACATTGCCCAAGTTGCAACAAATCATTTGTTTAGGGCTGGAGAAAGAAAAGCAGCACTTGTGTAAAGTTAGAAAAGTAAGTTGGGCTCCCCAGCAGGCCAAAGCACATCTCACAGTGGTTATCTTGTTTTTTTCCAGAGGCCCTCACCCTACTCTGTCTAAGCCCATGGTCCCTGTCTCAATTGTTTTGGAGATTTTTTTTTAACATGCTGTTCTACTTATGTTAAGACTACTAAATATTTTGTCAGCAAGATTCCATTTGTGATTGTCTTGTCTTTTTCTCTATTTAAAATACACATTTAACTCAAATGATGGCTTTTCCATACTTTTTTAATACCTCTGCACAAGTAGCTGAGAGTCATGTGCTTACTTACCTGAGTCGTCCTTTATCATCTACCAAAAATTTGTTGGGCACTGAAGATGAGCCAGGCATCCTGCTTGGTACTTTCCTCTCTTTATCTCAAGATATCTGTGCAAACCTCCCAGACCTCTTCTCATAACCACTGACCTCTTTAATCATTGTGATATGCAATCCACTAATCCCTCCACATGAAAAGGGCTCTTCTTTGGGAAATGTTTTGAGTCTTGATTTAATTATACATAATTTGTTTAAAGAGCACCAAAAGAAAGGAGGCTCTTTGGCCCAATTCTCTGTTCTCATCTTACTTGCCCTGTCCACAGCGTTTGACCCACTTTTCATTCTCTCCCCTTTGGAACTTCTGGGGTACCGCGCACTCCTAGATTGCCTCCTATTTTGCTGGCTGCCCCTTCTCAGTCTTCTTCACTGGTTTCTCTCCCTCGTGCCCCAGCTCAGTCCTTAATCTGCATTTGCTCCATTGGTGATCTCAGAGCTTTACACGCCATCTATCTGCTAGTGACTGTCAGATCTGTATCTCCTGCCTGATCACCTCCCATCTCCAGGCTCACATATCCAACTGGCTGCCCCACATCTCCACTTGGGTGTCTAATAAATTATCTCAAACCTAAAGTGTTCAAACAGATGATCCCCTTCCCTGACCTAAACCTCCCTTAGTCTCCTTCTCAGAAAATGACAACTCCATTCTTCAGTTGCTCAGGCCAAAAACCTCAGTCATCCTTGACTCTCACATACCTATAGTTCAATTTGCCAGAAAATCCTGTCCACACCACCTTCAAATGATATTTTTAAATAAACAAAAATCCTTTTAACTACCGGTTTTTAGGAAACAGAGGACAAGGGAACAAGTTAAACAATACGGCCGGGATGTAATCAGCAAAATCCAGAATGTGCCAATTTCACCAAGAAATAATGGCAAGGGAAGAGATACAGCAAGAGAACTAGAATTAGAAGTGGAGCCTGACGATATGACTGAATTGCCACCCATCTCAGATATTTACAGCACAGCTGGAAGAGAGGAGAGGCAAACTCCTTAGAGGCCAGAGGAGGAGACCCTTTGTTAATCTGCATGACTGGCTGTTCTCCCCAGAGTCAAACGTGCAGTGAAGCTAGGCTGCCTGTGGCCCTGAGATCCTGGGGCTGGCTCAGCTTCCTGCCACTGCCCTTCCTGGGCTGACTTACCTCTCCTCATCTTGCAGGGCTGGATTCATTGGGCTAAGTGCTTTCACAATCCACCCTCCATCTATCTTTGCACCCAGCCTGCACTACAGTTATTCCCTCATTGCAACTCCAGAGTATTTCTCAGAGGCACCTCAAGGGGCAGATACGGGATAAGAAAAGATTTGAATCAGGGTCTGCCCAGCTTCATGTTAGTTTGAAAAAACTCCAATCGTCCATGTCAGAGAACAGAATGGCTGGGAGGCTGGGAGGAGCAGAGAAACAAGATTCCCCAAACTACCTTCCAACACCACCACCATTTTCCCTACAAAATGGTGATCTTGTTCAGGGCATGTCTGTGTCTAATTCACCTCTGTGTCCCCAACACCTGGCTCAATGACTAAGAGAATGGAATGTGAAAACCTATCACATAACATCCACCATCAATTGTAGACTGAAAAGCATTCTAGTTACTTGAGTTTTCTAGTTGTATGTATTTGCCCTGGACTTTAAATCTTAAACAATTTGCCTAAGTCTAATTTCTCTACTATTTGAACTTTTTGCTTGAGCCACACAAACTCCATGTTCCATTTTAAAGATGTGGTCATCACTGGGTCACTTCTTTGTAGAACTTTTTGTGGACTAGTCACCCAAAACAAATGACTAAGTATGCCAGACAAGATAAAGATCAAATGAATGCTGGCTTTGCTCTGGATGGTAAGGTAGATGCTAAAACCACCTGTATCAGGTCCCTGGGAGAGCTACCTACCATGCTGCTCCTCCTGAGCATTCCAGTCAGGATTACTCCCAGCCTCCAGGAGTTCCCACAATACCTATCCTGGTGACTGAATTCCAGGTGAGTACAGAGGAGAATGGGACTTTGTTATCAGACAGACCTAAATTCAAATCCTGTTTCTAGCACTCATTAGCTGTGTGATTTTGAGCAAGTTACTCAACCTCTCTGAGAGTCCACCCTGTCTAAAAAATGAGAACTATTATAAAATCTACATGGCCTGCTAGCTATGAAGATTAAAATTTCAAAAGTAAACACTGAGCATGATAATTGGCACACAGTCGACACTCCACAAATTAATTTTCCTGTCTTCCCTTGGGAGCTGTGTTCTTCAAAGCTTCCCTGAGAAAAACTCCAAATACCCTTAAAATATTAGTAATAACAGGTGGACATAATTACCCCCATTTTGCAAATGAGGGAACTGAAAGTTAAGGTGTTCAATAGGATACTCTGCTGAAGTGTGATACAACTAGAATTTGCTCCCAGTTTTATCTGACTCCCATGTCGCTGACAGTTCCTACACCTTATCGCCTCTAAAGCAGCTTCACCTGGCTTATCATTTTCTTTGGGCTGGGTCTTCTGATTAAAAACTGTTTCCTCAGCCATTTTAATCTTTTTTTCCTCCAGTGACTCAGAATTGGCAGAACACAGGGTTGGTACTTATTCTTGCTTCAAGAATAGTGTTTTTATTTTTAAAATAAAACATGCACCACATAAAATTTTTTTTCCCAAATAAATACAAAATAGTTTACACTAAAAAATAAGACTCTCTCCCACTTACCCAAGCCCTCCAAACCTCCCCGCCTAGAGGCGGTTCTTGTGAGGATCTTTCCAGAGACAATCTCTGCATTTACAATCAGGGCACAGTTTCAAGGTGCAAAAACTGAATCCTTTTCCTGTACCAGGCATATGAGTAATTAGTGTCAATGAACTGCAAATCAGTCAATTTCTGCGAGGGGGTGGGGTGGGGGTGGGTGAGGGGGGTGGGGGGATCAGATTAGCCTAAAAGAATACTGAGGATTAAGGATGATCAAAGGCCAACCAGTTTGGAAACAGACTGGATTTTTATTTCATTAAAATAGGCTTGCAGCTCTGAGTTTGTGGACCCAGGTGTCCCCTGGAAAGGTGCTCCTGTGACTACTTTTATATAAAATGAATATTGTGTGCTGTCTGAAAAATATTGTCCCAAGGAATCTTTACATACAGAGTAATGAAAGGAGAGCGATGGAACCAAGTGGTCATAACCACTGGTTTATGGTGGTTTAATGGTGCTCTCACAAAGACCATACAAGCAATGATCAAATATAACAAGGGGCTCTAGAATTCATTTATCTAGCAGATATTTATTGAGCCTTTCCAATATTCCGGGCCTCCCTCATGCTAGGAGCTGGGGAAAGGAGTTAAGCAACTACATGATTGTTATTTCTGCTTCCCTTCTTATCTCTTTCCAGTCATTTCATTTTTGTCATTTCATCTGAGTCTCCCAGAAACCCTGTGAAGTTCAGAGAGGTGAAGAGACCCACTCAAGGGCATGTAGCTGATGTGGCAGAGTGAGGACCTCAACCTGTGTCTGCCTGCACACCACATCAAGAGTGCTTTTTCCCCTGACATGGCTACAGCACTCAGATTCTGCCTCTTAATTCTAGAATAAAGTCTTCAATTGCTCCAGGTGAACTACTGATAAGATGTTGAGACTCTAACCCATTCTCCTAGCAACATTATTTGCCATAACCAAAAGGTGGGGGCAACCCAATCATCCACAGGTAGATGGATGGATGGATGGATAGATAAGCACAATGGAATATATCTTCAATGGAATATTGTTCAGCCTTAAAAAGAAAGGATATTCTGACACTTAGTACAACCTGGATGAACCTTGAAGCCATCATGCTAGTGAAATAAGCCATTCACCAAAGGACAAACACAATATGAGCCCACTCTTATGAAGTATCTAAAGTAGACAAATTTATAGAGACTGAAAGCAGAATGGTGGTTCCTGAGAACTGCAGGGAGGGACAAATGGGGAGTTACTGTTCAATGGATACAGAATTTCAGTTGGGGAAGATGAAAAGTGGATGGATGGTGGTGATGGTTGCAGAACAATTAAGTGAATGTACTTAATGCCATGGAGCTATACACTTAAAAATGGTTAAGATGGTAAATTTTATGTTGTGTGTATTTGACGCACACAATTTTTTTAAATTGAAAATTAAGAATTAAAATAGAAAATGCTGAGACTCCTCCAATACTAACTTGGGACAAAGGGCGATGCCTCTGCTGGAGTATGCTCATGTCGACACTTGCTAAAACCAAAATGATGTGTGCAGTGGACGTCTGGACGCCTTTGACTGCCCAGCATCTCTTTCTCCTTCTTTCTGGAAACAGAATCTTTCATTTGGGGTGGAGGAGCCCATACCATAAAGTTCAAACCCAAACACAGGCCGGTCACATACCCCATCACTTTGGTCACTGTCATCTAAGCAAATGGAAGCTTAGAAAAATTGAGTCGTTTTTATTGGAATTTGTTCTAACATCAGTTAAAATGCTAGAGTAGTTTTAAAATTGAGTGTGAGCTGGATTCAGTGACTTACCTCTAACAAAGAAGATGTTGCATAAATGACGAGTGTGTGTCATGTACAGATAGATAATAATGACATATGGCTTCTCTATCTCAGATGATTTGGCTTGTTCTGGGGAAGACTGGCTGCCATGTTACGACACTCAAGCAGCCCTATGGAAAGGACCACGTGGTGAGAAATTAGGGCTTCCTACCAACAAACAGTACAGAACTGAGGCCTCCAGCCACTAGCCATGTGAGTAGCCATCTTGGAAGCAGATACTGCAGCCCTAGTTAAGCCTTCGGATGACTGCAGTCCCAGCCAACATCTACTTCAACCTTATGAGACTCTGAGCCGGAATCACCTAGCTAAGCTGCTCCTAAATTTCTAATCCTAAGAAATAGTGAGATCATAAAAGGTTGTTGTTTTTTCAGAAATTTAATGTTTGTTTATTTTTAATTGTAGTAAAATACATGTAAAATGTACCATCTTAATCATTTTTTAATTATTTTATTTTTTTATTGGAATAAAGTTGATATACAATATTATATTGGTTTCAGAGGTACTACATAGTGACTCAATAATTGTATACATCATTAGATACTTGCCACAGTAAATATAGCTCCCCGTTACCATACCAAGATACTGCAATATTATTGGTTATATTCTATTATATTCTATATGTTGTACTTCCCTTCCTATGACTAACTTATTTTATAATTTGCAGTTTATACCTCCTTATCATCTTCAACTATTTCACCCGTCCCCCTCCCCCCCAATCTTAACCACTTTTAGGTGTACAGTTCAGTGGCATTAAGTATATTCACATTGTTGTACAACCATCACTACCATCCATCTCTAGAATTTTTTCATTTTTCAAAACCTTTGGACTCCATCTGTACTATCAGCTCTCCCAGGTCTTGGGTGTGCCTGTTGGTTTTGGACTTGCCAGCCTCCATAACCACATGAGCCAATTGCTTAAAATGCCTTAAATCTCCTTATATATATATATAGGCATACATATTCTATTTGGTTCTGTTTCTCTGGAGAACCTTGACTAATACATTATGTATGAACATGCATTTAAAACCAATATGGAAGTGTCCATAATCTTAGAAATGACCCCTCATGTGCCACACCCACCTATGAATGCTGTAGGCTAATTCATCCCGGCCCCTTATGACACATCAGCATGACACAGCAGCCCAGAATGTCACTTCGTTTGCTCAAGGCTGCAAGGAAGAAGCAACCTTAACCCAAGGTTCTTGACATGTTCCCATGTGCATACTGAATGTTCATGTATAATCAAGTTACTAAATAACACATTTTTTTAAAGCAGTTCCTTCTTAATTACCCTATATTGTTGAGTTAAAAAAAAAGCCGTATGTACTGCTTTGTGTACATATGAATGTGGTATAATATTTGTGCAAAAAAAAGATGAATATATGTTATTATATATACAGTGGACCCTTGTACAACATGGATTTAGACTGCATGAGTCCACCTATATGTGATTTTTTTCAATAACTACAGTACAGTTCTATGAGCGTGTTTTCTCTTCCTTACAATTTTCTCAATAATTTGTTCTTTCTCTACCTTACTTTTTTATAAGAATGCAGTATGTAACACATATAACATACAAAATATGTGTTAATCAACTGGTTATGTTATCAGTATGGCTTCTGGTCAACAGAAGGTTATTAGTAGTTAAGTTTTTTGGGGAATCAATAGTTATATACTTTTTGACTATGCTGGTGGTTGGCATCCTTAACCCCCGCATTGTTCAAGGGTCAAATGTGCATACATATATATATATATATATATATATATATATATACACATATACATACACATATACACTCACATATGTATGCATACATATTTACAAAAGACAGTGGTAATACTGGCTGTCTGCAGGGAAGGGAACAATAAGATGATAGGGTAAACAGGGTGGAGAGTCGATTTTTCACTGTTCAAACTTGTGCAACTTTCAAATTTTGAACCATTTGAGTATACTATTCAAAAAAATCCCCAAGGCAAGTAAATAATTTCTGTCTCTATTTCCTCCAAACTGTGTTTTGGGATGGGTCTTTTAGCTTAAGATAAAACAAATAAGCCCTTGAAGAAAAATATTGAAGAAATTTTACTGAGTGCCTACTCAGTGCCAGGCCTACAGTGCTGGGGGACTCAGCAGGGAACAAAAGGATGAAAAGTCCCTGCCTATATGAAGCTTAAATTCTAGCAAAGTACAGAAACATCCCATAATAAAAAGTAGATAAAACATTCAATAAGTTAGAAGGTGACAAGAGCTCTGAAGGAGAAGGATTGAGCAGGATTAAAGAGGTTTTTAGGGGACTGTGGAGTGAAAAAGTGGTAGGATTTTACATGGATTGTTAGGGCAGGCCTCATTGAGGTGACATTTCAGCAAACAATCAACTTCTTGAAATGCAGGGTGAGTCGACTATTTTTTCTCTGATGTTGTCTCACCATTCTGCTGGGTCATTCAAATGATCTGATCCCATCTTGCATTATTTCTTTAATAAAAATTGTTTGTAGAAATAGCAGGACCATCCAATACATTGTAAAAGAGTTTATCAGCAATGGTTGAGTGTAATGTTCTAAAGTTAAATGTAGCAAGGAAATTTCTTAGAATCATATTAATTTCTATATAGTGGGTCATAGAGGAAAATGCAAAAAATTCCTCTGGAATTAACTTTGTGTTTAAGGGAGTGGCTCTGATGTTAAATTGTTTGAACCCAGCTTCACGCTTTCTAGCTATGTCAGCCTGGCCAATTTCTTAACCTCTCTCAATCTAAGTTTCCTCAACTGGAAAATGGGAATAATAATTCTCAAGTTAGGGAGTTTTTAGGTACCCAGTAAGGTAATGCATGTAAATGCAGCCAAATACAGGCTCAGCCATATTAGAAAAAAAGTGCAAAATAAGAAAAAGTAGAAAAAAGATAAAGAAAAGCATCCATAATCCACCTCCCAAAGACAAGTACTGGTAGCAACTTGATGTCTTTCAGTGCAGGCATCCACGGATGCATTGATGCAGGGAGAGAAGAAACTGTTCTAGGCTATTTATTGCCACTTCAGTGTTCAAACGGGCTTCTCCTGTTATGCGAGCACCAGGGTCATTCCTGTGGCCCATGACTCTGGAACTACCTTTATTCCTGCCCACTTGCCAGTTAGGCCTCTGGCCTCACTTTGATTTTGGGTGGCCTCTGCCACAAGCAACTTTCTTTAAGTTCCCTTTTGCTTAAGTCAGCCAAAGTCTGTTTCTATTGCTTACAGCTAAAGAACTCCAGCTGATAAACCTACTCTGGTTTTTTTTTTAATTGAGTTTTGATGGCTACACGATATGCCTTTTCAGGACTGTACCCCAGTGCACTTAACCAGGTCGATTTTTGCTAGACACAAGCTAGAGAAACAACTTTGTGCATGTTATGGACTGAATGTTGGTGTCCCCCAAATTCATATGTTGAAGCCTAACCCCCAATATGAAAGTATTTGGAAAGGGGGCCCATTGATAACAAGAATACCCTATGTGACCAACAGGGTATAAGACCCTGGTCAATACTCCAAGAAGACAATTGATGCCCACATCTGGCCCTCCAAACACTTTGATGAAGACTTTGGCTGCTTCCTATGCATAACATTATCTTAACGTTTTCACTATATTTTAGCCTTTTCTTGCAACATTGTCATTTTGGGTCCTATTAAGCTCCTTTACGGAATCAAATCCTGTCTAATTGCCACCATTACTGCAATGACTGTGAAGAAAGACTGGGTCTATGGTTCCCAGGGCTTGATACAGTGTCTGGTACAAAATATGCCTGTATTGTAAATATTGGATGAATAGTCCAGGCTACAACTGGCGAGAGGTGGAGAATGGGAACAGAAGTCATATAATCCAGCTCCTTCTGCTCCCTCCAGAGTCACACTGACTGCTCATCAGTGCCCAGCCAAAGAGCTGCTTGGTAAACATTTCCCAAGTGAGTAGCTGTAAGGAGAAATAAACGGTCTTTTTTACCTGGAATTAGCAAGGTGCGAAAAAGCAAAAGAAAGGAGGGTCAACAAGCAAGCCACATAAAGCTTGCCTGTCCCCAAGCCTCCTGGACACACCTTTTTACTGACCTTCTCACGTATCCTTTTATGTAAGTCATCCTGCAATGGGAGGGGCCTACTAATTTTATTCTTGCAGACATTTCATCCATGCCCCTTTCTCAGCGTCACTGCAGGGGTTCACTACTGGCTTCTCTTGAACTCCAATAATGGTTTAAAAGCAGGGTTTTTTTCCTACTAGTTTTTTCTTATCAATCCTGTCTTTTTACAGTTACCCTTTCCAAAACTGGCCCATAATTTTTCTTTGCCCTTAAATCCTTTAAATAGAGGAATTCTCTACTTAAAAAAAAAAATCTTTGGAAGCCCTGTAAATAGAGAGGTCTTAAAGTACCATCATTTCTTGGGCTTCTCTCTAGTTATCTTCCTTAAGTATTAACTGGCTCCCCAAAATGTGTGAGGTCTTTCTCAAGATTCATATTATTTCTATTCAATAGCCATGAAATGCTTTTTGTGCTTGAAATGAGCTTTAATAGAAATGTCTAAGAGTGAGCATTCATTTTAGGTTTTAATGAGCATTAATAAGAATGAACTCAATGGTTCACTAAAATTACTGGGGAGGAAATGTGGAATTGTCCATGGCTTTAGTAGTTGAAAGATGAACACTAGGCTTCTTAATCCAGCCCTTTTAAAGCAGCTATATAGATAGCATCTGTAACAATAATAATAATTAATGTGTTAATAATACAAAAGAAAACTAAGCCAAAAAGCTTATCCTGGGCAAAGGGATGCATTCTGGTATTTACATTTGGAAATGGGTTTGCCTGATTTCTGGTAACTTTCTTGCCACATCTAGATGAGAATCGAACTGCTCTGTGAGTAACTGACTCAAGAAGAGCTAGAGAGACCCATAGTTTCTTCATCCAAAGATTTGTGCTTCCTACCTCATGCTATGAGAGCAGGGCCTTACTTTTCATGCCTGGTCCACAACTTCTCTGAGCAAGGCTGAGATAATAATGAAACATTTTGTTTTAAAGGTATGGTAGCTGGGGACTCTTTCAGGTACAACTGGCAAACACCCCAAGCTAACTAGATAAACTGAACAGTTTTTTAGCTCATGGAGAGTTGGCTTCAGGCATAGCTTGATCCAAGAGCTCACATGATGTCATCAGGACTCTCTTTCCATTAAACAGGCCTTGTCTACTGGAGATCATAATAATCACTGGTGGCCTAGACTTACATCCTACTAGCATAGCATCCTCAGAGGAAGGATGCTAACTCCGAATCCCTTTGGCAGAAAAGGCTCAAGGAGGCCTTTGAATGGTCTTGAATGGGTCATGGCCCAATCCTGAACCATTCATTATGTCCAAGGGCATGGAGTTCAAACCCACTCAAATTTCATGGGATATTTTCCCATAGGGAAAAGGCATGCTGTTTCCAGAAGAGAGAAGAGATGTCAGGCAGACAAACACAATACATATTCCTTTCAAAAGGCTTTTTAGAATAACTAACTCAGTGGAACAGAGGGGCAAGAGGAAGTCAGGGATGGGACACCAACTGTGGGTCCCACACTTTTTTTTTTTTTTCTCTTCCTCTTTCCTTGTTTCTTCCCGTCCAACAAATCTCACTTGCTGGGAACAGCAACAGCAGAGCATGCATATGACAGAACAGTGTGTGAGTATTTTAATAGAGACATGAATAATGGAGGCCAACAGGCTTCCTGCAAATGTAGTTTCAAATCAGGTCTGAGTGATGAGAAGGAGGGAGATTGCTACGTGAAGGAGGAGAGGTGAAGCCAGGCCAGGTAAAGAAGATAGTTGGCATCATCCATGGTGCTCTGACAGGGTAGGCACAATCATTCAACACCTGAACATTCCCTGTGGCTGGGGCAGAAGCTGACTGGGGAAAAGGGGTGGGTGTGCCAGGACCCAGGAGAGGGACCTCAGGGCACATTGTGAAATACCTTGAACTTCATGCCAAAATGTTTGCAGTTGATCTTATCTTTAGGTTTGGGGGAACAGGGCAGGACTTTAACCCTACCATTAATTTTCAAATATTTTTTGATGACATCTTTGGCAGCTGAGGGGAAAGCAAGATGGGATTGGGCAAGACTGCTGGCAAGGAGCCCTGTTAGGAGGCTAAGGTGGGAAATCCTGGCTGGAAGTGCCAGAGACCTCTAAGGCAGTGGTAGAAGGAAGGGTGGGATTCCAGAGGCAGAACTGAGGTAGAATCCATGAGATTTGGTTCTGCCACAGTTCAGGAAGAATTAACAGAAGAGGCAGATGAAGACAAGAGTTTGAAGCAAGGAGCTACTGCCCTCCCCTGGCAAATTATTGACAAAATGAATCATCCATTAAGAGACAAGAAAGTTCACTGTATTCTCAGAACACAAGATGCCTATTGCTGGCAAACAATACCAGGAAGTACTTGTTGCATGAGTGTAGATTTTCATTTCATTCACTTCTGAACAAACACTTATTAGGCTCCTATTATGTGCCAATTCCTATGCTAGAGGCTGGGTGTAAACTGGGGAGTGAAACAGACATGGTTTCTGGCATTGTGGAGCCAGAATAGACTTGGGGGAGACTGTACTGGGGGTAGAAAGACAGCAAACAAATGATCATCGAGTTGAAATTTACAAACTGTGTTAAGTGTGCAAAAGCAGTCAGTTTGGGGCAAAACGAAAAGAAATGGGACAGGGAGCAGAGAACCTCCTAAGATGAGTGGTCAACAGGAGGCTGGGTTTTGAGTGGGACCATTCACTTCACCTTTCATCTGGGGAGGGCATTTTCTAGCCAAGCAGATGTCAAATTAACAAAAATTTTGATAAGCTGATAAACTTCATTTTGAATTCACAAATCACTCTTTTCCTCAAGCATCTTGCAGTTTTAAATGCACTCTGGGTACCAACACTATTTTTACTCTTAGCCTCAAGGGTTTATGACTTTAACTTGCTCAGTATTTTTAAATTTACAGTAAGATTCTTCACAGTTGCTAACTGATTTATGTGATGTCCCCGTAGTACATCGTTACAACAATGGCCCCCACTCAATCACTCTTTCCTGTGTCCAACCTCTGGTGGAGACCCCTCCCACACGGATGTTTGGTGTGGCCGTTTGACTTGCTTTGACCAATGGAAATTAGGAGACAAGACACAAACAGAATTAAAAAGTACTGGAATATTGCACTTACTCTTGTTCTTGCTGCCTGAGAATGCCCTGTGAATGCGCGAGCTAGAAGTTGAAGAACAGAGATGAATATCTCAGCTGAGGCCTCCTACATATATCAGCTCTCAACCCAGCTACAAACTGACTGTCACCACATGAGTGACCCTAGACAAAACTGGCAGAAAATCCATCTAGCTGAGCTCAGGCCATATTATTAACCCAAAAAACATTTGAGCAAATTAAAGGATTGCTGTTATAAGCCCCTACATTTTACGGTGGTTTTTCTTATGCAGGAATAGATAACTGATAGGGTACAATCTTCAAACAGCTTAATTATTTTTGTTTTGTAAACAGGAAAACTTAAAACTGCAGAGATAAAGACTCTCCTAAGATCTAGTTTGGGGGGTAGTTTAAACTCTTACTTGACATCCTAGACTCTAAAGACCACTTCATCTCATCTCTGCAACTTCCAGTATCTCTTAGAAAATACCCAAACCTTAATCCATTAATTAATCATGATTCTCCAACTTTCCAGTTTTCTCAGCAGGCATCTCAAAGTGATATTAAGATAGTGGGCTTTGATTCCATTTTAAATGATTAAGAACCAAGATTATATATAATTACATGAATAAATATAAGTAAACTAGTCATTTTCAAAATAGCCACACAACCTTATAACATTTTGGGGAAAGAATATTTGATCATTCCAAACAACAAACTACTTGAGAGGAAATAAAAGACCATTTTACTCAACTTGTTAAAAAGAAATCACTGGGACTTCCTCAGTGTGCTTACAGAAGAACTACATTTTTTCCAGTTCTTTGCAATATTGAAGCAATAACAAACCTAAATGGTGTAATCTAACACATATGTTTCTGAATCTTTACAGATAGGAAATAATTTGTTCCTCAGGACATAAGAGAAACCCACATCTCTTTCATGTTTTCTGCAATATTTTTTTCCAACTTAAGAATCACTTTCAACTTTTTAATAAGAAAAACTTGAAGATAAATTACCTGCCCAAAACTAGTTATAAATCATAGAGATGGAATCAAATAATTTTCTTTTTGATGTCAAGTCCCATTCTCTTAACTGCCCTCACTAAGATAATAACTATTTTTTACAAGTAATAGATGGTCATAAAAATCCAAACCATACAGAAATATACAGACTCAAACAGTTCCCCTCCCCCACTGCAGCAGACCCTGTGGGTTATTACTTTCCTGGCATTCATTCCCCACTTCCTTCTACCTGGGAGAACCTGGATTTTTTTCCGTTTCCCACCCTGCCCCCAATAGCCACATGATTCCAGGGAGGTGGCACTAGCCAAGCCCTAGGGTGTACTCGATTGAACTTTCTTTCAGTCAATCATGGTGGTCTTGATTTAGACAAAGACATGTGACACATGTGACACACAGGGGAAATCGGCTGGGACATTTGTTTGTAAAAAGAGAGAATGCTTGTGAATGTCATGAGGCTGTCCTCTCAGCTCTTCCGCTGCAGGGAGCATAACTGACTAATGGCTGCTGCAGTCTCTGAGCATCGGAGGTCATGCTTCCCAGGGGCTGTTCCAGTCAGTGATGGAGGGTGGCAGGGATGCTACGACAGGCTTGTTTCTGGGAGAAATGGCACTCCTCTGACAGCTGACTTTGGCGAGAGCTGACTTTGGCGAGAGCTGACTTTGGCCTTAGCTAGGGATGTTAAGGTGGGATGTTTCTCTGAAAACACTGTGCCTGTTCTCCATGAGGGGGCTACTGAATAGGCTACAAAGCCTATTTAGAATGGCAAATCAAAAAGATGGAAAGAACCTGGGTCCCCGGTGATGTCCTGAGCTACTGAGTTCATCAACCACAGGGTCCCTCTCACCGTGGACTTCTTGTTTGCAAGATAATAAATGTTCCTATTGTATGAACTGCTGAGTTGGGGTTTTCTTTACTTGCAGCAGAAAGCATTGTCACGGATACTACTACTCTCCAATCCTACTTGCCAGAAGAAACTTCTGGTAATGTTTTACTATGAACTCTTCCAATACATTTACTGACATCCCTATCATGTTGATTTATTTTGTAGTCAACAATATGTTACACATATCCTTCCACATCACTATATAGAGTTCTACCTCAGTCCTTTTCGTGGCTGCACAGAATTCTATATAGGGATGTGCACTATCAATGTGCTTCGTTCCGTGCTTTCCTTGACCCTTTAGGTTGTGTCCTTTCTGTGCGTCCTAAGACATGACAAGAGAGCCACTGATAGAACCTTCCCTAGAGGTCAAATTACTAAATTCTTTCTCCTGCCCCAGAAACGGGGTCCCTTTAAATGAAAATACACTTTTAAATAAACACCAAAGGCACTCTGGGCAAATAAGTCAAACTTAGAAACAAGTCGGGGCAGACGTTTTGTTGAAGACAAGATCTGCCAAGAAGGCCTGGTCGCAGAGATGTGGCCTAAGGCTATGTGCACAAGGGGTGAAGTGTGCTCCAGAGTATTCTAGCCCCTTGAGCCTCCTCTTGCCTTCCCTCTTCCCTACCTCGTCCTTCACTCCCGCCGGCCTGGCCTCCTCCTTGGCCTTCCCGTGTACCGGGTTTGGGGCGAGCGAGGTGGGGAGTGGGCTGGTTGGGCCGGACGAACGGTCCTGGACAAGAGGTTCCGCAGCCCGCTGGGCCCGGTGGGCTCAGCGACACCTGCTTGGCGGCACTCCCGGCCGGCCTCCCGCCCCCAATCCGGCCAGGCCCCGCCCCCGCCCCAGCTCCACCCACCACCACGGCCCCGCCCTCTGCTCGCTGCCTGGAGCGCAGACAGACTTCCGGCTGAGGCCGGCCACTTCTTCCTTACTCTCCGCGGGGTCTTGGGTCTTTACACAAAAAGTCAAAACCGCCCAGGCAGGAAGTGTTCATTCTAAGGTGCTGGTACTGTTAGAGCCAAACAACCCGTGTTTACACGACGAGATCCTCTACTGTACCTTCTGCCAGATGGAGGGGTCCTCAAATCCTAAGCCCATCCCAAGCTTGATGTTGACGCCTCAACGCTGCACCTGATCCTCACAGCAACTGCTTCTACCAAGAACTGCATTTCCTCGCCGTTCCAGGACGCTTCTCACGTTCAGCCCGCTGATTTCAGTCGCTCTAAAGACCTCAAACAGGCCCTGCTTAGAGCAGGATTTTGTCTGGGTGGGAAGATAAAAGCAGCCGGTTTGGCTTTTTCTGAGCTGTTGTAGGCCTGCTTATCTATTATAGCAAACTTTAAATTGCACCCAACCACATTATACATTAAACGGATTTTTCGTTTTTTGCTGTAAATGCTATTTGATCAAAACGGAAAAAGCTAAAAATGCGTCAATGTTTATATAAAAAGAGGGAGATAGGAAATTTATGTAAATGTACTTATTTGCCAGAGAAAAGAACAGTGGAAGAATATGCCATTAACAAGAACGGATATGGGGGAGGGGAAAAGAAAGTGATTGGAAAGACCTGAAATAAAAGCTAGACATATTTGAATATACCTTGTTTTATAGGGTTAAAAAACAAAATTCAACCAAATAAATTTGAATATCGAATTGGTTTTATTAAGTGATTCATGAGTGGGGCAGCATGCCATCTAGCAAATAGAGAAATGCTCTACGGAGGTGTACAAAATGGAAGGTTTTTATAGACAGGAGGGTGCGGCAAAAAGTTATTAGCAAAAGAAGAGATGAGGGGTTGTTTCAAGTGAGGTCTGCCTCCTTTACTGGGAGCAGGGGTCTTACACAGACCTCCTCATTATAGATCAGAAAAATCTAGGCTGACTGGTTTAAAGTTGCACTCCTGGGAGAGGTTGGAACTGCCATTAGGTGGATATGAAGCCCGGGTTTGGTGACTTGGGTTATCAGAAGTGATACCATTTTGGGCCTGTGTTTTTCTTTCTAACACAACTCGTGGGAAATACCTATGAAAGGACATGTTACATGACACTGTGAGGTGCAACATGACAAAATCCAGACACACCCAAGACAAACAACCTGGTTTATTCAACAAGAAAATGTGTAAGTAGAAAGAAAAAGAGAGATGGAGGAAGAAAAGCTACAAACTAAAGTAGTTAAGAGATAACATTCGTTTGCAATGAATGGCCTTTATTTGGATCCTGATTCAAACAAACTGTAACCTCTCATTTAACATGTCCATTTTGATTCTTGATTCCGTTTTGACCTGCTAGTATCAGTTTGCCTCCAGGGAATGTGTGGTGGTTTCCCTGGTTCCCCAGCTCACAGGGTGGGCTGGCCACGCTTTGGTCAGAAGTCACAGCATCTAGCCCACAGAAATACTAGGAGATGAGCAGGGCACATGTTGCCCCAAACTTGATGAAGTTTAGACTGTGCCTAAGGACTTTAAAGGTTCTGTCCAACGGGATTCCTGTATCTAGCATCTGTGTAGGGAACACCTGGGTGCTGCAACAGTTTCGTGGGGGAGAAAAAAGCCCTACACATAGTCAGCTCATGAATTCCTGATACTGGAGGAAGGCAGGTTTTAGGACCCTGGGCTCCTTCACACACCTCAGTCATCTTGCTGTGTGTCTTATTTTCCACTTGAGGCTGTTCTTGCATTTATTTGAATGGCACTTAATATGCCCTAAGTGTTATGGGCTGAGAGGATGGGACAGTGAGTGATTTGCCCTGGGCCTTCAGCTGCTGGGGAGAGCTGCTAGCCATGAACCTTCCCTAAAGATAACTCTGAATTAGAGTGCATTTCAAAGCATGATTTAATAAGAATTCTGTAATGTAGCAAGAAATAAAAAGATAAGCATAGACTGACTCAAAGATCAAATGGGCAGAAGAACTTTGAACTTCCAAATCAATTTTTCCTCTAAAACATGTTTAAAAATCTTTCCTGGCAGCAAGCCTGATGGATTTTGGTTTTGAGGTCTCATACACAAGCATATAGCAGCTGCCTCCAAAGGCTAAGACCTGCTAGCATTAGTTGCTTCCTTGGTGAATAAATAAAAGGCCAGTTATTGAACTACTTCTATGGGTCCCTGCACTGCTCCTATATCCTTAGAGGTCTCTGGAATTCAAGAGTTGTCTTGTTCGATGATATTTAGTTTATAAAATTTAAAAATGGCCCAAGGCCTCAGAGTCAGAAGCACAGCCTGATATTACCATGGAGGAAAACAAGTAAAGGATGAAAATCCACACTGCATTTCAGCCTATTGCTGTTACACAGATGTTGCTGTTCGCATCATTCCAATTTTTAATGCGTTGGTCCGCAAATGAAGTTTCCTATAGTTCTTGAGATGTGAAGTAGTCCAGAGTGTGCTAGCAAGGGTTTTCTGAGCGTGCTGGTGGAATGGGGATGAAATGGGTTAAAAAGGAAAACAAGATATGGCAGGTGTATGAAGTGGGCTGAGCCACCATGTTGCACAACTCCATGCTATGTTACCGAAAATGGGGAGGCAAGGGGGAATCCCATGCTCAAATGAGTTTGGGAATTTTAAGTTCGAAACTTAGTTCAAAACTTTTTTTTTTCAACTGCAGGACTCCTTAGAGCCTGTACTGTATGACTTGTTTTGTAATTCTTGTGACGGGCTAAATTGGTTGCACTGTTTCCCCTTTTTGGAAAAGAATTCTCTAGTACTACTCAAGAAACACTGTACCAGACCATCTCAATGTGTGTAAACCAAGCTCTCTCTGTTCACAACCCTCAAATCTGAATTTGAAGTTGCCTTTTTAATTTACTAGTGGAAAATATAATTTTATTCATCTATTCATGTATATGTTCATTTCACTAACATTTACGGAGTGTCCATTGTAGTTCATATGATGCGGATAACAAAATACAGCCCTAGCCTTCCAAAAATTCAAGGTCAAGATAAAAAAAACAGCTAAACAGACAATTACAACTTAATGTCTGTAGGATAGAATTAGCATACCACTGCTTCACACCACCACAGGCCATTATTCGCACTGGAGTCTGGATAAACTGGGAGCGGGCAGGGAGAATTCACCTGGCCAGGGTGTCTCAAGCTATTTGTGGTGAAGAACCACCCCTTTCAACCACGCCTGAGTTTATGTCAATGAGGTGACCTTCGGAAAACCCTGAAGGATGGGGGCTGGTTGCCAGGAGATCCACTCAGGTGAGCAGAAGGTTGGAACTCTTCAGTCCCCCTCAACCCACCCCCACCCCTTGGCCTTCAGAGAGGGGAGCAGGGCTAGAGGTTGAGTCCAATCATCAATGGCTAGTGATTTAATCAATCGTGCTTATATAATAAGGCCTCCATAAAAATCCAAAAAGATGGGGCTTTGAAAACTTGCCGGCGGGCAAACACTTGGAGATGTGTGGAGAGCTGCACGCTCAGAGAGGGCATGGAGGTTCCGTGCCCCTTCCCGCATACCTTGCCCTATGTACCTTTTCCATCTGGCTGTTCATCTGTTTCCTTTATAATATCCTTTATAGCAAACTGGCAAATGTAAGTAAATGTTTCTTTGAGTCCTGTGAGCCACTATAGGGTGTCATGGGTACCTCCAATCTATAACCCTGGGGTCAGAAGCACAGGTGACAATCTGCACTTGTGGCTGGCGTCTTGAAGGTGGGGGGAGAGGGGGAAGCAGTCTTGTGGAACCAAGCCCTTAACCTGTAGGATCTGACCTCTCTCCAGGTAGATAGTGTCAGAATTGAGTTGAATTGTAGGACACTCTGGTAGTGTTGAAGAATTGCTCGTTCATGTAGCAACATGCAACAGAATTTTTCTTTTTCAATCCATTGTGGATTGATATCTTTGCAGAAGACATTAAAAATGTTTACTAAGTCAGTGTGATAATGGCATAAAAAAGACAGATCAACAGAACAGAACTGAGAGTCCAGAAATAAACCCTCATATTTATGGTTAATTGATTTTTCAAAAAGGGCACCAAGATAATTCACTGGGGTAGTAGTACTTTTTTTCAACAAATAAATAAGTGGTTCTAGATATCCACATGTAAAAAGAATGAAGCCATCAAACTGTCACTGTTTGCAGATGACATAATATTGTACATAAAAAACCCTAAAAGAATCCACTCCAAAACTACTAGAACTAATATCTGAATTCAGCAAAGTTGCAGGATACAAAATTTACACACAGAAATCTGTTGCATTCCTATACACTAACTATGAACTAGCAGAAAGAGAAAGCAGAAAAATAATTCCATTCACAATTGCATCAAAAAGAATAAAATACCTAGGAATAAACCTAACCAAGGAAGTGAAAGACCTATACCCTGAAAACTACAAGACACTCTTAGGAGAAATTAAAGAGGACACTAAATGGAAATTCATCCCATGCTCTTGGCTAGGAAGAATTAATATTGTCAAAATGGCCATCCTGTCTAAAGCAATCTACAGATTCAATGAAATCCCTATCAAAATACCTACAGCATTCTTCAACGAACTGGAACAAATAGTTCTAAAATTCATATGGAACCACAAAAGATCCTGAATAGCCAAAGCAATCCTGAGAAGGAAGAATAAAACAGGGGGAATTATACTCCCAGACTTCAAGCTCTACTACAAAGCCACAGTACTCAAGACAATTTGGTACTGGCACAAGAACAGACCCCTAGACCAGTGGAACAGAATAGAGAGTCCAGATATTAACCCAAGCATATATGGTCAATTAATATACGATAAAGGAGTCATGGATATATAGTGGGGAGATGACAGCCTCTTCAGCAGCTGGTGTTGGCAAAACTGGACAGCTACATGTAAGAGAATGAAACTGGATTACTGTCTAACTCCATACACAAAAGTAAACTTGAAATGGATCAAAGACCTGAATGTAAGTCATGAAACCATAAAACTCTTAGAAGGAAACATAGGCAAAACTCTCTTGAATACAAACATGAACAAATTCTTCATGAACATATCTCCATGGGCAAGGGAAACAAAAGCATAAATGAACAAGTGGAACTATATCAAACTAAAATGCTTCTGTACAGCAAAGGACACCGTCAGAAGAACAAAAAGGCATCCTACAGTATGGGAGAATATATTCATAAATGACATATCTGATAAGGGGTTGACACCCAAAATATACAAAGAGCTCACACACCTCAACAAACAAAAAGCAAATAATCCAATTAAAAAATGGGCAGGGGATCTGAAAAGACACTTCTCCAAAGAAGAAATTCAGATGGCCAACAGGCACATGAAAAGATGCTCCACATCGCTAATCATCAGAGAAATGCAAATTAATGAGATATCACCTCACATCAGTTAGGATGGCCACCATACAAAAGACAAACAGCAACAAATGTTGGTGAGGATGTGGAGAAAGGGGAACCCTCCTACACTGCTGGTGGGAATGCAAATTAGTTCAACCATTGTGGAAAGCAGTATGATTTCACTCGTCTATGGAGTATAAGAACAAAGCAAAAACTGAAGGAACAAAACAGCAGCAGACTCACAGAACCCAAGAATCGACTAACAGTTACCAAAGGGAAAGGGACTGGGGAGGGTGGGTGGGAAGGGAGGGATAAGGGGAATAAGGGGCATTACGTTTAGCACACATAGTATGAGGGGGGCACGGGGAAGGTAGTATAGCACAGAGAAGACAAGTAGTGACTCTATAGCATCTTACTATGCTGATGGATAGTGACTGTAATGGGGTATGTGGTGGGGACTTGATAATGGGGGGCATCTAGTAACCACAATGTTGCTCATGTAATTGTGTATTAATGATACCAAAATAAAAAAAGCAAAAAACATACATAATATTTATCATTGCTAGATTTCTAAGTAATAGGTAGAATTTTAATCATTTCCACATGCAGTTATGCATAGTTTCCTCTTAAAGCAATAAAAATATTTAAAAATTAAAAAAAAAAGAATGAAGCTGGACCCTTCCTTATACCACGCAGAGACATTAACTCAAAACTGACCCTAGACCTAAGTGTAAAAGCTTTTCTTAGAAGAAAATATGAGTAAATATTTAGAACCTCGGGTTAGCAAAGCTTTCTTAGATACAATGCCAAAAGGAATAAAAACAAAAAAAAACGGTAATTGTATTTCATTAAAATAAAAAACATTTGTGCTTCAAGGAAAGCACGAAAAAACACTTTCACCATCAAGAAAGTGAAAAGACAGTTCATACAATGGGAGAAAATATTTGCAAATCGTCTATCTGATAAGGTTCTTGTATCCAGAATATATAAAGAATTCTTACCATTCAGTGATAAAAAAGATAAGTAGCCCATTTGGGGCAAAGGGTCTTAAAACACATTTCTTCAAAGAAGATATACAGATGGCCAAAGATAGGAGCAGGATTTAGGAAAACCAATAGGAGACAGGGTTAGCCACAGCAGGAAACCATTAGCATCCCTAGGTCTGAAGGAGTAAGGGGAGGGAATAGTTTCCGAATCTATGGAGAGTAGCTGAATAGAGTGGACTGCCCAGACAGGATTAGGACTGTGCCTTTGGTATAGGGAGGCAGCAGACCCCCAGGTTTCAGCAGAAGAGCAACCAGGAAAAGGAATGTCCCACACCCACTCTCTTCCCACCTTCTGTACTTCCCCCAATGGCCCAATTCAAGAGTAGAGCTTGGGTTCCACAGTTGGAAGAAAGTGGTGGAAAGGGCTGGGCAGAGGGAAATACGTGATTTAGAGAATAGGAGGCAGAGGTAAGATTTATGCTGTGGGCTATGGACATGGAAAATCAAAATGAAAGAAGGAAATAGGTGTAGCGAACAAGATGTACTTACTGCTGGTTTTGCTATGATAAAGGTGGTCACTGAACACAGGGATGTTCTGTGATGGGCACATCCCAGAGGCAGGTTAGTGGCTCCAGACATCCTAGGGTTTCAAGCATTGCCTTAGGCCAGAGATCAGCAAACTTTTCTTAAAGGGACAGATAGTAAAATATTCTAAGTTTTGGATCACAGCTACTCAACTGCCATTGTAGTCGGAAATGCCATAGATAATACATAAATAAATTGTGTGGCTGTGTTCCAGTACAACTTTATGTATAAAAACAGGCAATGGGCCTGCAGGCCATAGTTTGCCAACCCCAGCCCTAGACACTTAAGAATTTTTTCATCATTTTACCTTCAGGTAGACTTTTGATGTATCTACTCAAATGGACCTTTTCCCAGTTCTGGCTTCTGACAGACAATCTGGGTCTCTTTCAGAGTACTGAGAACAAATGAGTCACTAGATTCTGCTTTAATTCCTGTAGCTGCCTAAAAACGAATACATGTGTAGCTGACTAACCACTAATAAGGGGTATGGGGCAGGAATTTCTAGCTCCAACATCTTGATTTCAAATATTTTCCTGCAAATATGTTAGGTTAAAGGAAGGTTTCCTTTTCCTGCCAGGAACATATCTTCGTCTGGTGAAATGAAGATAAAACTTTGAAATCATACAGAACTGAGTTCAAACTATCTTACTAGCTGTTTGGCCTTGCCGAGCCAGTTTTCTTACCTGTAAAACGGAGATCTACTTACCTCGTTGGTAACAGTGGCTTTCATTAATACAAGGAGTAACAAAATATGTTCACACTACATCTTCTTTCTCTCTTGCTCTTTTCTACTGCCCTCTTGAAGGCTTTTGGTTCTTAAAGTTTGTTCCCAATCCACAGGCTTTTCATTTGGGTCCTCCGGCAAATCCAAAATAGATCCCAAGCAACTTATATATTGATCAGGACTCTTCGCATGCAAGCCATAGAAACTGAATTCTAACTGATGTACGGGGGTAAAGGGAGATTGGGTGCTTGATGGATGCTGGAGCGGTCCTCAGAATTGAAGCATGACACTTCAGCCCCAGGAAATCAGAATGCGGGAAGTTCAGAGATTTCAGAGATTGAACTCGTCCTCCCTCTCTCTGTGTATCTCTCCCCTTGTCTCTGCATTTCTTTCCCTATGTGGGACAAATATTTTCTCTACTTCAAAGGAGGTGCCAACTGAGGGCACTTGGTCACATCGTGGCTTCACCAACTTGGAGGAAAGCAAAGTGTTTTGCTCTTTCTTCCCCTAGATCTAGATTTTTAAAAATCCTACCAAAGCCTCCAGTCTGTTTGGATCATATGCCCACTCCTCAAGCTAATTACTGTGCCTGCGGGAGGGGGGGCACTATGATCTGCTGGGTTTGTGCAAGTACCCATGTACGTGACTGGCTGCGTGCACCAGAGGCATGTGACTGGAGTGGGGGAAGAGCAATGCCCCCCAGGAAGGAGGGCGCTGAGAAGGGTGGAAAGGGGAGCTGGGCAGACAGATACGCATTATACTCACATGGCCTGTCTGCTCTATTACCTGTGTTGACATCACAACTTTTTCAAGTGCCTGCCGCCGCAGTGCTAAAATCCTTAGAGTGATCTACAGGACAAACGTGGCCACCTGACGCCTGCCCTGTTGTTGGGGCGATGGGGGCGGTTGTCAGAGGAGAGGGCCAGGAATGGGACATCTGGACTCAATAGAGTGAAGGTATAAGGTAGATTCTCCCTAAGGGGTTTCCAGATGACCAGACTAAACCTGTAAAATGTTGATTCTAGGGCCATACAAAAATTTTCTTCAGTTGAGAATTTAAAAAAATGAAATTCTAGTTCACAGTGTCTCCGTTTTCTGACTCCTTGCATGGAGTCGCTCCCTCTCTGTGTACTTCCCCTCTTCCTTGGCTCTCTTGGACACGAGCCTTGCCTCCCTAGGATAAGCTTTGTAATGATTTCTTTTGTATTGTAGATCACCTGGGGTGGCAGAGAGGTGGGTATATATGGCGACTCAGATGAGAGGAGATAGCAAGCGGTGTCACGGTGAAGGAAATTAACTTCCCCTTTGTGGTTATTACTTCTGGGATCACACTGAACACAGAATTAACTCGGGAACTTAACTCCAAGGAACACAGAATTAACTCGGGAACTTAACTCCAAAGAACACAGTGTTACTCGGGGACTTAACTCCAAGGGACAAAACTCAACTAGTACTAGCTTACAAAAAAGGAGAAACAGAAATGAGAACTCTACAGAGACCCTCCTGTTTCTCCTCTCTGCTTCTCCAGAGGGCTGGGTTTTTGTGCATGGGCTTTCTCCACAGGGCCGGTGGCCACGTAAAAATTCAGGCAACAGCCTCCATGCCAGCTCCTCCCAGCTTGGACACCCAGAGAGAGACTGCCGCCTGCTCTCCTTGCTGCCAAGTTTACAATCCTGGGTGAGGATTCTTACTTGCATAGGCTAGAGGTTAAACCAGCATCAGTGGCCAGGACTCAGATCTGTCTTCCGAGGTCAGGCAGGTCACATAAATGTGAGAAATAGCCTTGGTTAAGTGGGGCTTGAGGCAACTTAAATTCCTCCCTCCCATTCCAAACCCTGTAGAGGTGAAATAAAAATATGTGTGCTGCCTCCAAAGACCACTCTGGCTTTGTGGGAGTTTGTACCCTTTGAGCTAGAAGGTTTCAAGGATTTCTTTGCAATTCTGCGAGTGCATCTGTAACTTTGCCTATAAGCAAACAAAAGTGGGAGGAGCCTTTCCAGCCAGGAAAATCCTGTTTCAGAAGTATAATTAAGGTGGGGAATGTGCCAAGTCGGGAGGGGGCACTTCGCAAGGCATCCTGCACTTAACATTTCATAAAACTCAGAGACTTCTCAGAGTGACGTCATAAAATGCCTTTTCGGAAAAAACTCTATCACTTTAGGCTCAGAAAATCCAATCCCATAAATTGAGTTTGTGCTGATGTTTGTGTATCCTGATGGGATTGGGTTCTCACTGCGCTCAATCGGTGCCAAACCAAAGGAGGTCATGGGTGTGGGAGGGTCTCTGTGTCTGAGGTAGGGGAAGTATGAGGGCCCGGAGACAGGCCACAGAGACCTCCACGGAGCTGGCTGGATACCTCTGTCCAGGAGCTTCTGGGGTTGAGGGAGGTGGGGAATAGGGGCCATTCATTCAGCAATTTCTCCATTCGGTTTTGAGCCAGGCACTGTTCTAGGGTGCAGTGATGAACAAGCTAGATATGGCCCAGCTCTCAAAGAATCTGCACGTTAAAGGAGGATATGCTTTAGTGAACAAGATGAATGTAATTCTGAAGCTTGGGCTTGGAGGATCAGGGAGGGCTTTGTGGAGGGGTTGCTGTCTAGACTAAATTATGAAGAATGTTTATGTGGCAGGCAGGCACATGGCAAGGGATGAGGGGGGCAGTGGCCAAAACCTCCTTTGCCTATTATGCAAACCAAGAATGTGCTTAGAAACCAAAAAAAGCAGGAATATCCGAAAATGAGACAGAAAATGTACACTGAAAATAAGGGCAAAAATGTTTTTGGAAGGAATTTAATATTGATAAACATACCAATGTGCCCATTTTGGAGAAAACCAGAACTGTGGGGCTTCCATCCATGTGTTTTTCAGCAAAGCGTCGTTTAGAATTACATATAAGAGACATGACATCATAATCTCTACAGGGCTTAGAGCCTATACATTTATTGACAAAGGGTAAGAACATCTTAAAGGCTACTAATGCCCACTGGCTGATTGCTTTCTAGAAAGCTTCCCATCATCAGTGTATGGGAACACCCATTTCACCACATCATCATCTTTGTTGTAAAATTCTTTGCTTATTTGACAGGTGTCTCCTTTTTTGATTTGCATTTGAAGATAAACATTTTTTCCCCCACAGGTTTATTGGCCATTTGTATTTTTTCTTTTATGAGCTTTCTATATTATATCCTTTGCTCATTTTCCTATTGGAAATTTTTTCTTATGAATTTGTGTGTGCTTCACACACAAAGTTATTCATGGGTAGGATTTTTTTGGTAACAGTTTTTTTTGAAATATTTACATACTATACTCTTCACCCACTTAAAGTGTACAATTCAATGGTTTTTACTACAGGGACATATTTGTGTAATCATTACCACAGTCAATTTCAGAACATTTTTATCACCTACAAAGAAACCCTGTGCCCTATAGCTAACCACTCTGTAGTCTCCCATCCCTTTCCCAAGCCCACTATAGACTTTCTGTCTCAATGGATTTGCCTCTTCTAGGCATGTCATATGAATGAAATCATATACTCTGGGGTCTTTGTGTCTGACTTCTTTCACTTAGATAATGTTTTCAAGTTTCATCCATGTTGTAACATGCTGTAACACCACTTTTTATGTTTGAATAAGTTCCACTGTATGGCTAATACACATTTGTTTATCCATTTGTCAGTTGATGGACATTTGAGCTATTTTCATTTTGGACTATATGAATAACACAGCTGGGAACCTTCATGTACAAATTTCATTTTTTTCTTAGGTATATACCTAGGAGTGGGATTGTTGGGTAACAGGGTAACTGTGTTTAACTGTTTGAGGGCCTGACAGACTATTTTCCACAATAGCTGCACCATTTTACATTCCCAACAGCAGTGTATGAGGGTCCTGATTTCTTCACATTCTCAACAACATTTTTATTAGCTGTCTTTTTTATTGTAGTGAAACTAATAGGCATGAAGTAGTATCTCACTGTGGTTTTCATTTGGATTTCCCTTATGATTAATGGTGTTGAACATCTTTTCATGTGCTTATTGGCCATCTGTATTTCTTCTTAGAGAAATGTCTATTCACATCCTGTGAATGGGTGAGATTTTCATAAGAGAGATTGGGACCGAAACGAACCTGTAGTGGGGTGAGGCTAAGAGAGAGTACTGTGTTTGAAATTTGGCTTTCCCAGCTACTAGCTGGGTGATTTCTGAGTTTCTTAAACTCAGAGTCTATTTGCACGTCTTTCAAATGGGGACAATAACATCTATTTTATAAAGTCGTTATGTGGCTGAAAGCAGAGTACTGATACCCATTCAATAAATGTGAGCTATTTTCATGATGTTTAAAAGGTAATAATGTGGTAAGAACTGTTTCAGGAAGATTAATCTGGTATTGTTATTTTAATCTATAGTAAATAGATTAAAGAGAGATTGCAGATGGGCACCAGTTCAGGGAAAACCCAACCGTTTAAGCAAAAAAACAAGTGAAATGAGAAAAAGACGTTTTCTGGACTTCCTTGCTATTAAAGAGAAGTTTTTCCTCCAGTCCTTGGCCTGAGCAGCCCTGGAAAGAAGAGTGATTTTGTTGCTTTTTCAGCTTGATCAAGGATACTTCAATCATCTTTGTATATTAATTCATCTGATCGTGGGGAAATAGTGATGAATGTGTTTTGAATATTTTAATTTACACTTCATACTAACTTTGGGAAGTTTTAAATATGTTTATTAGCTCTTTCTCTGGAGAAAGATGGCATATAAGGGTTTGGTAATTTCAGAGGGACTTATACTACCAACTAAAATATAGTTTTATCCAATGCCTGCTCATGAATTCATTCAATACATGTCTATGGAGCTCCTACTACATACCAGGCTTGTTCCCGGCACTGAGTATACACAGGTTAGCACAAGGCCTGTGTACTCAAGGAGTTTATATTCTAATAAGATGAAATATTAAATACCCATTCATTCAACAAATATTTATTGAGTACCTCCTATGTGCTTGGGTTGTATCCGTGAACAGCAAGTCTTTATCCTCATAGAGTGAGCATACAATTTAGTGGGAAGAGACAGGCAAAAAGCCATAAGCAAAATAAATAAGGAAACTCTAAAGTATGCTAGAAGGGATAGGTGTTTTTGAAAGAAAAAAAAAAGAGGCTGTTAAAGGAGAGTGGGGATAGGGAGCTAGAGTTGCAATTTTTCGGTAAATGATCAGGGTTGACCTCATTAAGAAATGGAAGGAGCTATATGGATATCTGAGGGAAGAATGCACTAAGCAGATGGAACAGCCAGTGCAAAAGCCCTGAGGCAGGAGGGGTCCTGCCAGAAATAAGGACAACAAGGGTAGAGTAAGCAAAAGAGAAAGCAGGAGGAAGTTAGAGGGAGAGTGGAGAGAAGATAGATCATAGATCCCACAGGGCCTATGAAGAGGCCACCTTTCACAGCTGAAAGAAACAAAAAGGGCTGAATATGCTCTTTGCTAAGCAAAGGACGCTGCATTGTGAAGCAGAGTATCTCTGAACAAAGAAATCTGCGGTCTTACAGAGTGTTTTGGGAAGCATGAGTTTCAGAGATTAGCACTTTCAGAAGCTGGAGATGAGTCGACATTAAGCAAGCAGCATGACTGGAGTACAGCCGTTGCTGATTGGCTAAGGTTCCGAAACGGGATTGTCACTGATTGGGAGGTTGTCACTGACTGATTAAAATAGATTCTGGTGGTTGCTTGTACTATGGCCAAAGAACAATTAGTCTTTTACTTTGGTCAACTTGGAGTGAACAAGCTGTCACTCTGTACTTGCTAGGTCACTGGAAAGTCTTTGTTTTTTACTCCGAGGAAAATGGAGAGGTATTGAGGGATTTTTGAACAGATCGGGTGATAGCATCTGACTTACAGTTTCAGAGGATCACTCTTGCTGTGCAGCCCAGGGCGGAGGCAAGGAGACATAGGAGGTCCCGGCAGTGGCCCTCATGGGTGCTGGTGTGGCTCGGACCAGAGTGTACTAGTGGGGGTAATGAGAAGGGTTCCCATTTTGGATATATATATAGTCAACAAATAAACCAGATAATCCAATTAAGCTAAGTGTATTTGAGTGAACATAGTAATATTTACCTTCACATATGACTGGAAGACATTTAGAGGGTGACTGGGTGGGGCTGCTTTAGGAGGGAAAACCCTCTTTGAAGAGGAAAGACTTCAAAGATGAAAAAGAGCCAGTCTAAGACCTTAAGGCAAGAGCGTGGTGTGTGAATGTGTGTGTGTGTGTAGTAGAGCCAAGACCAGTGTGTCTAAAAGGTGGAGGAGTCGGGGGACGCAGGGAGAGGCAGAAGCTGGGGTGGGAGAGGGAAGCAGAAACCAGATCCTTCCAGGCCTTCAGTGCATAGACTGGACTGAGAAGAGAGGGCCACAAAGAGAATCAGGAAATTGGGAATAGTAACCATGCTCTAATGGACACTGTCATCATGGGAATTCTCTGAGGCCCCATTAAAGTCATAAAGTAAAATCCAGCCAAGGAGTCTTCATTGTGCCAATGATTCTGTTTTATTGTTTGCTGAATTATGACTCATAAATGGTGGTGTAAATTCAGGGGCAGCTATAAGGGGTTTATGGACTTGAAATAAAGACAATCACCAGTCCTTTAACCTTTAATGCAAAGTCTAGATTAGTCTAGATAATGTTTTTTCCAACACTGAATTGTGACCTACAGCTCTCTCTCTCACCGTGCAGTCACCAAAAATGGTTAACACTTATTGGGGGGATTGCTGAATACGAGTATAAAAAGGCATAATGACCTGAGATTTAACGGCAGAGGTGGTGTGGACCGGGTCCCCTGTCCCCTAGAGTTAGCTCCCTAGGGTCAGGAGAGTGCTTTATTCCCCTTCGTACCCATGGGGTTCCTAGCACTGTGCCTGGTAAACAGTAGTAGCTGAATAAGCTTTTTGTGGAATCTGAATTAAGTATGTCTAGTAGGTCCACAGTACTGAAAAACCATCACATTAACTCAGAGAAAGCAGGCATCTTTGCATCTTTTGGTTCATCATCCAGTGTGTGGATTAGTCATCCTTCTTCCAATTCTACTTCCTTTTTAATAAAACTCCACTTAATGGGTAATAATAAAGAGAGGAGTGAAAGGCAGGCCGATTTGACTCCTTTTTAGCAAGTAACAGTTTTTAAAAGTTTGATGGAGATTGAAAGATTTTAAGATAATGGGCCAACTTTTTTTAGGGCTATGTGTATTTTTTTTTAAAGAATTTTTTAAAAATAATTTATTTTGGTATGATTAATCTACAATTACATGTGCAATATTATGGTTATTAAACTACCCCCTTCATCGGGTCCCCCCCACCAACCCCATTACAGTCACTGTCCATCAGCGTAGTGAGATGCTATAGAGTCACTACTTGTCTTCTCTGAGTTGTACAGCCCTCCCCCGTGCCCCCCCAACATTATGTCTGCTAATTGTAATGCCCCTTTTTCCCCCTTATCCCTCCCTTCCCACCCATCCTCCCCAGTCCCTTTCCCTTTGGTAACTGCTGGTCCGTTCTTGGGTTCCGTGAGTCTGCTGCTGTTTTGTTCCTTCAGTTTTTTTCTTTGTTCTTATACTCCACATATGAGTGAAATCATTTGATACTTGTATTTTTCCGCCTGGCTTATTTCACTGAGCATAATACCCTCTAGCTCCATCCATGTTGTTGCAAATGGTAGGATTTGTTTTCTTCTTATGGCTGAATAATATTCCATTGTGTATATGTATCACATCTTCTTAATCCATTCATCTACTGATGGACACTTAGGCTGCTTCCATTTCTTGGCTATTGTAAATAGTGCTGCGATAAACATAGGGGTGCATATGTCTTTCTCATACTGGCCTGCTGCGTTCTTAGGGTAAATTCCTAGGAGTGGGATTCCTGGGTCAAATGGTATTTCTATTTTGAGTTTTTTGAGGAACCTCCATATTGCTTTCCACAATGGTTGAACTAATTTGCATTCCCACCAGCAGTGTAGGAGGATTCCCTTTTCTCCACATCCTGGCCAACATTTGTTGTTGTTTGTGTTTTGGATGTTGGCCATCCTCACTGGTGTGAGGTGATATCTCATTGTGGTTTTATTTTATTTTATTTTTTTAATAATTTGTTTTATTTTAGTATCATTAACCTACAATTACATAAGCAATACCGTGATGATTGAACTCCCCCCATCACCAGGTCCCCCCCACCAACCCCACC
>JAQQAC010003639.1:19737128-19778210 GCA_029783875.1 Phataginus tricuspis | reverse complement strand
TACTATGTTGAATAACAGTGGAGAGAGTGGGCATCCCTGTCTTGCTCTCGATTTTAGATGAAAAGCTTTCAGCTTCTCGCTGTTAAGTATGATGTTAGCTGTGGGTTTGTCATATATGGCCTTTATGATGTTGAGGTACTTGCCATCTATACCCATTTTGTTGAGAGTTTTAATCATGAATGGATGCTGAATTTTGTCAAATGCTTTTTCAGCATCTATGGAGATGATCATGTGGTTTTTGTTCTTCTTTTTGTTGATGTGGTGGATGATGTTGATGGATTTTCGAATGTTGTACCATCCTTGCATCCCTAGGATGAATCCCACTTGATCATGGTGTATGATCCTTTTGATGTATTTTTGAATTCGGTTTGCTAATATTTTGTTGAGTATTTTTGCATCTACGTTCATCAGGGATATTGGTCTGTAATTTTCTTTTTTGGTGAGGTCTTTGCCCAGTTTTGGTATTAGAGTGATGCTGGCTTCATAGAATGAGTTTGAAAGTATTCCCCCCTCTTCTATTTTTTGGAAAACTTTAAGGAGAATGGGTGTTATTTCTTCTCTATATGTCTGGTAGAATTCAGAGGTGAATCCATCTGGTCCGGGGATTTTGTTCTTGGGTAGTTTTTTGATTACCGCTTCAGTTTAGTTGCTGGTGATTGATCTGTTTAGTTTTTCTGTTTCTTGCTTGGTCAGTCTTGGAAGGTTGTATTTTTCTAAGAAGTTGTCCATTTCTTCTAGGTTTTCCAGCTTGTTAGCATATAGATTCTCATAATATT
The DNA here is from genome assembly GCA_029783875.1 of Phataginus tricuspis. Lineage (NCBI taxonomy): Eukaryota > Metazoa > Chordata > Mammalia > Pholidota > Manidae > Phataginus > Phataginus tricuspis. The sequence continues at coordinate 19,777,434 of JAQQAC010003639.1, read as the reverse complement.
CTCTTATAATTCTTTGTATTTCTGTGGGGTCCGTTGTCATTTTTCCTTTCTCATTTCTGATCCTGTTTATGTGTGTAGATTCTCTTTTTCTCTTAATGAGTCTTGCTAGGGGTTTATTTATTTTATTTTTTCAAAGAACCAGCTCTTGGTTTCATTGATTTTTTCTGTTGGTTTTATTCTTGTCAATTTTATTTATTTCTTCTCTGATCTTTATTATTTCCCTCCTTCTGGTGACTTTGGGCCTCAGTTGTTCTTCTTTTTCCAATTTCAGTAATTGTGTCTTTAGACTATTCATTTGGGAATGTTCTTCCTTCTTTAAATAGGCCTGGATTGCAATATACTTTCCTCTTAGAAGTGCCTTTGCTGTGTCCCACAGAAGTTGTGGCTTTGTGTTGTTGTTGTCATTAGTCTCCATATATTCTATGATTTCTGTTTTGATTTGGTTGTTAACCCATTGATTAATTAGGAGAATGTTGTTAAGTCTCCATGTATTTGTGAGCCTTTTTGATTTCTTTCTAAAGTTTATTTCTAGTTTTATACCTTTGTGATCTGAGAAGTTGGTTGGTAGAATTTCAATATTTTTTAATTTACTTAGGTTCTTTTTGTGGCCTAGTATGTGGTCTATTCTGGAAAATGTTTCATATGCACTTGAGAAGAATGTGTATCCTGGTGCTTTTGGGTGCAGAGTTCTGTAGATATCTGTTAGGTCCATTTGTTCATAGTGTGTTGTTCAGTGCCTCTACTTATTCTCTGTCTGGTTGATCTGTCCTTTGGAGTGAGTGATGTGTTGAAGTCTCCTAAAATGAATGCATTGCTTTCTATTTCCTCCTCTAATTTTGTTAGTATTTGTTTCACGTAGGCTGGCCCTCCTGTATTGGGTGCATGGGCTATGTGTATTTAATTCCAAACAATTCTAAGACGGAGTTCATAGTGCTCCCAGTATGGAGATGAGGAAAGCATCTCGGAAAGGCAAAGAAATTTGGCTAGGGTCACACGCCACTAACAGGGGAGCTGTAATTCATATCAGGTTAGGTTGTCCAGTTCTACAGTGGCACGGCTACTTGTTCCTCTTGCAATAATTCGGAGGCTTTTATTTGCTGTGCTTCCTTATTTGCTCCGCATAAAATGTGCGAAGAAACAGTACGAGCTCTATAAATATAACATGTCTATATATTTTTTAAGGGATTAAAGCTGGGAATGTTTAATGTGGCATAGGCCACTTGTTTAGTGGAAGTAAAGGGAACGCGGACTCGCGGCTCTCGGCTCCCGCTGCGTGATCCCGCCGCCCTTTGCAGTGGGTGGTCTGGCTTCCGCTCCGAGCGAGGGAGTCCGACCTAGACTGCAGTCGGGGAAAGACAGCGAGGCAGCTTGGCTGCGCTGAGGCAAGAACAGGCTGTGGATTCTTGCAGCCCAAATATCATCTGGTTGGGAAAAGCCTCGTGTCAGGTTGCAGCTACTATGGGAGTGGGGGAGGCAGGAAATGCAACATTTTAAGTTCAGGGTGAAGGCTGGCTAGACTGACCAACCTGTTAAACCTGAAGGAGAGGATTGTATCTTTAGATGACATCTGAAAAGCGAAAACCCGGGCTCCGTGACCAAGTGAGAGGGAGTGTTCTGCATCTGGCGACGTTAACAGGGACACAAGGAAAACACGAGGTGCTGAAGGCGTTCCAGGAGGTAACCGCCGTTTAAATCCACCCGGTAGCTCGAGTGTTGCCCTGGCCGGCGGCTTCTGCCCTTGGTTTCCCCTTCCTAAAAATCGAGGCGCAGGCAGGCTGCACTCAGGAGGATGAGACACTTCCACGTGGGGGAAGGAAGGGAGTGAAAAGAGAGGGAGGCCTGAGAAATCACGGTTCGCAGAGACCCCGGGAATCACCGTGGGAAGAAAGCCCGCACAGACCGGAGCAGCGTGTCCGGAGTCTGGCCTCTGGAAGCCCCAGCCGAGAGGGGCCGTCGGCCCGCGTCGCGCTGCAGCAGCAAAAGCAGCCCCAGAGGCCAGCAGCTGGCTCTGCCGGCGGCCGCAGCCGCGCCACTCGGCGCACGGGCGGGGGCGGGGCGGGGCCGTGGCCGGGGGCGGGGCAGGGGCGGGGCCGCGGCGGGCGGGTGCGCGGGAGGCGCGGAGGGAGGGTGTCGCGCCGAGGGAAGCGGTCCGCGGCGGAGGGGGGGCAGGCCGAGTCCTGGAAGCGGAGCTCCGCGCTGGGACTGGTTCCTTCGCAGCCATTTTCTGTCCAACCAAACAGCCGATTGGAGACGGGAGCCAACCAGGGCTGCATTGGAGGTTTGTGTCTCGCTTCGGCCAATGATCGCTCCTAAACCGACTCCACTTTAGCTCGAATGAAATGTCCGTCTCCTCTCGGCGCCGTCCCCGCCGCCAACGCCGCCGCGGCCGGGGGCACTCGCCTCCCTCCCGCCCGGGCCGGGGCCAGGCCGGCGCTTGCGAGGCCGCTCCCGCTGCGCGCCCGGCCGGGGAGCGGGCGCAGGGCCGCGGCGCGGCTCTTTGTGCGCGGCGCCGAGGAGCGGCGGGACCCGGGCCAGGCCGCCTCCTGCTCACCGCCGCCGAGCTCCGGGCCCGAGGCCGAAGAGGGGGCATCGGGGCACCGTCTGGACCCCCTGTCCGCGGCTACCCGCCGGCTCCATTTTGTGCGGGGAGCCGGGTGTGGGATGCGGCCCGGACTTTGGCCCCGACCCTGCCCCTTGGCCTGGCCGCCGCGCGGGGGTCCCCGGGTAGCGTCCCCCGTGCGCCGCCCGTCCGCGGGGGCATGATGGGGCCGGGCTGCTTTGTCTGCCCCGGTACCCCGGGCGCCGCGGGGCGGGCAGGCGGTGGGCGCGGGCCCGGGCGGGTCAGGGGATACGCGCCAGGGGCGTCCGCACCGCACAGGCGGGACTGACAGGTCGGCCGGGCGGTGGGGTCCGGGCCAGCCCGGCGCCTCCGCTGGGGAGTGAGCGAGGTCCCCGGGAGGAAGGAATGGATTTGGTTTCCCCGCAGTCTGGTTCACACGTAAAGAATGCAGCCATCTGGCGGCTTGCGGTCCCTGGACTTGCCCCGAAGGTGGGACGAAAGCCTTTCGGATTGGGCTAAGGTTTTCATCTTCGGTGGGAGGCGGGGAGGGTATGCCGGGCGTTAGGAGCAGTAGTCTCCGAGAACAAAGAATTACGGAGCACCCACAAGTCGTGATCTTCCCCGAAGTACTATAGCAGAGTCATTTAAAAAAGGTTAGGTAGCACCTTAAAAAAAAAATAGCATCCCATTAACCCGCATGGCCTCCAGTTCCGTGGTTTGTGCCATGAATCACTACGGCGGTTTGGGCTTTTTTAGTATGGAAACTAATCAGCCACAAAAAGTGATGAGGTTAACTGATCGATATGAGTGACATTAATAAATAGAGATTTTATTTGTAGAGTACTGAAAGTTTAACCAGAATTCCTTAAAAGGCAATTACTCGTTACCCGCACTGCCCCTGTATCTTAGTTTATTATTTAGGTGCAAAACTCGGATTGTTAAAGCCAAAGAACGTAGGGTGGAAGAAGGGTCTGTTCCTTTTCTTGGATACAAATTTGCATTTCTTCAAACAAACAGATGTATGCATTCCCTTGAGCTTTCACATATAGCATAACCTGCCTTGGAGATAATATATACCATATGAGTTGATAGTGTTTTTCTTTAATATACTGAATCTAAATGTACACTGACTCATCTGTTTTGGTGAGTGGCTGTGGTTAATTGTGGTGCCTTACCTCCCCACTCTGCCCCATTCCAAGCAAAATACAGAAATACATATAGTTCCTATATTTTAATTGTTCTGAGGATTTTTTTACCCCCAGAGACACCCATAAGAAAATAACACTTCTGGGTACAAGAAAGGAATTGGGGGGGGCAGTTTTGGGGTTAGAAAGAGAACAGTATTTGAAAAGAAATTAGAAATTGCTCTTATGGTTATGGCAGAGTAGATAATGTCAGCCAGTCTTTGCTGCCTGGGCCCTTGTAATGGCATTTTAAAAATTCAATTCAGGGGCTACAGTTTTTCTGCTATTTACTGGATTTTATGCTTGAATGCATATCACTATTTTTTTCTTCCTTTAAAATGAACACCGGAAGATTGTGTTTTTGTTTTGCCCCCCATTTGTTTCCCTTGAAAAAGGAAAGGAACAAATGAGAAATGGAGCTTGTAGCATTGTAATTGACACTGATTTATTCAGCTATTTAGGCCTTACAGTGAGAAGGAAGTGCTATTCAGATACAGTTTTAGTCCAAGATGGTGGTACTTTAAAATGATAAGTAAAGGTCTTAATTGATTGTGTCATTCTATGCATGTTCTCTGGGCAGGGTTTATCTTCTGTCCAGTATAATTTGGGGCTTTTAAAAGCATTATACTCTGAGATAAATTTTTTTCCCTGTTTGAGCTTTTGGACTCCTAAATCTCATTCTAAAACATTAAGAAAACATCACCAAAAAATTAAGTTGGTAAGTGGGGTGTTTGTGTCTTGGGTGTCAATATTTTAAGTGGTGTAGTCGTGTACTTTTTGGTCTCTTGCATGTAATTTGGTGTGTTGTGATGCATATTTATGATGAACATGACCAAATTCAGAGTTACGTTGGAAAAGCGATCCCTCCTCCCATAGAATTAACTTTTTTGTAAGCTCCAAAATATATCTTCCAATTTAACAAACGTTTATTGGCTGCCTGTTTTTTTTGCACCATTTTATATCCATGCACTCCATTGAATAGGAACAGTAGATAAACTTCTACATGCCTTATTACATTTTTATTAAGAAGAAAGCTTGTAGGCTATGTGTTTTTACTACTAATAGATGTTTTATCTTCTAGGTTGAAATTGGGCAAAGATTAAACACCTATTTGGATAGGTGTTCTTGAACACCACTGATAACAGTTCTGACAGTATTTCATGACAGTAAGTACCATTTTGGTTGTTAGTTGGATTTAACAGTAATTAGCTGGAAACAAAATGATAACATTTAAATTGGAGGTTTCTGATAGAATGAATGCCTTTCCCGTCTCGACAGTACCTCTCCTCATTCTCATGGCTTCCTTCTTTTTAGTGACTTGCATGTATTAGGTGTTTCCTGTGGGCCCCTAAGTGGTATCAAAGCTACAGGGTAAAAAGCTTGTACTGGCTCTTGAGAGGCTGTTTAGCTGGCACAATTTTAGTCAGATTGAATACTGAGAGGACATTCTGCACTAAACAGAAAATGCTGGTTTGGTGGGTAGCATAAGTGAAAGGGGAGAGTTGTGGTGGGCCTGCGGAGTTGGGCATGTCAGGAAGGGAGCCTGTAGGCCTCCATCTGAGCCCTGAAGAATGTGTGGGATTTGGATAGGTGAGGGTATCACTAACAGCAAAGCCAGGAGGGAGAGATGAGTAACTTATGTTTTAGGGGATGGGAAGCTGGTCTTCGTGGTCCGAGTGGGGATTTCACAGTATAGTCTACTGAGGAGATACCACTTGCTTGTCTGGATACTGAGTTTTGGTTCTGCTACTATATCTGTGACTTCAGGCATTTCACAACTTCCTTGAGCTATGATTGCCTCGCTCCTAAAATAACTGTACCTGGTAATCACTAAAGGCACATTCTAGCACTAAGATTTGTGTCAGCCCTGAAGATAGAGTTAGAACCAAGTTTAGTTAGGTTAAGTGAGGGATCCACTTGTGTAAAGCCATGGAAACTAGGTTTGGATTTGATGCCAAAGACTTAGAATCATTATCGGTTCAAGAGCTATACAGCAGTGTTTTAACAAGGTTAGTCTTAAGACAGTATGTACCCAGGTAGGTTGGGTAGTAATCCACAGCAAAGAGAGAAGGAAAGGCATCTCTAGAAGACATTTTAAGAGAGGTAACAGATTAGGTAGAAGTTGGAGGAGATGGAGGAACCCAAGATGACACTAGTATAGTATCATTCTTAGTAGGGTTGCAGTCGTTGGAAAAGATCAAGGAGCTCTCATCCACTGCCTCCTTGCAGGGGATGGGGGCGGTGAGTGTCATTTTTCCAGTATCTTCAGTTTGCAGTGATGGGATACCAGACGTGTTCTGCAGGCATGACTTGTTTGAACTGCAGGCAGGATATGGTTATAGACTTCGGGTTTATGAGCATAGAAGTGATATTTAATGAGTTCATTAAATGAATAAGGGAAGAAAGGGAAAGTGATAACCTTGGATAAAACTAACAATTAAGGGGGTGAGCAGGAAAGAATAAACCAGGAAGAAATATTGTAAAGAAGAAGAGAATTCACAGAATAAATGTGGTGGCAGCAATGACCAGCACTACAAAGAACAGTCAGTAGGGTGAATGCATGATTACTGGCAGCTTTTAAGAGCAGTTCAGTATCATGTTGGGGTGGAAAAGCACGTGTCAGGAGTTTAAATCGAAATGAAGAGGTGTGTAAGGAGAATGGTAGCTGGACAAGGGTGAGGAGCAGAATTAAGGTTTTATGTGTGTAAAGAGAGAGACTAAGCATGTTTAAGGATGAATGAAGAAGCTGGTTAAGGAAGAGAAGATACATTAGAGGTGAGATGAGGAATCTTTGTGTTCTTATCCTCAAAGATATAAAAAGGAACTGATCTAGTAAAAGGGGTCATGTGAGAGAAAACTCTATATGCCCACAAAGAATGATGAGAACTGTATTTGAAGGGGCAGTAATAATACCAGGTTACATTTGTTGAGTTCTTACTATGTATCATCCACTTTGCAAAGTCCTTTTTATAAAACCACTTCTCATAGCAACCCCATTTTATTTTTTCCTTGGATTTTTTTTCCCTATGTGTACTTTTTATCATGACGTACTTATTTTATAGCTTATTTTATAATCCCCTTAACCTATACCCCACACCTCTCATAGCAATCCCATTTTAAAAATGGGGAAGCTGACGCACAAAGAGGATGGTTAAGTAAAAACATACGGCTTGTAAATGGGGAGTCCAGCTGCAGACCCAGGTGGTCTGTCCAAAGAGCCAGTGCTGCAAATCACTGCTCCTGGGAAGAGGGACTTGAAACCAGGTGCATTGCTTTCCATTTCACAAATACTGTCCTTGTTTGAGAAGCAACCTTAAATGTTTTCAATATACAATTAGTAGACTTAGAATTTAGAGGGGGCAAATTAAAAATTTAGGCTTAAAGAAATAGGAAAAACTATCTGGAACAAATACTGTCAAGTACTTGGCATCTGAGACTCTGGATTTCAGTCCCATTTACTTGGGTCATCTTTGGCAAGTCATCAGCCTCATATATAACCTGTTTTCTCACCTGCTTCATGGGGTCCTGAACACTGCACTAGCTATTTAGAAAGTGTTCAGTAAATGTTGAACATAGTTGAAGAGGGCATGATTTACTGCATCTGCACAACACATCAGTATAGTTTACTGCTACATCAAAAAGTTGCAGGATAAAAATGCATTAGCTTAGCCGGCTGACCGTTTATTTGACAGAATATTTTAGAGAACAATATTATCAGTTCAAGTCAATTTTTAAAATAGTCAATAAAATAAATGTCATGGGATTTAACTTCTCTTTGTCCATTTTTATCAGTTCCCTTGGATCTAAGGATGCATCATTTTACCCGTTCTCTTGTCATTTTCCTGCATGCTCTTTGTTATCTGGATGAAACCCTACACTTTAGCTTCTCTATTCTTAATCCAGGCCTGTAAGTGTTGCAACTGGACAATCAGTCCACTATACATTCGTGGTCACCAGCTTCAGTTGGGCTCTTCGCATTGCCCAACACCTGTTCTTTCCTCATGCTCTTCAGTGACAGCCATCTGTCTACTCGGCTGTAAGAGTCCTAGCAGTATCCTCGGTCCTTCCTCTGGTTCTTAGTCACCAAGTCTGCCGTCTCCCTGCCTCTGTTATCTCCAGTGCTGTTGTCCTGGACCAGGTACCGGGAATGTTCATCATCTTGCCTGAATTCATGCCCTAACTGCATTGTTGTGATCTGCTCCGGTCCTTTTGCTCCGATTCTTGCTGCTCTTCAGTTCATTTTCCACCTGAGGCTATAGCCAAAGTGATCTTTTAAGAAACAAAGCTCGTTTGCACTCTTCCACTAAAACTCTTCCTTGCTTTGCTCTCGTCTACAAGGCACTACTTAATCTAGCCTCTACTTAGCGCATTCCGATCCACCAGTGCTGTATTTGTTTTCTTTGCCTGGAACATTCTTGTCACATCTTCCTTTGCAAAACCGATTTCTATTAATCTTTCAGCCTCAGTTTAAATGTCATTTCCTTAGATGACCTTCCTTGACGCCTCAGACTAGTGAGGTCCCTTTTAGAATAACTCCCAAAGCATGTAACAAAGCATCTTTGTTTTCCTTAGCATTTGGCTCTAGCAATTAGTTAATAGCCACATATACACTTTACTGAGCACTCCTGTTGTGCCGTGCAAAGTCTTTACATGGCAAGTCCTTTTCTCATCCCGCTTGCTCAAAGTCTCATGGCCATAAGTATCAGGGAATTCAAATCCGGTGATCTGATTCTAGTGCCTGTGCTTTGGAAGTACTAATAGAATATTCTTCCCACCCTTTCCCCCTACCCAGTTTGCATATTTGTCTTTTGTGCGAGATGAGGACCGAGGCCTTGTCTGGGCTGTTGACTGCTGCGTCATCAGCACCCAGCACAGGCCTGATAAATACTGAGTGCTTACTCAATAAATATTTGTTGACTAGCTTACAGTCTATTTGGTAAACTTTTATAGAAAGTTGTAGACCTAGAAAAAAACCTTTGGGATGGATCTACCAAGTTTTCCCCCCTCATTTCATATATATGCATATATATATATGTATATATATATAGTGGCTAGCATATTGTAAGCATCGAAGATGAGGCTGATTTGTTGAATGGAAGGTACTAAGCGCTTTAGGGATTCAAAGAGGGGAACACTAATTTTGGCTTGTGGAATGGGAATGTGGTAAATGAGATTTCAGGAGGATGGGGGAACACTGGGATTAAAATATGGGACAGAACTTTAATGGTAGAAAGGTAGAGGAGAGGAAGGCCAAGGCGTGGTGAAATGACAGCTGAAACGTGCAGGACCAAAACCACGGACCAGTGGAGGAGGCGACATGCAGCTTGTTTTCAGAGGAGGGAGGGTGAGATCAGGCCACCTGAGTATAGTATGTGCCAGAACTGCCCGTAGCAGGTTGCTGTACTTTATTTAATTCTGACAACTGTATGAAATACTTTTAGAAGGCTTGAGATTTACAGGCTAATGCTGTTAACCCAAATAATAATCTTGGTGCTAATTCCAGTGCGTGACAAGATAATATTTAAATTTTTGCCTTTAATACTTTTTAATGTTAACTTCATAAATTAATTTACCAGAACCTGGTTTTTTTAATAGTGAGTGTCCTGCTCATCAACTGATTATGAAGACTCAGGGTATCCTTTGGACATTCATTTAGTAAAGAATTTCTGTTACTGCCCTCAACCCAAAAGAAGATTTGTTTCCAGTGATAGGTTCCGAAACAACCATTTTGGTCCTGTCTCCTGAGCCTTTAGCTCCCTTAGGATATTGTAAAAACGAGTGAATTCACAGCCATCTTAAGTGAGCTCTCTCTCATGGTTAATAAATCCATCATCAGATCATATTTGTCTTCTCTGATTAATGACTACTCTCCTGGTATCTTGTTAGCATTATTAAGATGAAAATAGCATTATATATTTGGGTAATGTTTCACATTCTTTTACATTAGCTTTTTAAGATGGGGAAGGTGATATTGTTACTTCCATTTTATATGGAAATGTATTTAACTGGTAGGGATATTTCTTTTCAGGGATTCCTAGGAGAGTCAGAATCAGAGCCCACTGACTGTTTACCACCTCCTAGAAGCCACTAAAAGTATCAACAAAGACATTTGCTAAGTGTATCTGTAGCTACAATTAAATTAGATAACAGACAACAGATGCATCAAAGAAATTCTGTTATTGAAGACTTGGAAACTAGCCTGGTATGTTTAGTATTAAATAAAAATCCAACAGAGATGGAAAAGATGATGTGTTATACAAGGACTCAGATATTGCAATTAATACAGTAAGTCTGTGCTGCTGGTTCCTGGGCCTTAATAAACATTTAGGATTAAGTGTCTCTTCTTGGTTTTGTCTAAAAGCATGTATAGATTATACTTAATTTTTGCTGCACTTCTTATTCAGATAATACATTAAAAATTTTTCTACCCACAAATAGCCAGTCCCTTATTGTCTTGAACAGTATTATTAGCAAAACAGAAAGACTTCCAACTTTTGCCATGTTAGCAGAAATGGAATGAAGACAATTCAAGGCTTATGGTTCAGTTTTCTTCAGATTTTACCTCTTAGAATTTAGCTCTGGGCAAAGTTAATTTAGCAGGCCTCCTTTAAAATAGTCATTTTAACTCTCATTCTTGTCTATAGTTAAAATTTTCTTATCATTATGTACAGATCTCCAATCTCCCTGACTCTTCCTTTTCTTTTTTCTTTAAAGAATAAAAAATTCGATGCTGGGGGAAGAGAAAACTAACCTTTGACTAGGATTAGAGGTGTTGGGCTCATTCAAAATGTGGGTCTACTTTTGGGTTGCATGGGTATAGAATTGTGCAAGGAATCATATTCTTTTCATACCACATAACAGTTTGAACCAAGACATTGTCTGTCGTGGAACTTCTGTGAGACATCAAAGACATCAAAATTTGCAGCAGGGTTTGATTGGAATATCAGCAGGAGAGCTGATAGCCAAGAGATGGAGAGAGGTGATTTCAAGGTGACTGCTAAGCTCATTTTGGCTCTGCTTGACATTCCAGGGATAAGTCAGGGTTGCCTGTGCTATACTTGAGGATTATGCAGTTGAAAGAGATGTTTCAGATTCATTTCCTTGTTTTGTTTCTCTGTTGGTCTAACGCTTATCACTTCTGGAGGGTGGATTGGGGAATTCTGAATCGTTGACAAATTATTGAAAAGTTTCCCAAATCAGGAAATACAAATGTTTTCTTTTACTAAGCTTAAGGCCATGAAAAACATGATTGAACCCTCCTATGACAGTTTATGAACATTAAATCTCTTGTTTTTCAGACAAGTTTTATTAAAGAGTATTGAGAACTTTTTTTCCCTCTCAGATGGATGGTGATAGTTCTACAACAGATGCTTCTCAACTGGGAATTTCTGCAGACTATATTGGAGGAAGTCATTATGTTATACAGCCTCACGATGGTAAGACAGTCACAAGCAGAAACAAATTCACAAGTAGAAACAAATTAGAAAGTGGAGATGTTATTAATGTGGTGGTCTAGGTTACTTTTGTCTTTATAGGACAATCAGAATCTGTGTCACAGTTCAGTGAAGCCTAAAAAGGTATACCATGCTATTTTCATTAGAAAGTTTTCAAAAGAGTGAAACTTCAAAAGTTCTAGAATTCTATAGAAGTAGGCCTGTTTAAAACTAGTATAGTTTCTTTAAAAATTAGTTACTGATTTCCTGTTTAAGTATAAACATGGCAAATTCTTGTTCAGTTGATAAAATAAACTGAATCAATTGGATTATTGGATGGGTTGCTAGCTATTAGCTATTATATTACTAGTACTTTGGAACAGACTATGTTCCCTTCAGTATTATGTTTGAACTATGTTAGGTGTTAGAATGGCAGATTGTGTTGGCCTATCACAAATAATTTACTTTTGTGGTATTCTGATGTATAAGATTTAAAAATACTAAGATACATTTTTGTAGAAGGCACGTGGGGGCAGGTGATTAGTTACTTCATTCTAGAACAGGTACTCAAACTGGTTAATTTTGATATTATTATTTTAAACACAAATGTAAACTGAATCAGTTTAAGTGCCTTTCTTATTTAATATATGTAAAGAATGGGAAGTTTGCTTACTAATACTTCCTTTAGGCATAAAAGGCTATTATTGGTACCGTGAAAGCTTCAGTTATATATAAATCTATATAATTTGAAAATTCACTTTTTCTAAGAACGTTGCATCACTGCTATAACTGTTCAAATACTGTCACTACTAGTAATAATCCAGTTGGGTCAGTAATATTCAAGTCCAGTTTTCCTATTCTGTATAAACTTGGCTTTGAATAAACATACAAGCTCTTAATCTAGCAATATGCAAGGAGCCATAGGTCATAGTCTGTAAGTTTTATAGCTAAGCCACTTTACACATGGTTATGAGCACCTTTTCTGTGGAAGGTATATACCAAGCCCTAGGAAGGACACAAAGTTGATCACTGGACTCAAGTAGGAAAAATCTAATAGAGGGAAGGAGAAACAAAGAATTTAAAAATGTGTCAGAAAAAAGACACAGAGAAGCACTTCAGATATTTTGTGAAAGGAGAGATCACTTCTGAAGGTGCTGTGGAGATGTTTTTTAGCTTTTTGGAGAATGGGTGGGTAGGATTTGAGTAGAGTTGAGGATAAAAGCATTCTAGGCAGTGGGTTTAAAATGAATGAGTAGGTTCAGGTATGGCCCTGAGAAAACTGTGGTAAGAGCTGCTGTCCTAATCCCTGAAAGGATTAGGAAATTAACCAGAATGGTTCTGTTTTAGATTACTTCAGGTAGTCTTCTCTATCTTGAAACAAAAATTCTGAGCAGCTTTAAACCAGTTATTTTTATTTCTTTAGATGCTGAGGACAGCATGAATGATCATGAAGACACAAATGGTTCAAAAGAAAGTTTTAGAGAACAAGATATATATCTTCCAATTGCTAATGTGGCAAGGATAATGAAAAATGCGATACCTCAAACAGGAAAGGTAATGAAGAGAAAAAAATTTAAGTAGGTATTTTTGGGGAGGGAGGGGAGAATGTAAAACTACATGAATACAATTAGCTGTTGATTTCAGTCATTTGGCCTTGCAGCAAATCAGCTCTTTGAATTCTACATGTTTTGTTATTGAAGAGCATACCATTTTCAATTCTGTAACGTCCCCCAGTCCACTCCCCTCATCCACTTACTGGAAGGAGATAAAGAATCTTTTAAAAAATAAATACATTGTCAGAAATACCAGGTTTGGGCATATGAAGTTGTAACTTCTATAATTTTATGTTGCAGCAAATTGGGTCATATTGGACTAACACAAATGTAGTAAGGATTTTCCCCCAAAATATATTAACACATTTAAATTTGAATAGCATGGCGGGAATGCAAATTAGTTCAACCATTGTGGAAAGCAGTATGGAGGTTCCTCAAAAAACTCAAAATAGAAATACCATTTGACCCAGGAATCCCACTCCTAGGAATTTACCCTAAGAATGCAGCAGCCCAGTTTGAAAAAGACATATGCACCCCTATGTTTATCGCAGCACTATTTACAATAGCCAAGAAATGGAAGCAACCTAAGTGTCCATTAGTAGATGAATGGATAAAGAAAATGTGGTACATATACACAATGGAATATTATTCAGCCATAAGAAGAAAACAAATCCTACCATTTTGCAAAAACATGGATGGAGGTAGAGGGTATTATGCTCAGTAAAATAAGTCAGGCGGAAAAAGACAAGTATCAAATGATTTCACTCATCTGTGGAGTATAAGAAGAAAGAAAAAAACTGAAGGAACAAAACAGCAGCAGACTCACAGAACCCAAGAATGGACTAACAGTTACCAAAGGGAAAGGGGCTGGGGAGGATGGGTGGGAAGGGAGGGGCAAGGGGGAAAAAGGGGCATTACAAGATGTAATGTTGGGGTGGCACAGGGAGGGCTGTACAACTCAGAGAAGACAAGTAGTGATTCTCATCTCAGTACGCTGAGACAGTGACTGCAACGGGGTTGGTGGGGGGGACTTGATGATGTGGGGAGTCTAGTAACCATAATATTGCACATGTAATTGTAGATTAATGATACCAAAAAAAAAAATTCAAATAGCATTCCTTTTAAAATTATCTTTGCCTTATGAGACAATTTATATAAAGTTATTTATAACTTTAAAAAACTCTTAGTCTCATCAGTCTGAATTAAAATCCTTCCTTTTTATAGTTTTATATTGCATAATAAGCTTTTCTCATCATAGTTTATAAAGTACTTATGAATGTAATAAAGCTTACAGATAAATGTATTATTGAAAAAACATCACTAGAAGTTCCAGTTTGAAAGGAAAGGCCCTCCTCATATGTTAGGGATGAGAAAAGCACCCCTGCTGATCACTGCTGCAGCAGGCCAGGCTGTCCACACTGCAGCCAATGGCCGTGTGTAGTTACTTTTTAGCACTTGAAGTGTGGCTAAGTCTGAATTGAGGCGTGCTGTAATTGTAAAACATACAACAGATTTTGAAGTCTGAGTATGAAAAACATTAAAATATCTCAATTTTTAAATTGATTCTGTATTTAAATGATATTTTGGATTCATTGCGTTAAAAAATATGAAAGTTAATTTCACCTGTTTTTTTTTTTTAAACATAGCTTCTAGAAAATCTAAAGTTATCTATACAGCTCACATTGTATTTTGCTTGACTACATTTATGCAACCTGTTTACTTACCAGGATGTAAAATAGGCATGGAGGACTTGATAATGGGGGGAATCTAGTAACCACAATGTTGCTCATGTGACTGTATATTAATGATACCAAAATAAAAATAAAATAGGCATGGAGGTGAGAGACAGTATGTTTCAGCAAGGATTTTTGTCATTCCTGTTAAAAGTGGCTTCAGAATTGCATGATTTAGTCCATCAGTTTCACTTTCAAACCCCAGACCTTTAAGAGAATAACTTTTTATGATGTGACAGGTATGTGCTTCTTTTAGGTAGGCTTTTTAATAAACTCAAAACCTGCACCTGATAATTTGTATCTTTAGTAGTAAAAATGTCACCAGGTGTCAATTTCACTTTGTAAGCCTTACATGAATTGAGTGCTTTTTAAAAAATTTTGTGGTGTCCTTGTTCATGGAAATGCTGGGGCAGAGAAGTGGTAATTGAATCCTGCCCAGTATATACCACATACATGATGGGATTGATTTTCTTGGTTAATAAGTGTTCATCTTTATGGGGTGGTAAGGACATCTGGCAATTTCTTTTATACCTAAATTTTATGTTTTCTGTGAATAGCTCTCAAGACTTTTCACACTTGTATTCTGAGTTTTTACTCTGACTCTGAGGGGTGGAATCTTGATAGCACACGTTGTGTCAATGTTATTAGCCTATATTTCAAAGATTAATGGTTAACAGTCATAACTGAAATTTGTATTCTTCTGAATAGCTTATTATTTTTGCATGTTGTAGGAAGGTGCTGGTTATATTCCCTGCAAATTTACCTATGATTTTTCTCTTCAGATTGCAAAAGATGCCAAAGAATGTGTTCAAGAATGTGTGAGTGAGTTCATAAGCTTTATAACATCTGAAGCAAGTGAAAGATGCCATCAAGAGAAACGCAAGACAATCAATGGAGAAGATATTCTCTTTGCCATGTCTACCTTAGGCTTTGACAGTTATGTAGAACCTCTAAAATTATACCTTCAGAAATTCAGAGAGGTAAGAAGAAAAATGTCTTCTGTTATGCTTTTAAGAAAATAAGATAAACTCTTCGTTTTAACTTTTTAAATGTATTACTCATTTCTCAGAAGCACGTAATCACCTATATTACTATTCTTAAATAGTATGTCCTTTCTCTTTCCCCTGTTGTTATTAACAACAGCATAGTTACATAATGATTAAGAGCACGGACTCTGGATTCAGACCACCTGGAGGCTGAATCCTGGCCCCACTACACGTGAACACCGTGGCCCTGGGTAGATTATTTAAGTACTTTAGACCTTGGTTTCCTGGTTTGTAATGTGAGACTAATAATAATACCTACCTCACAGTTATTGAGAGGATTAAGTAAAATAATCCATGTACAGCACTCAGCTTAACATAGAATGAGCCCCAATGTTAGCACCTGCTGTTACTGTTATTAATTTAAAAGAGGTAGCATCTCAAAGCTTGGACCTTTTAGATAAGAAAAAGGGAATTATAACTATATCCCTTTCTTGTTTATTGATTAATTCTTCTACATTTCCTATTTGGTTTATTTTTGCCTAGTATGAATTTTGTGAAAATGAGTTGAGATCAGCATATGCATTTCCACACTCCAACTTGGGTATCAGATTCACACTGCTTTCAAAATTTTCTTATATTTTTAATGTTATAATCCCATTAAATTAGTGATACTTGCATGGAATGATTAAAGTAGGAAGAGAATGGGTAAATTCCTCATAGTACTTTCCCAAATACTCAGCATTATAGAACTGTAGAGTGGACAGAAACTTAAGAGATCTTTGGTCCAAACTGTAATTTTGATGTAGGAATTTTAAAGTCTAACCTTGCCACTATAGTATTTCCCAGTTGGCTGAGAGCTGTATATATAAACAATAACTTCAATCATTTCTAGTAGTTATAAGCTAAATAGTTATAGTATTTTGCAGACTACTTCATCTATAAGTAGACTTCTGTTTTCCTTTTGAAGTAGTTTGGAATTAGAATAATTTTTTTTTTAACCCATAAATATAGTAGGTTTTCTAGGCATTACTAACACTGCCTTGTGATGACTGGTACTTATATAAAAAGTTAGTATTTTGAAGGGTCTCTTTGTATGTAATTAACCAGAAGTGTTAATAAAATACTCTGTGCAGCTTTGTAATAATAGAAGCTCTTTGAGGAAATAAGCGAGCATTCTCATTTTACAGAACAGTTTCTTCTGAGTACCAGTGATTACTTTTTCTTTCTTGCTTCCCCAGGCTATGAAAGGAGAGAAAGGAATTGGTGGAACGGTCACAGCTACAGATGGACTGAGTGAAGAGCTCACAGAGGAGGCATTTAGTAAGCAGCCTTGTGATGTGTTTGTGCAACTCAGTTTGTTCTTGCAAGTCATACATATTGTTAGCAGAGATTAATACTAATTATCTGTAGCCCTGCTTTTGGCATATCAGTACTATTTTGACATAGCACTGTTTTAGATAGTTATTATTATTTCATGCCCTTGTATTTGAAGTCAGTGAGGAGGGATAATTATTCTGCAGATATTATCATCTTCACCAATAGTTCTGATTTCCATAGCCCCTAGTTTTTGGTTTGAGATTCTCATGAGATAGGAATCATCTCTCTATTGAGGTAGCATTTGAGAATGGTAGTTTGTAATATAAAAATCTTATGATTTAAATAAATTTGAATGGAAGGTTTTAAAACTGAGTATATTAACCTACTGGTGAAATGAAAGGTCTGTGGTGATTATATTTCTCATATGAAATTTATATGTGTACATTTTATATTTCTCATATGTAAAATACACACTTGGTTATAGGAGTGTTGCTGTCAGCCAAGCCTCATAGTGTAGGTCTCCTGATGAATCAGAAATTCCATCCAATCTTTCTGCAGATTTATATACATGGGCAGTTAGCTAAACTATACTTTAGAGAAATGAAGACTCAGAAAAACCAAAAGGTGCTAATTTTTAGGGAGTATTTTTTAAAATGGAAAATTTGGTGTTATGATTTTGCTTAAGATTACATTGGTAAGTAGCAGAACTGTAATGAGACATTAATGGCACAACGTTCAGGCCAAGAAATTAGGTGTGATTCTTTTCCTGTTTTAACTTTTTTTTCTTTTAGCTAACCAGTTACCAGCTGGCTTAATAACTGCAGATGGCCAACAACAAAATGTTATGGTTTATACAACATCATATCAACAGGTACAGTACCTTCTTTCTTTGTATTTTAAATTATTTTAAAAATTGAATCCATTGATTTATATATATATATATTTTTTTTTATTAAGGTATTATTGATATACACTCTTATGAAGGTTTCACATGAAAAAACAATGTGGTTACTACATTTACCCATATTATCAAGTCCCCACCCATACCCCAGTGCAGTCACTGTCCATCAAAATCCATTGATTTTTATCACAGATATTTAATTTCAACACAATATTATTAAGAACCTGATAATAAAGGTGGTTGTTAAAATTTTCTTCTCAAAATACATGACTGTATAGTATCCTCTTAATGGTTAAAAACATGTACACACATGTTCATATTTGCATAAATTTCTAGAAAGATACACAAGAAATGATTAAAGTATCTCCCTTAGGTAGAGAGAATGGAAGTTTGGGGTGGGAAGTAGATTTATTTTTCATTGTCTGTTTTGATTGTTCGAATGTCTGTAATACATATATGGTATTTTAAAACTTTAATTCTGCTCAATTTAAATTTTCTAATCTTAGATTTCTGGTGTTCAGCAAATCCAGTTTTCATGATCTGAAGACATGGTAGAATGGGGAGTGTACAGAAGGAAGAGTCTGAATGATTCCAGAACAGAGACATTAGAAGGAAATGACTGGTGAAAGATGTCTCTTTGTATATTAAGTAGCTGTAATGTAGCTTCCCGATGCTTGACTAACTGAGGTGTTAATTCTGACTTGAGAATCTTTTTCATGAATAATTTTAAAGAAAAATTTGGATTTTAAAGGTATTAAAATATTTTTGTTTTGTACGAGAGTTTGTTGCTCTGTATGACTCCTGTATGCATTGTATATTGCAATTTATTACTGTCAGAGATTTGTAGACAGTTTCTTATTTTCATATTGAATCATGTTACTTTTGTAATTCAAGTAAGCAGCTGGGTTAATTCATGATGTTTGCCCTTTTAATAAAATATAAGGGTAGAGTTCATTTTGAATGCAAGTTGCCTTTATTATAAATTTGAGTTTGTCTTGGTTATATATCTTGCATGTAACCTAGCTAGATTTTTAGCATTTGCCATATTTATTAAAATTAATTTTTTTGTAAAACATTCATAGCTTAAGCAGCACCATTTTTTAAAAATGTAATTGAAAAATTGAGTGTGAATGCAGAAGCAAATATTGTCTGCCCTATTAAACTTGGTGCCCATTAACAGTGTTTACACTGTTCATTGTGCCTGTTAAGATAGTTTAGTTTACTGGAGTTTTTGTTAAGACTAGTTTTGCTTTTGAGTTACTTATGAGTGTTGGGATTCATTTAAATTTAATGTAGCCCTAGTGCTCTTGAAATGGTGCCCCTTTCATTTTTTGTATGATTTTTCCAAAGCATTATCTTCAAATACTATACAGTATCCTCTTTGAGAAGAGGAGTTTTATAGTCTGATGATAAATGTCCTTATCTAACCTTTTTAATTGAAATGTTTAGTTTCCTATTATGCTATGGAAACCAAGAACGTCAGACATCATTGTGTGAATAGACCTTTTTTTGCACGGATGAGTGAATGAAATGGAGAACAGAGTGAGTGCTATGAATGGTGTGAAACAGAAGCCGCCAACTTCTAGTGTGCTGTCCTAATTTTGCAATAAACTAAACTTAGATAATGTTAACTTTGTATAATGTAATGGTATGTACTTGGGTTGTTCCTTTTCAAAAGTAAGGATTTGTATTTTCCTAATTCTTTTGGTGATGTTAACTTGGGTGCTGTGCTGTTTTTTTTTTAATCAACATTTGGTATTGTATAGTTGGCCCAAAAGGCAGTCGAAGTGACACTCAAATTTACAAGGTAGAAGCAATTACAAGAAGATGGTACAGGCCGAACAGAACTTTGCCAGAAGGAGCCTCTGGGGGCCTATTTGGGCTAATCTGAGGTTAGTCACTCCTCAATACATTCTCATTTACAAAATAATCTTCACTACAGAAAACTCCATAGGCAAAAAAAAAAGGGGGGGAGGGGGAGTGGTTAAGTAAAAATCAGCCATCATCCTACTATGTTGAAATATCCAATGTTAACATTTTGGTAAATATCATTTGTCCTTTTACTTTGCTAAATATGTGTATTTTTCTAAAAATGGGCTCATACTTCCATACTGTTTTGTAAATTGCTTTTTTTCACTTAATATACTGTGAACATCTATCCTGGGTCCTTACCTAGTCTTCTATTTTTATTCATTTATTATTCTGTTTTATGACTGAACCATAATTTATCTAATCCCCAATTAGGCATTCTGACTATATACATCTTTTCATAGAGATAACACTTAACTGAATCTGTGTACATCCATAACTGTTTTCTTAAAATAAATTCTTAGAAGTAAATTTCTGGGTTAACATACAAAATTTTAAGGTTTTTGATACTTACATCTAAATGCAAGTCATGGACTCATCTGAGTAGGACCGATTTGAATATGGATGGAATGACCTCTTGGTGGCAGTCAATCTCTTCAGGCTTGAGGATGACTATTATTATCATAATTTTTGTTGTTCTGGTTACAATGCTTTTATGCTTTTACAGTGCTGGTTACTATTTTTTAAATACATTCCATTTGATCAGGGCAGTTTGTCACTATATAACTGATTAAAACACTTGGTCTTTGGTTATCAGACTCTTCCTCTAAAGATTGGGTTATGTTTAAGAATCAAGATAAAACAATTTATAGACTTTAAAATTTATATCAATATATAGCAAAACAATTTTCTGAATGTAATAATTTGCTGGTAGTACTGACTTAGAACTGGGTAAAATCAGGCCAACTTTGGGTTATGTGGCCTTCATGCTGAAAGGACACTGGCATTGTGCATGCATCAGGTACAGTCTCTTGGCCTGTGCTGCATTTAGTTGAATGTCATGTTTTCTTCCCCCCAGAATTTAAGTATATAAGCACCTACATTAACCTAAGTGTTTTTTAAACAACTTTGTATTTATATGAGTATCTAAGAGAGAAATGGGCTTCAGTTACTAAGGAACTTTAGTGGCCTCTGTTCATCCCCTCACTATCTCATTATAGTGAAGATGCTTTAGGCCAGAGAGTAATTTTTTTTTAATGCTACCTTCCTAATGTCATATACCTGGATGATGATGTTTTAAGCTATTTGTATTTATTTTCCTCCTACAGTATAGTATCTATGCAACATTTTCCTTTCTTCAAAAACATGCCTTATTGTATATTTTCTGGACTGCCTTAGTGGATTAAAGGAATACCAGTTACCTTTAATAGTGGTAACTGAACATAGTTATGAGGGTCCAACTAAAAGGACATCAATAGCAATATCATTTAGGTATGAAAATGGGGGTGGGGGGAGGTTTCTACCATTTGCTAGCAATGAAGTATTGCAGTGCAGGTTTCTTTTTTCTTTTGGTATCATTAATCTACAATTACATGTGCAACATGATGGTTACTAAACTCCCCACTTCATCAGGTCCCCCCACCTACCCCATTACAGTTACTGTCCATCAGCGTAGTGAGATGCTATAGAGTCACTACTTGTCTTCTCTGAGTTGTACAGCCCTCCCTGTGCCCCCCCAACATTATGTCTGCTAATCCTAATAGTGCAGGTTTCTTTTTAAAAAAATGTCTTGGGGAAAGTTGTTACTTAACCAACAGTCCAAAACAAGACAATGTCTGTTACTTCATGTAGTAAAATACACTTTGAAGTCAGTCAAATAAGTGATATTAGGTAAGATCTAAACCAAAAGCTAGTCTATTTTAAGTATCTTTTTGGTCTCCCTAAATTAAAAATTTTTTATATATTAGTTTATGTAATTATATATATATTGATTTTAAACTTGTATTAAGCCATATAACGTGCACATGAGTATAAAATAGAACTTTGTTTTTCAAGCAGCTGTAGTATACTATCTAAAAATTCTCAGCTTTCACTTATGGTTTCTTTTAGAGCTGGAAATCTTTGCTCACTTCACCACATTTAGCTTCCTCTTGCTCACTGTTCTCTAGCCATCCTGTGATCTCCTGGGTCCTTGTGCCATGTTCTTTGTCTTCTACCCCCCTGCTATGGCCTTAAATACATATACTTCTTTCTGCTTAGTACATTCTTTCTCTTCTTCTGCCTGGCTAAGTCCCACTCCTCCCCTTCAGATCTCAGCTTAACCTTTACTGGGGAAGTCTTTAAAACTTTTGTAAAAACTTTTTGTACTAATCACCAAATACAGAAAATAGTACCACTCAAAACTGAATAGGTTTGTACACAGCCTATATGTTAGCTGCTACAGCCTCTTAGATACTTCTTTTAAATCTGCTTCTTTTTATATATGATAAAACCATAAGGCAGAATTCCTTCAAATCACTGGCCAGATGACATTCAGATAGATTCATTTCTCTGGCATCTGGCCATCACCTTTCACGATGTAAGCTTGCCTAATAATAGTTCCAACTTTTCCTGACCTTATTCCAGAGACAGTTTCCTTTTTCACTGTATATTAAATAGATACCTGTACAAGGTACTGTATTGTAAGAATTCCTTTGCTAAGGTTAATGCCAGAAGGTAAGTAAAATATGTGCTGGCTGCTTGTAGAAACCTCATGGCCATGTATTAGTTTTAGGGGTGGAAATTATAAGTTGATAGGTAATTCCTCCGTTTTCCACAAAAACACTTAAGCTTTAAAAATTCTGACACTAACAGCATAAACTTTTACCTCTTTAAGCTGGAACTTAAGCCTGCCTAAGAGCAAACAGTAACAGTTTTGTGCCTTTCCTTTGCGTCTGTTTTCCAGGGCTCAATTTCAGAGTGTATCTGAATGAAAGGTATTTCTGAACCTTGAACACTGGGTAATTGATTGAAAATAAGTTGCTAAGCAAAGACAAGCCATAACAGACAGTGCCTTTAGCTAGGACAGGAATGCCAAGAAGGCTCATTCATGCATACATAATGCGCAATATTAGGTTTACAAGAAACCAAATCCAAACCTTTCTTTGAGACTAAAGCAGTCACTAATCAAAGAACATATGCAAGCCATTCCTTCCTTTGTCAGAAGAGCATAACTTTGAAAAAATGGTTTCTTTTGAACATTTCCAACCTTGCAAGTGGCAGCCCCGTACCATAAATAATTGCTATCTTGCAGGACAGTGCAAAGAAGAAAAGTAGGTATCCTAATTTAGACCCCATTTCTAAGAGTAATGCCCTAGTCTAAATACCCGCAATAACTCCTGGTTGAACAAAAAACAATGCTAAATAAAATAAAAGAATGTAAAGTAATATTAAATAATACAAAATATATTTTTAAATGTATCACTGAGTTGACATGAAAGTAAGGCATCTGAAAAACTCCAGAAATGGTGAAATCAGGGAGCCTGTGAGGTAAACCAGCACCAAAGTCTGCTTTTGCTCAAGAGTTCTTTGGAACTCTGGAGACCATGGGCTGGAGGAACTAGACATAAAGCCGAAAGCTCCCCTCGGCTGGAGTCTGGTAGGGCCACCACAGAGAAGTGGGCAGCAAGGAACCTTGCCTATCTCGGTTTTGGTGCTGGGTGAAGTGGAATAAATCGCCACCATCCTCAAATTCATAGACATTGGCCAGCCCTCAAGGTGTGTGAACTGAAATGACAGAACCTTCAAGCCGGTAAGAGTGCTCGCAGGTTGGTAGCTCCTGGGCGTCTGGCAGAGCAAACAAATTCAAGGATCGCAATTTCAGTCCATACTTCAAATAATTCCTACTTGCCAAGAAAAGTAAATTTAAAACATCACAAAACTCCAGGGAAAATGGCACCGTGAGTGAAAACAGTACAGTTTATACACAACAGACAGTATAATCATCCCCAAAGACCCAGTATTGGTATCAATACAGGATAAGTTAATGATGTATAAAGAAAAGAACAGAAGCATGTAAAGTATGAATTAAGGAGCAAAAGATCACACAGAATAAATGAGATTTGTAAACCAAACAATTCTTAAAAAGTATAGTAATTGAAATAAAAACCCAAGAGGAGGAGGAAAAAGAAAAAGTGAAAAATGAAAGACAAGAAGGGATGGACAAAAAAAAACCATGATTAGGATCTAGATCTAGAGCTAAGTCCAACTTATATTTGTAATCACCATAGACATAAATATACAAAACTATCCAGTTTAGTACAAGAAAGATTTTCTTTGGCCTTACCTTTTAAGTGTGTCTCCTGCAAACTCAAAATAAAAGGTCAGAGATCTAAGATTTTCAGATAAGAACTAACCAAAATACTGCTTTAGTAAGTAACAACAAAAAGATGAAGCCAACAAACATTCATAGAGGTACAGTGACTACAGTTATAAAAGTTTCAATTCACCAGGGAAGATAGAAAATTCTAAATTAATATGCATCTACTGAAGCCAAAAGTTAAAGAAAGCAAATACTGACATTCTCAAGAGAAACTGAGAAATCAACTTAGATCTTGAGACTCTTCAGTAAATAAGAAATCAAGTATAAGGTAAATCAGTTAAGAGAAGATGTGTGTTAGCATAGCTAACAAATTTGATCCAATGAACACTAAATTGGGGGAATACACACTTCTCAAGTACACATGGAGCACATATGAAAACGGTCATATGATCAATCAAAGCTAGTCTCAAATTTCAGAAAATTGAAATAAATATAATGATGAAGACAACTCACCCCTAGCATATGAAAATATACTTTTAAAATAACTAATGAGTTAAATATTCAAGCCTCTGGAAGGATCAACCAAGAAAAAAATAAGGCACAAATAAGCTAATAGGAATGAAAAAGTGCCCTAACTACAGATAATATGGGAACTAAAAAGATAGAAAGATGGTACGGACAACTTCATTTCAAAAAATATCTTAAGATGAAATGAAGAAATTCTGAGAAAAATTTATTAAATTTAACAAAACTGACTTAATAATACATGATCCTATAAATCCTTAAGGAAATGGAATAATTAAAAATCTCTTAATGACCAAAAGGCTTTAAAGACTAGTTTCAATCATAAAGTCTTCCAGACAACTCAAAAATTCATTTCATGAGGTTAATATAACCTTGATACTGAAACCAGACAATGACAAGACATAAAAGGAGTATTATAAACTGATTTTGCTCATGAACATAGAAGCAAAATCTTAAACAAAATATTGGCAAATTAAGCCCTGCAAAGTATTAAAACATACACGCACATGACACTTTTGGTTCATCCTAGGAATTAGAGGTTGGTTCAATATTAAAAAGTAAACTACCATAGTTTAATATATTAATATTAAAAGAAAAAAACATTTTAATAGAGAAAAAAAAGCATTCAATGGAAGTCAACATCCACTCATAATAATACTACTAGCAAACTAGAAAGAGAATCTCCTAATGTGATAAAGGCCATTTATGGAAAAAAAAACAAAACTAAAAGTTAATACATTCCCTTTAAATGGACATTTTAAGACAAGGATGTTCACTATCAGTACTTTTCAACATGGTACTACAGGGCCTAACCAGTGCAGGAATATAAGAAATTTTTTTAAATGGTAGAAGGATCAGAAATAAAGAAAACTTGCACTATTTGCAGATGGTATGGTTATATAAAAAAACTCAAAAGGACATCTAGATAATATTAGAACTAATAAAATTTTAACAAGGTTGCTGGATCCAAAACCAACACATAGCAACAATATATCCATAATCAGCAAAAACTGGTTAGAATAGAAAGTGTAATTAAAAAAAACTTACCATAGCATCAAAAATACATAAAACTCCTAGGAAGAAATCTAAGACATGAACGGCTTTATGGAGAAAAATTTTAAAGTTTATTGAGAGATACTGAAAGAAGACCAAATAAATGGAGAGATGCACAATGTGTTTGGCTAGGAAGACTCATTGAAAAGATACCAATTTTACCCATACTGATCAACAGATTCAATACAATTACAAAAGATAATACACAAACTGGGAGAAGATATATATACATGTTTAACTGACAAAGGGTTGGGATCCAGATTATATAAAGAAATCATGCTAATCAATGAAAAAAAGATATGTACTAAAGAGAAAAATGGACAAAAGACATGAACAGATATTTCACAAAGAAACACATTCATATATGGAAAAAAAAAACCACTCAATTTCATTAGTAACCAGGGAAATGCAAATTAAACCCACAGTCAGATACCATATAATCACCATCCAGTTGGCAAATATAAAAGATAGTCAACACAAAATACGTGCTGAGATGTGGAACAATGACACTCAGCCACTGCGAGTGGGAGCGTGAACTGTTACAAATGCTTTAGAAACTGTTCAGCATGACCAAGTAAAACCTGCTTTGTAGAACAACAGTTTTCATATTTTTGGTCTCAGAACCTCCATACATCCTCAAAAATTACTGAGGACCTCAAAGAGCTATTCTTCACGTGGGTTATATTTATCAATACCATATTAGAAATTACCGTGTTAGATGTTTAAACAGAGACATTTTCAAACAAAAATACACAAGTACACAATACAAGTGATTAGCTGTCAAAGTGATGACATCATCATATGTCTGGTATATATTCAAACTCATGAAAAAATGAGAGTGAAAAGGTCAAATAATGTCTTGGTATTCTTATGAAAATAGTTTGTCCTCACAGGTTTCCTGAAAGGGTCTCAGGGACCCTCAGGGGGCCTTAAACTACACTTTGAAAACAGCTGCCCAACTCTTGTACATGTGCACCAGGAGACACATACAAGAATGCATTCATTCCTCAAATATTTATTGGGCATCTACCATGTGCCAGTATTGTTCTAGACATTGTAAATATCTCCAGACAAAATTGGTCAAAACAGACCAAAGCCCTGCCCACACGGAGCTTACATTGTAGTTGACAAAATGTTCACAACAGCATTCATAATAGCCAAAAACTGAAAATAACCCAAATCTCCATGAACAGAAGAACAGATAAATTGTGGTATAGTCATACAATGGAATACTACACAGTGGTGAAAAAAAATGAGATACAGTTACATGCATAAACATGGATGGGAATCTCAAAAACAATGTCAGAAAAAAAGTCACAGAATAAAATACAGCATGATACCATTACCATAGAAGTTCAAAAACAAGTAAATCTGAGGAACATGTTAGGGGTACATATATAGACGGTAGAACCATAAATTAAAACATGGAAATTATCAATGAAAAATCCGGGGTTATGTTTACCTTGTGAGGTGTAAGTGGAGGGAAGGCAATGGAGGATTCTAGGCATCTGAGAATGTTCTAGTTCTTAAGATGAAGGTTAAGCACGTGTGATCATTTTACTTGTTTCATAACATTTTAAAAGAAAAAAAGATGAGTTATGTAATGCAATTTTATCAACAAAGGGAGAACATCTCCCGATATTTCAGCCACTGCTGTACATTGTAAATCAGCCAATAATTGTAACCAGTGGGGAAGAAATACATGATAATATGAAAAAAAGGAATGTGTATGGGCAATTCCTCACAAAGGTTAACTGGGTTCCCACAGAGCCAGGATCCAATGAGATATATTGTAGTACTCTCTGCCAAGTTGGCCCAGAGTTACTGGCATGATTCTGGTTAATTGGTAACTCTGTTCGTTGGGTATAATTATTTGTATAAAGCAGAGAATGGTATGATAAGTGATGCAATCCCAAAATAAACTGACAAAGACAACCATCTCTATTTTCAAAGTACAAATTCCTTTTGGCACATTCTCCTGATAATGCATTTACGGGTTAAGTAATCCAAAAACAGAGAAAGTGCATGGTGGCTATTGATTGTTTCGTCACATTGATCAGTAACAGGTGTCAGGTTGGTCACACAAATGTAACAATTTTGTAATCACATCTTTGTCAAGGCCATGGCTGGCGGTGCCATTTTGCATTTTAAACACAATTAAAGTGCAATTTCCCCTGACTGAGGAAATTAGCTATAAACTTTGTTATATAATTTAAAATTTCGAGGAAAAAATAATCTTGAAATATTCAATTTGTTCCCTGTAGCCAAACAGGGCAGGCTAAAAGAGGTAGACCAGGCC
Source organism: Phataginus tricuspis (assembly GCA_029783875.1). Taxonomy (NCBI): domain Eukaryota; kingdom Metazoa; phylum Chordata; class Mammalia; order Pholidota; family Manidae; genus Phataginus; species Phataginus tricuspis. The sequence continues at coordinate 19,749,781 of JAQQAC010003639.1, read as the reverse complement.
CAGCAGCAAAAGGCCAGAAACCCATTCCCAGGAAATGAGGAAGTAGAAAGTGTGTTCTCCAGGTCCTATCTGCCCAACTGGGTCTAACACAGGGGTGCCAACTCACCAGAAAGTTCCAGCTATTACTGTAGCTATTAAAAAAGCCTCAGGCAGCTACAGGACCCACTCTTTAAGCTAGAATGGGTAATGCCACGAGGGGGTGCTAAACTGCAACAGGTAGCAGGATGATTTTGGATCAAGCAGTTAGTTCGACCTTCAGAACTCTGCCTCCTCTCCTACATGCTATGCTGCCGTAAGTGGCACACCTATCCTTTGTTCTATCCTGTAGCTCTTTCCTCCTTCTCCAGTAAGAAATAGAGAAATTAGGAGAGAATCTTCTCAAGTTCTTAGGGAACTTCCACTCTCTCCAGACAGGAGAAGAATGAACAATGCTTTTGGTCAGCTCTGACATTTTTTGGACCGTAATTTACTAGTGGACAATGTTTCTCTATGTTCAAAAGCAAATACCAGCTACTACCTTTTATTTTTAACCTGTATATGCTCAGACACAAAGGACTTGCCTTGTGCCTTCCTCCATTCTCATGCTGAGGAATGATGCATCCTTTAGCTTCTTGTCTCTGGGTAGAAAGGCACCAGGAAGGGGAAGTAGACAAGATTGGGGCAGTGGTGGGTGGGAGGGTTCCTTCACTGATATGCCACCAGTTCATACTTTTGGCACTTTTATTATCTTCGGGGGTTATATGTAAACACCCTGACACCTCTGCATACTCTGCAAAGTCTTTTTGTTGAACCAGCAAAATCAAGTCAGGAAATATGGAATCCTGCTGCTGCCTTCATTGCCTCCTACCTATGGCTTCCTAGCTTTCTCTCTATCCAAGGCCACAGGCTTCATAACCCTATATTCTCAAGACTTCTGAATTTGAGGAACTGGCAGGAGTGGTGGTCAGACTGCAGATCTGATGACAGTACCAGGCCCTTACTCAATTCAGTTTATCCAAGATACCAAACACACAAAAACCTCATTCTCCATTTCAGATATTGTTGAGATTAACAGTCCAACAACTATGGACATTTTCCTTATTTTGGGTTCTGCAAAGGATAGGAAACAAGCAAATGGATACTAATAAGGCATAGAAATCTATTTTGAACAAGGAGGCTGGTATCCTTGGATTTTTACTGCCTTTTCTTTCTTCATTCAGTTTATAGAATGTATTCTTTCTCCCCAGAATGTTACAGTTCATGTTTCTCCAGGCATGATTTAAAAAAAAGCTTTTTACTGAGTTACAGAAATATGTAAGTACAGGAACTGCAACTATAACTGGGAAACTTGGAAGGGAAGTGTACCAATGTCCTCTTGTTTTCTAGTAGTATAAGAATCCTTTGTACTAGTTAGTTCAGAGGTGACAACAGTGACCTGAGATAGGTAACAGAAGCCAGTGGTTCTAATGCTAGTGTTCTGGGTCCTCCAGCAATTCCCAGGGCTTAGATATTAAATGGGTAGGTAGTTTTTCCTGACGTTAGAAATAGGTTTTTTCTAACGTTAGAAAATGTAACATTTTTCTAATGTTAATTGACCATGACTCTCCTACATGGAAATCAGAGAGATTAACTTTGGAAATATTTTTTAGCTCACTTTCCCAGATCATCCAATGTTAGAAATTATAATCCAACAATCTTGCTAAATGTGCAGATCTTTTTAGATTAAAGATTTCCTCTTGAAATCTTTACATACCTGTATTAAATGCCTTTTAGCCTAGTAAATATGTGACACATCCTTTATGTATCCCAGAACTTCTCTTAGGAACCTAAGTAAACAGGGTAGGATAAGACAAAGCTGGAGTTTGTATTTCTTCCAGTTTATTAAATTGACTAAAATCTCTTTCCCTTTCAAAGCCTCTCTCCCATTTCTGACCCCAATTTGAGAGGGGGAATAAGAGTATGGAGAGATGTTAAAGGTGAAAATTTTCTTTAATCATTTGTTTAAAATATTTAAGTACCAGCTAAGCGGCTGATATGGAAGAGGTATGAAGACCCAGTCTCTGCCTCAAAGACCTACCAGAGGGAGAAGAACAAGGCTAACAAAAAAGGGCAAAGGGTCTTTAGGCTGCTGTGACCGAAGATTTAACAAAGGACTGTGGGGGCACAAAAAAAAGGGGTCAAATCTACCTGGAAATGGAGTATATCAGGAAAGGCATCATCAGATTGGCAACATTTGACCTTAATTTTGAAAAAACGAATGGCAACTGGTGGGAGTGGAAAAGAGGACTGCAGACAGGAGGACATGCATAAAGAAAGAGCACAGTACTACTTCTAAGAACATGTGAAAGTGTCAGCAAGTAGTTAAAAATTTCAAAAGACAAGATTAAGTACAATGGAAGAATTCATTGGGTTTGGAAAATGAGAAGTTATCACTGACCTTTGCTAGCATCATTTTGATGGAGTAGCAGTATAGAAGCCTGGCTCTGTGAATTAAAATCAGTAAAAAGCATAAAGAAAAAAACATAAGAGTAAATAGACAAAGAAGAGGTGACAAATCCAGACTGTTTCTGGTAGCCATTTGCCTTCTTTACTTTAAAGCACACTAGTTCAGCTACAATAAGGGTGAACATAGGCTTTACATTTCTGTAAGAAAATGACTCCCCAAAACAATCCACTAATTTAAGAACAAATTTCTAGACACAGTCCATTCTTTATGAGGCTCCTATATTAAGTGAATTATATAAAATCAACATTTCTATAGATTTACTCTGCCATAACTAATTTTCCTTTCATGTAGTTCAAAATAAATAACACCTGTAATTGGTTATAGTACAAAAGGTGCTTTATTTTACATATCATTGGGTACACAATACATAAAACTGCCTGAAATCAGTCTTGGAAAACATAACTGTTAGCTTTACCTTAAATGGCCAAAGACCAAGTCTGTTTTGCAACCTACTTCATTCATGATCAGATGACTACAATAATTTTAAATACTAATAATCTCTTCATATCCAAAGTTACAAATGATTTTTATGCTGCAACTGCTGCAAATTTTAAATTAAAAATATCTTCAGTTAAAGTAGACCATATCTCTAACCAGAACAAATCTTTCCTAATCTATAAGCATTTGAAATGATGGGTCAACAGTTTCATATTCTTACACATGACTATATTTATCTAATTGGGTTATAGGACAGGGGGCCTCATACATGCAATCAGATTATTTGTTTTGTTTTTTAATGTAGAGAAAACTGAGTTTATGATATCATATTTCTAGTTAAGCTGCCAAAACAGTTTACTAAACTAAAATGAAGCCAATACAATATTTTAGAAAACATAATTCTAAGAGCATGCAACATCAAAATCTTTTACTGCATATGTGAACCAAAGTTGCAGAGCCCAGGAAGAGGACTGTGACAAAAAGGCTTGTACATCTGAATTGCTTATCCAGCTGGGAGGAGTAAAGAAAGTAATTTAATTCAGTGTAAATCCTCTTCTGAAAGATACTGCATGATATAGCCCACTGCTACTCAAAAGGATCTTCACTTAGAAAATGTACAAATTATAAACCTAAATGTATGTCTCTTGTTATCTGCCCCAATTCATTCTATTCTTGAACACACAGCTCAAAGATCTCTCACCTACTAATATCAAAGCCACAGAGATTTCTTAATGGCATCTTTCAGTTACCAATCACTTATCAGAGAGATAAATGTGACTGATGTTTAATGTACAAATGCTAAAAAAAGGTAACAGAATCTGGGCTAATTCTCAAAGTAAAAACATTTGTTATTTTTAAAAATCCCTTGGTGTAGGAACACTGCCTTACTCTTTAGAAAATAAGACATATGTTAGAACCACAGGTTTATATTCACCTCCTGGTCTAGAATAGTAGAGAGTTTTAAGCAAAGTAAACTAAGCCAAATACTAAATATATATAAATGTGCAGACTCAAACAAATCTTCTACTCTTTGCTTAAAGTCAACTTATTCCTTGTCATTAGGAGAAGTGCTTCATGATGCAAACTGTTAATTAATGAAGAGAATAAGGGACTAAAAAGTCAGACTTTTTCTATTAAAGCAAATAGATCATTAAAATAATTGGGCTTGAAATATATAGTTACTATAACTTTCCATTCTCTCCCTTTTTATAACTAAGCACACACATACACACAACAAGCCCTAGCATTTAATATGTGCAAAACTGCTTACCATTTATTTTAACTTTGGTTAAGTATTTGTTTAGCCTATATCAGACATATTTTGGAAGCTATATAAATGATTACAAACACAATAATGAGGTAAGTTAAAATTCTACTAGTGCAAAAAGCAAGCATATGCCAAAAGCAAAGCATATGAGTTAAACAAATGCAAAATGAAGCTCTCACCAAGGGTGGTGCTGGGATAAAAACCAGAAAAGCTCCCTGTAAACATTGTTTGTAAAGTATACATTTAAAGATTAAGGATTCATACAGCCACAAAAAAGGTATTCTAACACCATAGTAGTGCATTTATTTTACCTTTAGAGTTTGGAAATCACTCATTACGTGTCTAACAGTTTGCATATTTTCTTCAAGAAAAAGTTAATTAGTGAGACACATTAATTACAAACACTGTAGTATAAAAATCCCAATTCTTTACAAAAATTATATATTAAAATATTCTATACACTTTAAATTAGGAACTGGAACATACATATATATCAATTCTGCACAATTAAATCCATCTTTGCTGGGAGTATTATACATGAAGTTCAAGGACATAGCTACTCAGTCAACCTAAACTGGCATAAGGTTACAGTATAAAAAAGCTAAGATCTATGCCCCTGCAGTTACCACAGCTCTTAGCTTGAAATATCTTTCCTGCAATTATTTTATTGCTCTGTATTTCATTCCAGATTTGAATAGGCAGTGGAACTATGAAATTCCTAAAAGGTTTAAAACAAGTTACCTGTAGCAGAGTATCCATAATGCCTATCTGCATCTTTAAGGTTGTAATGGAACCTGAGTAAGCTGTCTAATGCTTATATTTAAGTTGTAAAAAAGTTTATACAATTTCAAGGTAAAAACAATGCAAAAATAAAACATTTAGAGCATTTACAAAAATCTTACAAATGTTTAAAACACTATTTCAAAACTTGTGTCCTTTAAGGTGCTTCTTTCTTTCTGCAATAAGGAGAACATATACTTTAATTTTGAATTTTAAATTATGAACATTTTAATTTCAGCAAAAACAAAGTTACAGCCATTAAGACAAATGTTAAAATGTTCAGGGATATACTTTCTTCTGATGAAAATACAGAATTTTAGTACAGAAAGGGACCCTAAGAATAAATTCTTTTAACTCCCTCATGTATTGATGAGGGAATTGAGGGCCATGTTAAGTTAAGTGCTTTGGCCAAAAATATATTCCAGTATATCAGCCTGATATCAAGAGAACCCATTATTCTTTTTGTATTTTGCCATGATTCTTGGAAAATAATAAAAATTCAAAAGCAGAGTTTCTGAACTTGCCTCTTTCTTTTTTTATTTCTTGAGTTCTGTGCTAACTGTAGATAAACAAAGAAATGAATTAAATGGCTACTAAAAATTAGTATCACAAGTATCATCCAGTAGAAGATAGTTGTTAGAGGACTACAATTCGTATAGAATAAAGTTAGAAGAAGAACTCAAAGAAGGGCCTTTACAATGCAGAGAACATTAACTACGTAAGACAACACAGTGTACAACAGCCAGTTACTAGAATCATCTCAGTAACTCTAGGATGACTGAGTTACATGGTCTTTATAAAAGATATTGGTAATAAAGCCTTTTAGCTTTTATCTTAACTTTACTATTTTCCTTTATAAAAGAGCTAAAACTGTAAGGAAGAATCCATATACTAATTTTCAGAGAGTCTTTGCTTCTTTTCTTTTTTATTTGGATCTAGAAGTGAGCAAATACATTTTAAGAACAACTTACAAACTCAAATTCATAACTGCTAGGAATACAGAGAATACTCTTTTAAATGACAAATCTTCATAACCAGTTACTAATAAATAATTATCACAATAGCTTCAGTTTTAAAAAATTCAATTTAAAGGTGCTTTTTTATTGTTACCTTGAAGCCATCGAACTTGTGTAGCCGGTCCATATCCCTTTTCATTCTTTGCTGATATCCTGAACACAATGGCAGGCCTGGATGTATAATCAATATGGGCATTTGCAAGTTGCCCAGCAGTTACTACACATGATGTCTTAAGACCACAGTATATCCTCATAAACACAAGCTGACTTGGGTTATCTTGTATTTGTGCTGTGCGAATAGCCAAGTAGGCTGAATATTCCAAAATATTTCCAGAAGGTGAAGTTGGAGGTTCCCAGGAAAGATGGATACCCTCAACATTCTTGAAGAGAGGGGAGGAAAAAATAGGTAGAGATTCTTAAGTTTTCTCTATTATTACTATCTTTAGAATACAAAATGCTGCTTTTTGCTGAAGTAATTGCATTAGATGTTAGAATTTTTATTGCTGATTTTCAAAAACCAATCTTAATTGGATCTACAATGTTTAATTCATGCCCACTTTCAAAAACATAACTAGGCCTAAATGTTTGCCTGTACTATCCCAAGAAAGGGATTTTTCTTACCTAAGCAGACTTCTCTCCTCTAAGGAGGAACAGGACCTTAGGATAATCCAATTTCATGTGTTCTATTAAAATCTTCCACTAACTTTTCAGTTCCAAACAATAGAACAAAGTTAATTTTAAGACACACAGCAAATTTCCTTGACTTTCTGTAATCTGGATGATACTGCTTAACATTTGGTCCTTAAAATATCAAGAGTGATTAGCAAAAAATATTTTTAAAACTTTTCAGACATCTCTCATTTCATCAGACATTAACAGAATCTCTAAACTGAGTTCTACATCATGTTCAAAGTTTCAGTAACTTAAATCACCAAGTCTTGACCTGATGTCTCACCTTTGAAATTCTGACTGCAGAAGGAGCTCCAGGAAAACCAGGAATACAAGTTTTAAATTCACTGATTTTGCTGAAAGGGCCTATTCCACAACCATTGATGGCAGCAACCCTGAATCTGTATCCTGTGCCTGGAACCAGATCTTGTTTCTTAAGTAAACTATAGTCAGGCACGTCTCCATTTCCTGCCTAAAATGAAATACATGCAAAAGTCAAAGAAAAGGGGCAATTATTTTTTCATTAAACTACAAAACTTTTAAAGAATGAGTTAAGTTTTAAGGTTTTAAATCACATGAATTTCCATCTTTCACACATGGAAAGAAAATAGAATAGCAATTAAGCCCATAAATTGTTGATATTTTTACACATTAGAAAAGTACCCTTTTCAGTTCAGAATCACTGATTATAAAAGTGAATATGATAAAAACGCTCATCACAATGGGTATAATGGGTATAGAGGGCAAGTACCTCAACATAATAAAGGCCATATATGACAAACCCACAGCCAACATCATACTTAACAGAGAGAAGCTGAAAGCTTTTCCTTTAAGATTGGGAACAAGACAAGGATGCCCACTCTCCCCACTTTTATTCAACATAGTTCTGGAGGTCCTAGCCATGGCAATCAGACAACATAAAGAAAGAAAAGGCATCCAGATTGGTAAAGAAGAAGTTAAACTGTCCCTGTTTGCAGATGACATGATAGTCTACATAAAAACCCCTAAAGAATCCACTCCAAAACTACTAGATCTAATCACTGAATTCAGGAAAGTTGCAGGATACAAAGTGAACACACAGAAATCTGTTGCATTCCTATACACTAAGGATGAACTAGCAGAAAGAGAAATCAGGAAAACAATTCCATTCACAATTGCATCAAAAAGAATAAAATACCTAGGAATAAACCTAACCAAGGAAGTGAAAGACCTACACTCCAAAAGCTACAAGACACTCATGAAAGAAATTAAAGAGGATACCAATAAATGGAAACACATCCTGTGCTCATGCACAGGAAGAATTAATATTGTCAAAATGGCCATCCTGCCTAAAGCAATCTAAAGATTCAATGCAATCTCTATCAAAACACCAGCAGCATTCTTCAACAAACTAGAGCAAATAGTTCTAAAATTCATGGAACCACAAAAGACCCCAAATAGCCAAAGCAATCCTGAGAAGGAAGAATAAAGTGGGGGTTGATTACACTCCCCAACTTCAAGCTCTACTACAAAGCCACAGTAATCAAGACAATTTGGTACTGGCACAAGAACAGACCCACCGACCAGTGGAACAGAATAGAAAGTCCAGATATAAACCCAAGCATATATGGTCAATTGCTATATGATAAAGGAGCCATGGATATACAATGGGGAAATGACAGCCTCTTTAACAACTGGTGTTAAAACTGGACAACCACATACAAGAGAATGAAACTGGATTATTGTCTAACCCCACACACAAAAGTAAACTCAAAATGGATCAAAGACCTGAATGTAAGTCATGAAACCATAAAACTCTTAGAAGAAAACATAGGCAAAAATCTCTTGAATATAAACATGAGCAACTTTTCCTGAATGCATCTCCTCAGGCAAGGCAAACAAAAGCAAAAATGAACTAATGGGACTATATCATGCTAAAAAACTTCTGTACAGCAAAGGACACCATCAGCAGAACAAAAAGGCATTGTATAGTATGGGAGAATATATTTGTAAATGACATATCGGAAAAGGGGTTAATATCAAAATATATAAAGAATCACATGCCTCAACACCCAAAAAGCAAATAACCCTATTAAAAAATGGGCAGAGGAGACTTCCGGGAAGATGGCGGTGTAAGCAGGGCAGCAGAAATCTCCTCCCAACACTATATTTATCTATGAAAATACAGCAAATACAACTATTCCTAAAAGAGAGACCAGAATACACAGGAAAGCGCACAGCGTGCAGCTACACCTGACAGGACCTGGCACCCCGTGAGGCGGGTAAGATACGGAGCCGTGACCCGGCGGGACCCAAGCACTCCCCAACCCCAGCGCACTGGCAGGAGGAGAGGATTCAGAACCAGGAGGGAGTGGAAGTACAGGCCCACAAAATAACCAGCCCTGGTGATTGGCGCGGGGAGTGCTGATGCACATCACATGGTGTAGCAGAGATTGGAGAGACAGAGGGTGCAGGATCTGAGTGGGTAACGCGCCAGGGTGCTTGCAGCTGGCTCCCGGGAAGGAAAAAAAAAAAAGAAGAAAAGCGCGTGCTTTTTTCTGCGGTCTTAAAGAGACAGGAGCTCAGTGGAGGGGCCGGATCGCCCCGGCACACTCAGCCAAGCAGGCTGGGAGTCCTGGGGAGTTTCGGACCCCTTAGCTGGTGACTGGGAAAGGGTGCCCACACTTAGATTTCCCACAGAGATCAACAGCCTCCCATTCGTTCCCACCCTGGCCAGAGCTATAAAGGGCCCTGCAGAGCGGCATGGCTACGGCTGCGAAATAGTGGAGCAACAGCGCCACCTGTAGCATCCCGACAAAATCCACTCCAGGTGGGCGTTTTTTTGTTGTTGTTTGTCTGTTGTTTGTTGTTTTTTCTTCTTTCTTTTTTTTCTTTTTTCTCCCTTTTTTTTTAATTTTTAAAGTCTTAAAGAGCCCAGGTGACATACGTGGCAAGTACCAGGGACCACTTCTATAGCCATGAAAGAGAGAGGAATATGGTCCAGACTAAAATCAACCAGACAACCCCAGAGAGGGAGCCTGAAGGGATAGACATGCACAGTCTTCCTGAAAAAGAATTCAGAATAAAAGTCATAACAATGCTGACGGATCTACAGAGAAATGTGCAAGAGCTGAGGGAGGAAGTGAGGGAAGTGGGGAAAGACAATGCAGAAATCAGACAAGCCATTGACGGGCTTAACAGCAGACTGGATGAGATGCAAGAGACTGTTAATGGAATAGAAAACAGAGAACAGGAATACAGAGAAGCTGAGGCAGAGAGAGATAAAAGGATCTCTAGGAATGAAAGAATATTAAGAGAACTGTGTGACCAATCCAAACGGAGCAATATTCGCATTATAGGAGTACCAGAGGAAGAAGAGAGAGAAAAAGAGATAGAAAGTGTCTTTGAAGAAATAATTGCTGAAAACTTTCCCACGCTGGGGAAGGAAATAGTCTCACAGTCCACAGAAGCCCACAGATCTCCCAAAACAAGGGACCCAAGGAAGACAACACGAAGACACATAATAATTAAAATGGCAAAGATCAAAGATAAAGACAGAGTATTAAAGGCAGCTAGAGAGAGAAAAAAGATTACCTACAAAGGAAAACCCATTAGACTGTCATTAGACTTCTCAACAGAAACCTTACAGGCCAGAAGAGAATGGCATGATATATTTAACGTAATGAAACAGAAGGGCCTCGAACCAAGAATACTGTATCCAGCACAATTATCATTTAAATATGATGGAGGGATTAAACAATTTCCAGACAAATGAAAGTTGAGAGAGTTTGCCTCTCATAAACCACCACTACAGGATATCTTAAATGGACTGCTCTAGAGGGAAGGACCTCTAAGGCTAAAAAGATGTCACCAGAGAAAATAAAATCATAGCAAAGAAAGAAGACCATCCAAATACTAACTAAAGGCAAAGAATAAAACACCTAATAAATAAAGAATGGAGAAGAAAGAATAAGAAGGGAGAGATAAAGAAACATCAGATGGTGTTCACAATAACTTAACAAGAAAGTTAAGTTAGATTGTTAGATAGTGAACAGCAATCCTTGAACTTTTGGTAACCACGAATCTAAAGCCAGCAATGGCAATAAGTACATATCTATCAATAATCATCCTAAATGTAAATGGACTGAATGCACCAATCAAAAGACACAGAGTAACAGAATGGATAAAAAAGCAAGACCCATCTATATGCTGCTTACAAGAGACTCACCTCAAAACCAAAGATATACACAGACTAAAAGTGAAGGGATGGAAAAAGATATTTCATGCAAACAACAAAGAGAAAAAAGCAGGTGTTGCAGTACTTGTTTCACATAAGATAGACTTCAAAACGAAGAAAGTAGCAAGAGATAAAGAAGGACATTACATAATGATAAAGGGGTCAGTCCAACAAGAAGATATAACCATTATAAATATATATGCACCCAACACAGGAGAGCCAGCATATGTGAAACAAATACTAACAGAATTAAAGGAGGAAATAGACAGCAGTGCATTCATTTTAGGAGACTTCAACACACCACTCACTCCAAAGGACAGATCAACCAGACAGAGAATAAATAAAGACACAGAGGTACTGAACAACACACTAGAACAGATGGACCTAACAGACATCTACAGAACTCTGCACCCAAAAGCAGCAGGATACACATTCTTCTCAAGTGCACATGGAACATTTTCCAGAATAGACCACATACTAGGCCACAAAAAGAACCTCAGTAAATTGAAAAATATTGAAATCCTACCAACCAACTTCTCAGATCACAAAGGTATAAAACTAGAAATAAATTTTAGAAAGAAATCAAAAAGGCTCACAAATACATGGAGACTTAACAACATTCTCCTAATGAAACAATGGGTTAACGACCAAATCAAAACAGATCAAAGAATATATGGAGACTAATGACAACAACAACACAAAGCCACAACTTCTGTAGCAAAGGCAGTTCTAAGAGGAAAGTATATTGCAATCCAGGCCTATTTAAAGAAGGAAGAACATTCCCAAATGAATAGTCTAGAGACACAATTACTGAAATTGGAAAAAGAAGAACAAATGAGGCCCAAAGTCACCAGAAGGAGGGACATAATAAAGATCAGAGAAGAAATAAATAACATTGAGAAGAATAAAACAATAGAAAAAATCAATGAAACCAAGAGCTGGTTCTTTGAAAAAATAAACAAAATAGATAAACCCCTAGCCAGACTCATTAAGAGAAAAAGAGAATCTACACACATAAACAGAATCAGAAATAAGAAAGGAAACATAAGGACGGACCCCACAGAAATACAAAGAATTATAAGAGAATATTATGAGAATCTATATGCTAACAAGCTGGAAAACCTAGAAGAAATGGACAACTTCTTAGAAAAATACAACCTTCCAAGACTGACCAAGCAAGAAACAGAAAAACTAAACAGACCAATCACCAGCAACGAAATTGAAGTGGTAATCAAAAAACTACCCAAGAACAAAACCCCCGGACCAGATGGATTCATCTCTGAATTCTACCAGACATATAGAGAAGACATAACACCCATTCTCCTTAAAGTTTTCCAAAAAATAGAAGAGGAGGGAATACTTCCAAACTCATTCTATGAAGCCAGCATCACTCTAATACCAAAACCGGGCAAAGACCTCACCAAAAAAGAAAATTACAGACCAATATCCCTGATGAACGTAGATGCAAAAATACTCAACAAAATATTAGCAAACCGAATTCAAATATACATCAAGAGGATCATACACCATGATCAAGTGGGATTCATCCCAGGGATGCAAGGATGGTACAACATTCGAAAATCCATCAACATCATCCACCACATCAACAAAAAGAAGAACAAAAACCACATGATCATCTCCATAGATGCTGAAAAGGCATTTGACAAAATTCAGCATCCATTCATGATTAAAACTCTCAACAAAATGGGTATAGAGGGCAAGTACCTCAACATCATAAAGGCCATATATGACAAACCCACAGCTAACATCATACTTAACAGC